>WEKX01017378.1:67415-186424 GCA_013390025.1 Pitta sordida | reverse complement strand
AGTATGTTATTCGGCAGAGACGCCTTTATCTCTATTCTATAACCTTGAAGGCCCTGGCAGCACGGAGAGCTCAGGCAAGAACTGAGCTGTTAACCCCCTCGCTGCCAGAGCAGCAGAAACCCCCCTAAACCATAACAGGTTCCTCTAAATAAAGTCATAACTGAGGGCATTGTTAACTGAAGTGGCTGCAGCGCTGGTTGTCTGGTTTGGTGGGCAGAAAGACAAGCCTACAGATAAATTTTGGCATTGCAAAGAAATTGCTAATTGTTGGAGTTTGGAAAAACAGATTTCTCTGAGGTTGAATATCTGAATATATGAAAAACATGAAACAGAGGCTTTCAATTCTGAATCACAAATTCAAACTTCAAATGAAAAAGAATCCGAAGCTGCTCCTTCTTGTAAAATGTTTGGTACCCTTCATGAAGTTAGCTTGGCTTCCTCAGATGAGGTCTGCCCTTTGATTTCCACCAACTGGGTCAGTTTTAAAAGTGATTGAATTATTCTAGTCAACAGCCATGCTGAGGTGTTCGCAGCTGAAATGTAGCCGTGTAAGCAGAACTGCAGGAATTTAAGCACTTGATTCATCTGTTCCTTTGTTTCGGTGGTTAGTCCCATGGCTTAGTTCAAACAGCCTTTCATGGCTGCTGAATGAAGGGAAATCTTGGGAACTTGCAGTCAACGTGGCAGGTCTGGGGTCAAAATTTGCTTTTAAACCTTTGGGGATTGTTTATAGGGTGGTATAGCGTAACAGTGTGACTGAGCACAAACGTTAAACAAACCATTAAAAAATCATTTCTGCTCTGAAAAGACAATTCTTTAAGGGCCGGGAAAGGCTACTGAAACCTTTCTCTGGTCCTTTGTTCACAACCACTCTGAGTACATCCTCACTTCCATGACCTTGTAGGTTCTTTCGCTGTAAAAAAGCAACGGCCTCATTAAATAAACCTGACCAAACTGGTCCCGATTGCACACCCTTTCTCTGTGTGTAAAGGGTCACAAGGACAGAAATAAAAAGCTGTTACTCTAGTGCACCTTGCAATATGCATAAAGAACATGAAGTAAGATTATCTGTATTGAGAGCTAGAGAGTTTTCTGAATTTCAGGTACCTATTTTTACACTGGATTAACATTTCCCCTGCCCCTCCAAGCCTTGTTAACAGAACATTATACAGCTGTCCAGGATGATCAGCAGCAGGAGAGGGACTCTCTTTTCTGCTGAAGTTCTGTTCTTTGGGCTTATGGAATGCCAATAATGACTATGAACTTACCACTGGAATGGCACGATGCACTTTGGAGCAGGTATTTCCTGACAGCAGAAAAATAGTGGAGTTTTGATTTCCCCTCCAGGCTCCAGATAAGGAACTTTAGTGACCACAGTCACAGACCTGGGTTTTTTAAGCATAATCTTTGCAGCTTCTCCTTTTCATTCTTGGGATGCTACTCAGCCAAGTGTTGCCTCTGTGTTCACTCATCACCTCGGGTGGTTTTGTTAATCACATGGAGTTCCCGTGGGGCACAACTACACTTAGCAGTGAGATTTCAGGTAGGTTTGGCACTCTGCACATCTGCAGGAATGGCAGTGGCAAGAGTGTGTGCAGTTCATACATACATACATAGTCCTGTCTCTTCCCCACCCGTTCACACTCAGCCATCTTTCTCCTCCACAGAGTCAGTGTGGGCATAGCCTCCTCCCCATGCATCAACATTCACCCCTGCTGACCTTTTCTTGACTTCTCATCTGGTCACAGCATCTGTTTTCTCCCCAGATCTTGGTCTTTTTTGGCAGCCAGACTTCAGTCGAACATCCTGACCCCCACATGATGCCCGGCTCCTCTCTTCCTACCCCTGGTACCCAGTCCAACCTCTGTAAACCTCAGGTCTCTGTCTTCTGCATTAGGTACCGTCTCACAATCTCAACTCCTCGTTCCCCATCTTGTTCCTCACACTGCTGTACCGTTCTGGTAGCTTCCTTCTTCATGGGGTATGTTCAAGAGAGAAATCCTGGGAAGGCAGGAGAGAAGGTGTGCCTGCTCTTTGCTTTGCTGTCCCATCCACAGGCTTAGAGGAGCCAAAATCATAGAATGGCTTGAGCTGGCAGGGGCCTTAAAGACCAAGGACACTTGGACTAGATGATCCTGTGGGTCCCTTCCAATTCAGAATAACCTGTGAACCCTTTAATATGAGATTTAACACCTTCCACTATCCCAGGTTGCTCCGAGACCCATCCAGCCTGGCCTTGAACACTTGCAGGGATGGGGCATCTGTAAATCCAGAACTGCAGCTGGATTGGAAGTCCTGCTTGCCCCTACAATGCCAGGTGCACAGTGCAGATGAGCTTTAGGAAATCTTTTAATATCAAGCTGTGAGGCTTTATTGAGGCTGTTTTACAAGCATACATGTGCTGATCTAAGAGCACTCGACCAGCAGGTGGGAGGGCTTCCTCCCACCTCCTCTTCCCTCCCTGCCCTCTCTTCCTTCCCTCCCTCCCTCCTCTTCCCGAGGGTCTGCTGCCACCATTTGTCTTTCAGCAGTGCTTCTGTCCCTCTGAGTGCCAGCAGAGCCGTTTTCGGTGAGATTAGTGAGGTGTGTGAAGGGGCCTGATAGGAGTGAGAAGTGACACTGCAGGGGCTGAGCCACCCTGGCCAGGAGGAGCCGGGCAGGGGCCTCCTCATTTTGTCATCGCGGAGCCCCTCGACAAGCTGGTCAGAGAGATGCGGTCTCTGGATTTGGTCAGACGGGTGCCTGCAGTTTTTCAAAGCCTCCTAATGTGGTTAAATTGGGGCAGGCTTTCACAAAGGCACATTTCGTGTTCCTGTTTCAAAGGCTAAGGGCATTAAAGCCTCTCTGAGAAAGATTACCAGAATGTTTTGACAGGGCAAAATATAACCAAGCCCTGGTCTTAGAGATAAGAGAAACTCCTCTGGTTAAGAGCTTCCCATGTAATTCAAGTTTAGGTAAATATTCAGTGTGAAAATTTTCCTTGAAATACCTAATGTTTGGTAAATGGATTTAAGCAACCTTAACAGCAGAGCTGCCAGCCCCACCTACAAAAAGTGGTTTGCACCCTTTTGGCAGAAAGATCTAAGATTGAATGGGTATAAGGCAAAGCTGGGAAAATTAAATCGTTCACTATTTCCCAATGAGTCATCAACAGGTTTTCTAAAACTTTGTAAGAACAGTGGTTTTTTTTAGAACTCACGAGATGCTTTTCTTCAGAAAGTGGCATTATAATGAGGGAGGAGTGGAGATGCATGTGCTTTTCATCTGCACGGAATACAAAGAGACTATATAATGTAAAGCAGACCTTAAAAGAGACAAATAAGCATGTTAGACGAAAACGCTGGTAGGATAAATCTGGAGAAAAATGTTTCAAGCTCACGCTGAAATCCTTTCATATCATCTGAAGTGTATGAGCCAGGCAGAGAAAACTACACCCAGAGTCACAGCAGGGCGGATAGATTGGCTCGCACGCCCAGGACTGATAAACAGGTTTTGTGCAAATCTCTTTTCCTGCCGTTTTGCTTTTCTTCTGATAAATATTTAAAAAGAGATTTGCCTTACCGAGATGACTTTAGTATGAGAAAGCCAAAAGAGCAAGGGTTTAATATTAATGGATCCGAAAGCGCTTTACAAACTTTTGTTTTGTTTTGCTTTATTTTATTCAGCGTGCAACCGGTATCACTCACAAACTCCCACAGAGGATCTTTGCCACCCTGTGCTGCTGTGGTTACCAGCCACTCACAAGCCCAAGTTTGGACGACGAGAGCAGATAACTTTGCCTTCCAATTCTCCGATTTTTCTCCTACTGCCCCTGCCTGCCTGGAAACGCGATAGCCCAGGCTCCACCCTGCCGGTGGAAAGTTCGTGGAAACCATCAATCAGAACGAGTTGCCTTTGGCAACCCACAACAAATCTGCCCGAGTTCACCGCAGGGATGAGAGTGCGCGGTTATTGCTGCGCTCATGTTCAGCTGAGAATTCCTGGCACCGGGAAAGCTCAACCTGTGGGAGCTTTCAGAGAGAAAGTTAAGTGTATTAAGTAATGTCTGCACGGTGCCATGGAAGCTTGGCTGCACCTCAGTCACTGTCACCAAGAGCAGAAAAAGATCCTAAGCTGGACTCGAAACTAATGGCCAGGAGGTGCCTGTCTCAGCTGGGGTGTTAAAAGTGCCGTTGGACACCTTTGTTTCCAAGGTTTCTCCTGAGTGAAAAATCTGCAGGAGCGGACATGTCACAGTTAGCATTTCTAATAGCCTGAATTATGTTATTATTGCTGACTTGTTACTTAAAGCCTTAAACACCTTGTCAGGGGAAGGCATGTCTACCTATTTATGGTGTATTTATAGGTGTGTGTGCTATATATATATATATTTTTTTTAATTGAGAAACCATCTCTGACTCTTGATAGCTGACCCAGGCAGTCCATGATGTGTGTCCAGTACTGTCTCCAGGCTCACCTGGGAACACCTTCTGTCCCTTCACACCCCGGTGAAATGAGACAGCACAAACTCAAAATTACAGAGCGCAGGAATGCAGGTGGAATTGCATTCGTTTGTAAGCCTTGTCCACAGACCAGTTGCTGCCTCCCACAGAGGGTCTAAAAAAAGTGCAGCAGCAGCCTCTGAGGCTGGATGTCAGCACAGGGATTATGGATTCTGACCCTGCCACCCCCAAATGTTTTCCTAGGTCCGGGCAGTGTGGGTTTCAGCAGCTGCCCCTGTGCTAACACCTTTGGGAACAGGAGATGGACAGGAAGAGAAGGGACATACACTTCCAAGTCAGCTCAGGCTTCCAGGGGGAAAAAGCCAAAGAGGAGGATTTCTCGTCATTCTTTTCCTCCCCCGAGCACCAGATGTGGGGAGTGAGCCGGTTGTGTGGTGTTGGAGGGAGGCTGAGCTGTTGTTTGTGCAGATCCCAACATCTCTGCTCAGCACAACTCATCCCGCCTTTAGGGAAGTTCGGCAATTTCAACACCCTCTTTGGGGTTTTCCAGAGGGCACGTTCTACCAGTTAATCATTCAGCCTATTCTCCTACTGCTCTTTTTAAAGGATCGTGGCATTTCCAAAGAAGTCAGAGGTCATCACTGGCTTGGCTTGACATTTACTCTCCTACTCTGTATCAGGAGATAGGGGAATGGCTTTCCATGCCAGCAAGCCTGAACACACTGGATTTTTTCTCCCGAAGAGTTGTAGAGCTCACTATCTCAGACCTGCCACAAGCTAAAAATACATAACTCTCTCTTCATCGATTCATTAATAAAACCACATTGCAGTGCACTGCACCTTGTTACTGATGTTCTTACCAATATAAATTACTGCCTGACTGCTTCTGCTGGGCAGTCAAATGCCGGGGCATATATTAATTTCACTGAGAGAGCAATTAATTTTTAATTTCTCTCTTTTTTACAGCAGTCTGAAAGCTACAGGAACACCTGGAGTCAGAGGAGCTGCGGCCTACCAGGGCAGGTTCTACTACCTGAGTATCTGGTCTATCATTTGTTAGGTCTGGGCACCACTATCCTTCCTGAGCATGGGAGGTGCTGCAAAGGCAAAAGAAGAAAAGCCTAAAATAAAGTACCCAGGTTTGCATTCTTTGGCCTTCCTGATGATAGGATGGTGACCTTTTATTTATAATTAGATTTACTGTGAGGGGAATAAATGCAGCAAATTTCCCAACATATACAGGGAGAAATATTAAACAATATTATTCTTAATTATCAATAAATTAACGTTGTGGGGTCTTTATCAAGCTCAGACTCTCACTCTGCTGGGCTATGTAAGAAGGCAGTCCTTGCTTTGAGGAGTTGAAACCCCAAAGAAACCAATGTCATCAAAGGCAGGGACAGTCCTCTTTTCACAAACAGATAAATCAGACCTGCAGGAATCCTGCGTCCTTCTGTACAAGATTACCCCTTTTCCCAGAGTTTCTGTTAATGACAAGACAAACTTTGCTTATTAGCAGCATTGTACACATGATCTTTTCTTTGGCAAGCGTGTTCCTTAATGTGCCGATTAAAATAATTCAGTTACCTTTGGCCCTCTCACTTTATTGAGAGACCTCAAAGCACATCAGCATACACGCAGTAATAACTGATAAGGGAATAAATTTATAAACAATCCTAATTTGTATTATGCTGGGTACACCAAAAAGCTACTTTTCCATAATCCGCTTATTGCTTTTGTAATCCTCACACAAGACCTCTGAAAAATCTCCCTGGAGCATAAAGATAGAAAAGAATCAAGCAGGGAAGGGGAAAGGGAAGGATGTTTAATAATTGAGAAAAATTTCATTTGAGCAAAGGCTAATTCATGAGCACACGAAGATTCATCTGTTTCCACATAAAAGCTGCAAGTATGGCTGGAAGGGAGGAAAACAGCTGTGTTTAGCAGATCTAGGTTATGTATCTCACATCTAGACTAGACTTAGGCAAAATTTGAGATTGGGATGGAGGGACTTTGCTGTAGGAGATACACAGGGAAGCAGGCAGAGCTAAAGCAATTTTATCCCTCCTATCTGATTCAGAAAATACCAATTTCCCATTTGGTTGCCTCTGTTTCCAGCACAAGTAAATGCAGCTTTATTTCACGTGGGGGAACTTTGTCCCTAAAATATAACTTGTCCATGGGGACAGTTCTCCAGCCATGTCATGGAAACTGGGTAAATTCACTTATTTCGACCTTATTTTTTATCACGGTTTTGAGCCAAAAGTGAAAAGAACCCGGCAAATCTCTGTGAATAGAACAGGTTTAAATATATGCTGAATTTATTGTTTGTTTCGGAGCTCATTCCTCGCTCAGTACCATTTTCACCCAGTACTAAATCCATACCCAACAGGGATGTAAGAAGGAAAACCAGCCACAAGAGACAAACAGCACAGAAGTGACTGAATCCAGACTAGGGAGAAGCAAGTTCTGGGAAGCCCAATTCTCCTGGGCAGGCTCTGAGGGTCTTAGTGCCTCTGCTGACCCTGCAGCAGATCCCTGAGGACACTGCTGGTGTTGCTATTCCTTCCCTCTCCTTGCAAGAATTTGCAAGTAAAGGCTGTGTGGTGATTTTTTTATTTTTTTTTTTTAATGTGGTTTCTCTGAAAGCATGACACAATTCCTTCAGCTTTGTAATTCAAAAGTATTTTAATTCTGCAATGGCATTTATTCTTCAGGCTGTGAATTGACCATAAACAGTTCTCTGCAGGAATTTGCTACTGGGACTGTGGTATTTACTCGAGACAAGTTAGATAAAGCACCTCAGGCTAAACTGCAGCCCTTTTGGTCTCTGCTCATCGGAGAAAGGAGGCTGGGAGCACCTGAGGGGATCTCCCCATCCCAAAGAACGTCACAGCTTTCCACGCTGCTTCCTCACTGTCTCAGCAGCATAGGAAGGCTGGGAGAAAGAGAGGGAATGACTGGGGCACCCCACAGACCTGTACCCCAGAAAAGCTGAGAGCAACTGGGTGAATGAACTGTAAGTCAGAGCAGCTTCTTGGACTTACAGAGAGATCCAGAGGAGCGAAGCTGCTGTAGGAAGCGGAAGAGATGTCAGTACTGCCCTTGTGCTCCCTGACGCTGTGCCTCCCGTGGTCCTTACTTGGTGTGGGGGATTGCCTGTGGCATTGTGTGCCTTCCTTGTGACCCCACTGAAATGTCCCGGCGTGGATCTGCCAGGGGTGGGGTGGGTGGGCCGGTGGCATTGCTCTGTCACCACTGGACAGGGACTGACGGCCCCTGGCTGGGTTGAAACATGGTCCTGGACCATGGACAGGGTGACAAGAACCCTCCCAAGGGGAGGCTGTGCAGGGACAGTCACGGCAGTGCCCTCGGAGACCTGACATGGCCCTCAGGTTCATATTCATTGTCCGTGGGCTTGGGTACCACCACAAACACTCTGTGGTGGGTGTTCATGGATAAGCTTTGGTGACTTAGGGGTACACATGCCAACAGACCCTGAAGAAACGCATGAAGTAATCATGGTCACTGCTGTGATAAACTCACGTTTACAGGCAGCTGAAAATAGCAGTGATTAAAACAAAGTGCCTTGAGTTAACAGAGTGTCCAGGGCTGTCTCCAGCAGCAGCAGAAGAGTCCCCCTGCACAGGATAATTCTTTTGGAAGCAAAGCAGCCCAAGAGCCAACTCATCCACCAGTAATGTTGTCTTTTTTTGTTACTTGGAGAAAATATACCACAGTGATTACCAGTGTTTATTAAAAGTAAATTCCATTCTTTCTAGTCTATTCAAGAACTTTCTGAAATACTTTTTTTTTTGCTACAAAAGGGATGTAGAGTGTTCCTATTTTTAACTTTGTAGCTATGCTTGCCAATCTTTGAAGTGCATTGGTACGAACCAGAAACAGCTGGATCTTCTGTCAGCAAAGTGGGAAAGATAGGTGGTGTGTAGTCATTGAATTAAGAAGCTTCATTGCTGCCCATAATCACTGATTGCATATTATCTAATGGCAGAAGAAGAGATGCTGTTAACATCTGACGGTTTCAATTTCAAGTATTTTTAGGAGATGCATCAATGGAAGCACTGATTAGACAGAAGTGGACCAAACCCATCAGTTGATTGCTTTTAGACATTACAATCTCTTTTTAAAGTGAGTGAAAACAAGTCTATAAATTAATTCAGCTGTAATTTCAGTCTGCTCACATGTTATGATCTTGCTCTGTTTTGCAAACACCAAAGGAAACTGATTTATGTCAAATGACCAAAACACTCTTTTCTCCCCTACATAAATAGTTCCTGTAGCTGATTTCCACTGGGAGAGAGAAATATCTTTTATTTCTGTCCTGTGCCTAGACACAATTTGGAGCAATTAGCTGCATTTAAGATACTACTTCATATTATTGTCTATTCTTCTGACAGGTCAAGGAAAGTAGCCCAGTAATCTCTGTTTTGAAAGAGACATTAGGAGCATGTCCAAAGCAGAGTGTACAGAGCTGGGTTCAAGTGCTGCGTTTCCAAGGCCTTTCTTTTGGAAGGAAATGATGATTGATACTAATGCCTGTACACATTAATCAAAATGGGTATTTTCTTGACTGCCTATTCAAACAAGGCTTGTGACACCTTTTCCTTTGAGCACCAAGGCTCACAGCAGATGTTTGTTTGATGGCCTCTCATCTTCACTGTTACTTGGAAAGTCCATTTGGAAATAATAGCTCCGTTTCAAGCCACAGAAAGCCGAGGCAACATTAGCAAAATCATTTACCTTGGGCAATCCAAACGAAAGCCCTGGGGGAAAGAATGTACAAGCACCACATCCATTAGAACTATTTTGGGGAAGGGCTAGGAGATACATGTGTTTGTGTTCAGAAGATCCCTTTGTCTCTCCTTCCCAACACGGCTGGTGTGTTTTCAGTGCTGCTGGGTGTCAGAACATACAAACCCTGTGTGTTTTTAAACGTTGTGCAGTTGTAGCCGTTGCTATGGTATTTTATTCAGTAAGGCTACTTTTATGTGTTGGAATAGGAAAACAGTTTAAAGCATGATGATGTTGGTCTGTTTTTAATGCTCTCATAGGATAACCCTGGGCTCCTTGCTCTTTTCAGAGCCTTCACTGTCCCTCACACTGAAGCTGCTGAGAGCTGTTGAAACAAGTATTTAATAAGCAGAGGACTGACACGGTTTCCTTGACCATCAGAAAAAGAGGGTTTAGGTACCATCAACTCTCCATCTGATTCAATATCTGAGTCACTGGCTCAAGAGACATAATCATTTAACACAGCTCATTTTAATCTTGCCTGTGTAAGTGGGAGCAAAATGGTTCAGCGTGGGACTTTAATGTGCTTTCAACACAACCCGACCTTGTCTCCATCTGTGTGACCAGTTTAAGTCAGCTGGACTCCGACTTCAGCATAACTGTGTTATCAAGAGAGAGCTGATCTATAACAGTTTGATTTTAAACAATATTTGACTCTTAGATGTTGCCTTTCAGCCAAAGTGTTTTTCTGTGATGAGTAAGATTCATTGTCTAGTCAAAGATTTACTTTCCTATTGTTGTTGCTTATTTTTTCACAAGACTAAAACGAGGGTTTAGGGAAGGAGGATAGTTTTTATTTTTCCCCTGAACTTAATTGAAAAGCTTTGCATTTCCATTGCCGAAAAAGAGAAATAATAATAAAAACTCTGGCTTTTGTGAATTTTTTTTTACAAACAGCCAAAACATGTATACAAAAATACAAATTTTCTTGCAAACAGCATCTGTTCTACTCAGAGCTTCTTTTTGTCTTCATAAGCTTTAAGGCCGCTCTAATTCTTATCTCTATCGTATCATTAAGATATCTGGGGCTCAGGAAAATGAGGTGGTTTTCCCTGGGTGGCAAAGCCCAGAAGAATCCCTCTCCTTAACATCCACTCACATGACTGGGACTGTTGTCCATTCCCAGCTCCCTGCAGGAAGGAAGGCAATTCATCAGTGCTCCCAAGACAGCTCCAATATAGGGAATAGTCTTTATTCCTGGAATAGAGAACTAGCCTGATAATATCTGCTGGAAAACGCTGATGTTATTTGGATTTAAGCCTCCTCTGGAAAGGTTCTGCTGCGGGCTGAGGCACTGAGACTGTGAGGAATATTATTTAGGGCTGTATGTCTTTCCTCTGCTGCTGTCTGCTGAACACTTCCTATAAGAAAGGGAGGGAAATGTAGATGATGTTCCTGAAGCCTTCCTGTGCCCTGTCAGATAAATGGCACCCAGCAATCAGAGCCTTTGTCACACTAACAGTCGCTGGACACTTTAAATAGCAGTTTGGCTTGACTGGCACACATGATGTTTCTGTAACTGTGCAGACATTAGACCCTGTCTGTCTATTGTCTAAATTTCCGCTTTTGGGGGCACCAGGAAGGGGCTATTTCCACACTATCTGCTGCTTCTTCACCTACCCTGGATTTTCCATAAAAGTCTATTTTGTACTTTGAGGTGATTTGTTACTGTGGCTTCCCCAGCCTCATTTGAATCAGGATTTAAATAATTGGATTTCCGAGCTTTCCTTCCTATTTTTGCTGCTCTTTTGTGCAAGCAGCTTTTGTAGGATCTGGGGGTCTGTTATAGCTGGAAAAGCACTTATTTTAAATATTATAATCTCTAATTTGGCGAATAGTGTTAATTTACTAGGATTACAGTTTTGTCACTACCTAGGGAATGCATCCAGGGAAAGATCCAAGAGGAAACCAAACCAAATAATTCTTAATGTGTATGTTTTTAGTGTTTCTTGCCAGAAAGCTGTGTCAGCTCCTTGTATATAATATGATATATACAAGGTAATATATGTATTTGAATGCTTTTGCCTCAGGAATATTGACAAAACACTTTCATTTCTCTTGGACTGGTAATTGGCACACATATTTTCTGCAGGTTACAAGGCTTGTTATTCCATCCCTTCCTGATTTATTGAAGCAAAGTAAAGCTTCAAGTGTCTGTACTGTGTTCGAATGTCATAGGTGAATTCCATTAAAAATAGCAAGGATAAGTTTAATTTGACATTGATACGACCAGCAGAAGACCAGGTACCACAGTCTTGCAGGGATTAGCAAGAATACCATTCTTCTGTGCATTCTTGGCCTATTTAAAGTGACTGGAGAAAGGAAATAGAAAAGCTAGCAATTTAGTAGTCCTGGAGGTGTATTGAGAGACTAATCTGGACTGGAGTCATCCATCCTCTCTGCCCTCCCTGGAAATGTGCTACTGAATTAACACACTGTATGCAGCCAGTGCATATAACAAATAATAAGGTCTCATGCTGAATTCATAAGCAAGCACACAGAAGCCTCCAGGTTCTTCCCCCTACCAGTATCCATTATACAAGTGAAAGTTTTGTGGTGAGGTTGTACATCACAGGCCTTCCCTGCAGACCATAGCGCCTGGCTCTGCTTTATTTCCTTTAAAAATACAAACTATGGATTTCTGTCCTTGTGGGATAACAGATTCTCCTCCTCGAGCCTTGGAAATGCAAGAGCTGGAGAGACACACAACCACTGGTGTAAGAGACACACAACCCTCAGAAATATTTCTCCTCTTCTCTGGGCTCTCCCTTTCACAGCGGCCAGAATGCACTTTAGTAATGACACTGATGCATGGCCATGACGTGGAAGTGAGGTTTGAGAGAACTAAAGATACAAATGGATTTGTACTATCTGGTCAATCACCTATCAAGGAATACAGCTTAAAAAGTGCCTGCAACTTGTACCGGGCCTTGCACAGTGTTGAGCTCTTTCAGGTGAGCGTGGTGATTGTTTTTTCGTTTGGGTTTGGTTTTTTTCTCTCTCCTTTTAATTATGATAAATTATCTAGTGAAAGGCATTTAGAATGATCAGTGTCAATGTTTATGGTGAAATAAAGCACTCTGAAATTTATTTGTAGTCACTGAGACTATTTTTCACTCGCCATTAATTCACTGAGTGCATAATACAGTCAGGTGTGTTAGCCAAGAATAAACTCAGGCCCTGGTGTAGGGCTAAGAATGTTTAATGTATCTTGACAGTCATTAAGTAGTTGGTAAAGGACTAGCAGGGAATACATTATTCTCCTTATGAATCAATTCCTATTTATAGCCAACTATCAAAAATTCCACATTATAATATGGAGATTGAGATCATACATAATGGTTCTTTCACCAGAGGCAGTCATGAAAGGACCAGTGAGACTAGAACAAATTACAGCTAATGATAGACTCTTTCTCAGAGAATTAAACACTTTAATTGGTCAATCAGGTCGGGCATTTGAGAAAGGAAGACTTGCAATTTATATGAAAAGCTGCCTACTGTATTTTGGCAGCCTTATGGGCCTCGGGCAGTTTTTCATCAGGGTTTAGGTTTGTCATCATGTTCTAATCCTCATAACTACACCTAGCCAAGAATTAAAGCTGCTTCTTGACCTCTTGGCATCTTGGGGTTCCTTTGGAGAAATGAAGCTGCTAGATCAAGATGTTGGTATTGATACACCTCTGTCTTGGGGTACAATTTATTCCTCACATCTCTGGATCAGCTGGAGCATCTTGGGAAGGCTGAAGTGAGATGCGATACCCCAGAATCCTTCTGCTTCAGGGTGAGTTTCATTCACCCTCTTTGCGTATACACGTGGCACTAAGTCAGGGATGTCAGGGTAGCAACACTAGGTGACAGTGCTTGAAGACAGGTTTTGTTCCATACTCTTCTTTTTCAGGTGTGAGTAGGCTTGCATCTTGGATCTGATTCACAAGACCTGCATCAGTGGACTGAAGGCTCTGGTATGTGCAACAAAATTTAGTATGTGCCTTCCTGTGGAAAAACTTTCTTCACTCTACCTCAGTTGTCTTCCAGTGAAACATCAAAATAACTCCATATAGCGTTCTGTCTTGCAAGTCAGAACTTGTCTTGTCTAGTTTGTCATTTGTTCAGAGAAGGGCTTTGCTCTCAACTTGTGTTTTACCAGCCTGCTTTCTACACTGCCCTGGTTCTCAGAGCTTTGAGGTGCTAATGTTGTGTTGTGACTGCTTTTAACATTCTGTGTTACAGCATCTGCAACAAAGCGCCATTGTGCAGGTTTCTGGGTGTCCCACATGAATCAATGAGTTGGAGCAGCTGTTCTACATCAGAAAAAAAGCTCTGCCTTCTCTCCTCCAGAGAGTTTCATGTTAGAAGTGAGGTAGGATTTTGTTCAAAGTGAAACAAGACTCTACTTTGCAGCAGAGAGCTGTTCTTGCCTGATGGTTTTGGGGAACGTGGTGTGCTTTAGGTCTGGCTGGTTACTGCTGGAAACAACTGCATTGCATCAGTGAAGGTTCATGTTGCAGGCTTTGGGCTGTGCTTAGTCAATGGGCTTAATAAATGAGCTTTGGAAGTGCTGGGGAAAGTTGGCCTTTTCCCACATGGATCTCACAAGAGCGGATCACTTTGGGGGTGCCACAGACGTCTCTGTGAGAGGCACAGACCAGCCTGCAGCCCTGGGTCAAGGGACACAGGACTGCTATGGGCCAGGCATGTGAAGGCTACAGCAAGGTGATGCAGTGGAATATAAATCCTCAGGGTCTGGAGAGTTTAGATGCCAGGAGAGAAAGGGGGGCTGGATCTTACAGCCCATCAGTCAGAGATACTTAACCCTGGCAGGGGCAGGTCTGAGGCACTGTGGAGGGAGCAGTTGATGACGTGGAAGCTTAACTTTGCTGCACTGTCCTCTGGGAGTGATGAATGGTCACATATCCTCACTTTCCCCAGGCAGATGAGTCCTTCATCCAGCACTCACCATTTAGAAAATGAGGTGTTTGTCTGTCCTGACACAAAACAGTTACTGGTGGCAAGCGGAGAAAAGTGATTGACAGCAACAATAAAACCCCAGAGAAAAATCACATACCAAACCACGTTTGTTCTCTGCTGCTTTTTATAGGGAAAAATTCACTTTTTCCTAGGGAAAGCCATTTCTTTCCTCCCCTTAAGGAGAAGTCTCTCAGCGAAAAGGGCAGTGATGAGGGCAGGTTGTCCCCAGAGGTGACAGGACAGCTATTCCTCCTGAAGAAGGAATCCCCCTCCTCCGACTCTTCCCCAGCTCCACCTGGAGTGCTCTTTGCTTCTGGGCAACAGTCTGACACTGGAAACAGTGGGCAGCAGGACTGTGCCGCTGCCCCCAGCAATGCTGCCTCCTGTAAACCTCTGCTTTGCTCCAGCCTTTAATTCCAGTCGTCAGCCCCTTTGGGAGCTCAGGTTTGCTGAGGTATAAAAGAGTTTGTTGAAATTTGCCACGGCTTATTCACTGAATGCATTACAAATATTATTAAATTAAATGGAAACGCTTTAGAAATACAAATGCCACCCCGGGTTTTAATTTCTCATGTTTTGCTTAGGCACACAGGGTAGGGGAGCTGGTTCATGGCAGGGTTCTCAGGAGTCTCCAAGCTTTTAGTGCTCTGGCATTTAATACCCATAACTACGTATCTCATATTCAAATGACAAATTTGCCCTGCACCAGGGGACCCCATGTTTATTCAAAATATCCCAGCCTTGCTTATTGTTGTGACAAATCCATACTCCAGGCTTGCTGCCAGCTTGAAAGACTGGGTCCTGATCAGCAACCTTTGATGACAGTCAATTCAATATAACTTGCTATATATTAGCAGATGAATTGGGAATGAGCCTCAGGGAGATGAAAAACCAGCAGAACTTCTGTTAACAATTAGGCAAAACTGCTGCCTTCATATGTGCATTTGCATGAGCAACAGCTTTTTGATGCACTGGCCCTTCACCTTCTGTCCTTCCTCTATAGAGAGGTGTATGTCACCTAATAACTCTGACCTCGTGGCTTTGCCTATTAGGAAAATGTTACTACTGTATCTTAGGATATGTTAGAGAACTCATTTTTTTTTCCTAATGTAAAACACGAACAATTCTGTGAGCCTTAGAAAGCAAGTTATTTGTTGGACTGTTCTATGTCTTCAGAAAGTACAGGAGCACACGAAAAATCATGCTGGTCTCCAGTTCATACTGGAGTGTCCAGGTGTCATTTTTTTCAGAGGTCACAGGTGTTTTGGACTTGTCCTTCTCACTCCACTTCTCTCTTCTCATCCCTTTTTTCCTGCCCAGCTGGAAGCAGTTTCCCACAGATGTCCTATGCCATGCGATGATCCCGGTAAAGAAAATTTCATATTGTCTTTTTCTTCCCCACTCTGGCAAGCAGGAAGTTTGGCAGATGATGTTTCCTGCCAGGAAGCTGATGCAGGGCATAGGAATCTCTGTTATCTCAAAAAAAAAAATAAATCACCAAGCAATGCAATTTAACATGAAAACTACTTCAGAGTGATAGTCTACAATTGTTATTCATAGCTTGGTCTCACATTTGCATTGTTATCTAGGAATGAAATTGTCACATCTCTGTCCCCGTGTAAGATTTGTGATTGCCTTGCAAGCTGGAAAGTCAATTTAAATTGAGGGCCCCAGTTAATAATAATGGACAAGATAATCAGTTTCACATGGCTGTTCTCCGAGATATTAAGGAAAGTATCAAAGAATTATAAATACAATGTGACACGATCAGCATCACATGGAAGCATTAGGGATCAACACAGTGTCTTTGGTATCTACCTGGTAATTACTGCTGTGTTTCCCTGGTTTAATTACATTTATACCTGCAAGATTACAAGATAATTATGCTTGAATTTATTACAGCAAACCAGAAATCACATGGTTTGTTAACAACAGACAAGTAGAGTATAATTGGCAAACATGACACGGGTATTTTGTGCAACATCTCAGAACATGTATTATTATTTCAAAGATCCAGGATTGCTGTGTGAGAGGCAAGCTTGAAGCCTGGCCTTGCATACTTTAAAAAAAAAAAAGTAAAGAATATTAAATCTTTAAGAAATTAAAATATTTTAAAAAATAAGATAAAAGAGAAAAAGCCTCTTGAAGATCATATGCCTTCTCCTCACCAAGAAGTCATCTAGAGTTGCCTCCAGGTTTGCTGGATGTTCTGGAACTTCAAGAACATAGGGCAGGATGTTGAAGTATCCAGCCTCAGCATAACCCCAGGCATTTCTGCACATCCTGAGCTCTCTGGAGACATCAAATGTGAATATACCCTGGTGATTGCGTGTAACAACAGCAATTTGACTGTGTAATAGCACTCTGCAGCATTTTCAGAGAATTACTGTCACAATAACAATACTTCATTACATGTAGAAGTGTTGGAAGGGTTTCAGATACATTTAAGCTTTGTGACTGGCCAGTGATAGTCCTACCAAGAGGCTTTGAATGTGAGATACCAGGAAAATGAAGATTTAGTTTGGTACACAGACATTGTTATGAATAACAGACATTCTATTCAAGAACAAGGCTAGAAACAAGTTTTCCTAGAACGTAGCTCAGTGGAAGAAAAATTATGATTATGTGTTACAGAGCAGAGATCTTTCTTCCCAAAAGTGTCTGAAGAAACCAAGTGATTTCTGAGAAGTATGTTTTCTTATGTGAACACCAGAAGAGAAAAATAAATGTCACCTTCAGACATTTTAGACAGGTATCTACAATGGCTCAGGATCTATTCAGAACAAAAGAGTGGTGACTAAAAGGGTCTTAATGCAAGTGAAGGTTTTCCTCTCAGCCAAACGAACACTTCCAACAGAGACAAAGGAGGATCTAAATCTGTTTACACCCACTTGGTTGCTCTTCTTTGCATGGTCAAACGAACAATGAAAACTGCTGGGTTTTTTTTTATCACATCTATTTTATAAACCATCAAAACTAACCTGCAGGCTGACAGACCTGTCCCGGCTGTGTTGACCCCATAAAAGTTCACACAGCTGTGCTCTGTAAAGCCTTTTTGAGTGAAAGCTTTCAGATTTCACCAAGATTAGCAGCACACGGTGCCAACCAGGAGAAAGCAGGGATGCAGGAAGGTGACAGAGAATGTGTTTGTCCTGTTGAATCTGCCCCTTGCCACTCAACAGACCTAAATTAGTGTATCTGACAGATAACTGGTCAGGTAAAATCCCAATGCCTTCTCCTTTCCCGTTTCCCAGTGCTAGTAATTTGTGCTTTTACGTTATTCACTGGAACTGATTCTCTGGGGAAAAAAAACCCCCCAAACAACAAAACAAAACCAACACCAATTTCATTCTCTTTTCCAATCCCCAAACAAAAGGCAGATGCAGGAGTGTTTCCAGCCACTGCAATTACAGGACCAGGGGGAAGCTCAAAGACAAAATCACTCACAGGTGCAAAAAAGTAACCCTTGCCCCTAAAACAGGTATTTCAGTGCCTCTTGATTATGGCATTGTTGCCACGGAGTTGACTTTCCTTCCGAACAACAACAACAAGAAAAAAAAGTAAAAAAATAAGCACAGACTAGTGCAAGTGCAGTGGTGCAAGAGAGCATTTCACCAGCCGCCCTTGAATGCTGAGACCCTCCTCACAGGGCACGATTTTGCTGGAGCTTTGGTCTTCCTCACCATTGCTGTCTGTTGGGTTTCTCCATTGCTGAGCCACAGGTGATGCTGATGTGCCCAAATGAAGCCGCTTTGCCTAACTGCTCATCAGTCACAGCTGATCAGCTTTTTTTTTTTTTAAAAGGTAGAGTGAGAGGGCTGAGCTCCTTTGTTTGCTCCTGTGGTCTTCCTGTGAGGCAAAACTGCCTTTTTTGAGGTTTCCTCTGTGAGTAAATTGTTCTTTATTAGTATTTATAATATAAGGTGTTGAATGATTTTGGCTGAGTATGAAATTGCTTGTACTTTGTGCTTTACAGAGTTACTTGCCGAGGTGTGTTTGCCCAGTGAGTTGATGCTGGCTGTTGCCTTTGTGTTGTATTGTGTGTGCCAACTCTGCTTCATTTCACTTCTTAGTTTTTTTCATTGGTTGACTCATCCCAGTCCCCTACAAGAGGAGTAAATATGCTTTGAAAGGACATAGTTCAAGATGAATGTGGAATTCAATTTTGCTTGGGATGTGGGTGCTTTTGCTACAGGAAGGAGGAAAATTGTCAGAGCTGGGGAAAAGGCTTTTTCCTTTCATCTCGGGGTATTTCTCTAGCTGGTTTTCTGGAGTTCTCAAGGTACTGAAAAAGCCATGGCTCTGCTAGTTTCCCTAGTCATCCAGGTCTCTGTGAATTTAGGCAAACTTTTCTTACTCCATGAATTGCTGTCTGAAAGGAAAAAAACCCCAGATCTCTGTTCTGGTGCTGGAATGTGAATTTAAAGAGTCTTAGCCCTAGCTGTTTCTCAGGAGTAAGTTGTTTGTGGGTTTGTTTCCTTTAATAAATGGAAAGACCCAGTAGGAATGGTGTTGTAACATAAAATAGCTGTTGCTTAGGGCCTGGTATCTATTTTGGGGGCTGCTCTTGGCTGCATCCAGCAGGCTGGGTGTCCATTAGCAACTGAAGCTGATCATTCTGTTTAGCTTCACTTGAAAGAAATCTTCTCTGTGGGCTCTCAGCCTCTCTGTGTTATCAGCTAAGGCACAGTGAGTGGGGTCATGGGAAGCCTGGGGTTTTTTTGAGTGTATTTTGTGTTCTAACAGCATCAGATATAGAGTGACCTTTATGGCCAGTGTGCAGAATTACTTCCCTGGAGCCCCCCTGCTGAAGGTGGGGAAAATAATGCTGGACTTCGCAGTGCCTGGGCTTGTAAAAGGTGGAAAATCCCTTTTCTGCTCATTGATTCAAAATGTCTGTGCGGCCCTACGTCTGTGGAGGGTTTGACTGCTTTGGTTGGTAAGGGGAGAGTGGCTATTCTGTCCGAGGGGAATGAGAAAGCAAATGGTTAGAACAACTTGACGTGCAGGCAGGAAAAGCCCATGTATTAATATGGTGAATCTAGTGATTTAGTTTAGAAAGTGAGGCAATGCTTAATTGGTGCTTGTGAAGTGTTTTAAAATTCTGTGTAGAAGTTACCTGAGGTTTGCAGTGCTTACTAACGGCCTTAAACTGTAAGCTTTCAGGGTTAACTTACTATAAATTTAGTGCTGGAGCTGATTCATTAAAGGGTCTGTCAGCACTTAGATTATTAAAGTGTGTTTTAATATTAAATCTTGTTCCTGGGAAACGTTTACTTCCACCTAGACTGAAGACTTCCCACCCCATCAGAACTGCGGGGTGTCTAAGCTCTCCTTAGTCCTGGAACTGCCTCTGTCAAACTTGGGAATGAGCTGAACTTCTTCCCTACTGAGAGGATGATTTGTGGTCAGTTAATTTATTACAGCTGAGGCACAGGAGCTGGTGGTGGAGGGACAATGGGAGGAGATGGAGAAGAGAGTGGAGATAATGGATAGGTTCAAGGGGGGAGGTGCTGAGTGATATGATCTGGATGTAGATGTTGGGTTTAGTTGGACTATAGGCTGGACTCAATGATCTTTGAGGTCCCTTCCAGCCTTATCTATGCTGTGAATAATGTAGGATCACTCTTTGATTTGCTTGGTTTTTGGTAAGATGCAAGAGTGAAAACCTGAGGTCTAACAAAGTGGAAGATGTGTCCTTGAAATGTCACTAAGTCAAGCTGTAGGTACTGTACCAAAAATAGTGTCCTTGGAACAATGTGATTCGGAATCCCTGTTGCCCATTTAGGTTTTCTGGGCTTCCTCCTGAAACTCCCAGGGTTAACTTTTCCGTTTAGTCTGCCTTTGTTTTTCTGATGCAACCACTAAAATAACAATTTGGCAAGAAAAATCTTTCCTGTGCCTGGATTTAAAAAGAGCAAGCAAAGCATGAATTAGCATTTGTATTAGAGAGAGACACTGGAGAGAATGGCTCAAAGTCACAAGACAAAAAGCCCCGTGTGTGTTTTGGTAGTCACCTTGCTCATCCACGGGGACACTCTTGACACTGACAATGGAAGGCCAACAAAAGGAAAAGGAGTGGTTCTATGTTTAGGTTTCTGGCTTTGTACTCCACACACCCAAGTATCTCTCTCCATCTCTTTATCCTTGGGCTGGCAGGACCAGCTTTAGAGCACAGCTGGATAAAGAGAAGCCAATTGCGAGGCAATGGGTTCTCATTAATAGTGAATATTGATGGGCTTCTGCAGGAAATAAAGGTCATGGAAAGCCAGGTCGACCTGAGTCCTTTGTAAGCTGTTTTAAAAACCATTGATGTGTCTGGAACAGCTATTGAACTATGGCTCTGCTTTCCCCTTTGGCTTAGATGTTGAGCACAGACTTAGGAAGAGGGCAGGTAGATTGTGAATGCTTGTGTCCTGTGTTTAGTGTATCTCTGTTTTCTCCTACTTGCTGTGTTGATGTTGCAGGCTGAAATAAGATGTTTGAGTGCTCTGGTAATGGTTGTCACTTTGGTACTTGTGTAGAAGGACAAGAGGTTGCTGGAAAGAAAAATGTAAGAATACTCTTGCGTTGAGAGAGGATTTTTAATTTTAAAACTCGGTTTTAAGCTTATTCTGCGGAGTCTATACACTATTTTCTTTTATTTGTTTTCATTTTATTTGTTTTTGTTGTTCTTGCCATTCGCTTCAAGAGGCTTTCTATGGGAACAGACAGGAATCATGTCAGTGACTGCTTAGGGTTGCATTTGTTTGTTTTTTTGGCTTTTTTTTTTGTTTTTGTTGTTGTTTTGGCAGTTTTTATTTTGGTTTGGGGTTTTTGTGTGGGAGAATGTTTTAAGTTGCACAAGGTGAGATAAGAGCTGAACTTCTTGATCAGGGAACTTGTTTTCTAGCATGGGCCAGATAGGAACTCTGTTTCTGTATGAACACAGCAAAGGAGCCCCGTCAGAGTTACAAGACTGCAACCTTCCCTGAAAGACAGTGCTAGTGCCAAAAGCAGGATTGTTGACTTCAACTTAATGATCTGAATGGGAAGAGCAAAGGCAATGAGAGCAGCATTTGCTGGGTTTAATAATTTGTACAAACACAGTGATATTAAAGGTACATAGAATGGAGAAGCCAACAGAAGAATACTGGAGTCCTCCTTCAGGCAGAGGAAACAAGATGAGTCATTTCTGTTCCTCGGTGTTGTCTTGTTTGTGACTTTAAATAGCTCTCCATACCTTCTGGGAAATCACTGTTTAGTCTGAATACGCCTTCATTCTGCTCTTTCATATTTTCTGTGATATACTTGGAGTTACTGACGAGCACTGAGTTACACTCAGGAGTAGAAAGAGCAAGAACTTGATTTGAGCCTGTGTGCAGAGTGAAAGAGGTCTGAAAGAAAGAGCTGAGTCTTCAGCACTCTAATGTTGCAAGCTGATAGATAACATAGTTGGATGCTTCCAGAGCAAAGTGGAACACAGGAAAACAGTGGTGGCCAGCCCAAGTGAGCGGATAGGTATTGGGGGAGTGGTTTTATCTCAGCCAGAATCAGTTTCTGGGCCTATTTTAAAAGCAGTCACCACCTACAGGCTACTTGCTACTAGGAGGGTGTTGTGGAAAGGTGTTGCCGCCACCCTGGGTGTCAGCAAGGACACATTAAATGATTACCTGGTGAGAGAGACCTGAAATCCAAGGTGCTTCCTCTTTATCTCTATGATAAAACCCTCCTAGAGGAGCAATGAGAAACAAAAGGTTCTCTGTGCCAGAAAAAGCATACTTCAGAGGAACATATTTAGGGACAGGCTGAGAGTTGGCTGCCCCTTCCATGAGGATTAGGGCAGCACTGGGATGATGGTCCTGCAGGTGAGAGGGAGGTTGGAGCTTGCTGTCACGGACCTCCTCCTGCAGCTGGAGTGGAAGGACAGGAATCCTTTCCTTTTCCATTCCTGCCCTACTTCCTGCTTGTCCCAGCCTTGTGCACTTGGGTCTTATGGCAATTAGCAGCAAGCTCAGGGGACCAGTAGCAAAACAAAGAGCAGGGCATGGCTATTTCAACCATCCCTGCTATTCTACTGCCTGCTTTCCCTCTGTCTTGGGGGAGCAAAGTCCCCTGGATAGCTGCCAGCGTAAAGTTTTGGCACCTGCACCAGGTTGACACAAAATCCTGGCTGGTTTGCAGCTGGAGGTGAGGGGTGAGCAGGGCAGGGTGGGATTTGCTTATTTTCTGTCTTCGTTAGTTGATTTTCTTGGCTGTTCCTATGCATATGTAAACATTTCCTCCCTGTGTTCCCCTGCCTTTGTTGTTTCCCCTGGTGAGTTGATGTTGCTGTTATTGAATGATGATGGGGATTTTTTTTTCCTCTTCTTTTAACGTATTTTCAAACATGAAGTGAGGTGTGGAAAATGCCAGAGGCAAAAAGTGTTTCCCTTGGCATGAAGGGGAAGGTCTCTGCCAATCTTCCTGAAGTCCTTTGCTGCTGGCTGGACTGTTCTTGTACCAGGGAGACATGGACACAGATCAAAGCACACTGGGTTCTGTGCATGAGGGACATGGTCAGGGCTGAAGCTTGATTTTTGATGTATTTATTGCCTCTCTTGGCCCCTCATTCTGTAATGGCAGTAACTAATGGTCTAGATCTGGATGCTGGGAGGTGTTCTGGATCCAAACCTCACAGACTTGGCTGCAGCATTAGCTGAGATCACTCTGATGAGGAGTTTGCTTGCTCTTCTTTTCCCCCACAGCAGCTCCTGATGCATTAAGCAGACTGTTGGAACCAGAGCCATGTGCATGATGTAACTGCCCCACACATGTGAAACAGCTCTGTGAATCTCAGCAGCCAGAAAGTCTGTGCAATCCCTCTCCAGTGCTGACTGCTCTTTTCCCCTTGGCCCTTCCTTGCAGGGATGAGAATAGCTTCTGACACTGTGCACAGAGCACTCGGGCTGTCTCTGAATCTCTGCTGGTGCTTAGTCTCACTCCACAAGTGTTTCCACCTGAAACAAACTATTACCTGCAGTGAAACCCCAGCTCAAGCTCTGAGGCAACTACAAGGTGATGCACCTCACCCAGCTATTTGATATAATTCATATCATATGCATTTGTGTGGCATAAGAGTGAATACGATTCTTTTCAGTGCAGTAGAATTTCAGCTGTTCATTATTGCATAGATTTTTCTGTATGTAAAACAAATAGCTGGAGCTTGTTATTAAAAGAATTCCTGAAGTATTAGTATCTGGTGTTGTTGCAGAAACTAAGGTACTTTTATGTGGTTGAAAAGTTTTCTGGAAACTTCCAATTTCCCCCTCCCCTCTTGTGTAACCACAATGTATTCTGGAAAGAAGGCCATGGGCTTCTGTGTAGTTTGTATCTCTGCACAAAGGTGGTGGGTGACACGTGAGATAATATTCCATTGGTTTTAAACATGAAGTTAGGGATGATATGGCCTGGCATGTGTATGGTGACAAGCCATCGCTTTGAAAAGCAAGAGATGCTGCCCAGGACGGTGCTGTGAGGACTAGAAGCATTTTTAAGGTCTCCCTTCGTTATTTGGTATGAAAACCTACTGCTGACTTGTGTAGGTGATTAGTTGAAAGGTATGGTCTGAAGAGTTTTACACTGCTTTTCATGTATCTACTTAGGTTACAAGTGAAACTGGGTTTTTTTCTGTTGACTTAAAATAGTCAATCCTGCATTTCCTGCTAGCTAGTCCCTCTCTTAAAACCAGGCCTGCCAACCAGAAAATTGGTTTCTTTCAGCAGCTCTGTGGCTACAGAACTTGAGTGGGGCTTTCTTGTGGTGGGAAATGCTGTCTGGTTATGTTCAACTAGTTCTTTACAGCCTGTCCCTTATACCGTGTCAATTAATCTCGTGTATCTTAAAATGCTATAGATCCCATCGTGGAGTCAATCTTGTGTGGTCAGAAGCTTTTTCCATCACAGCCTGAGTGATTTAATGGCTGAAGTTCAGCAAACTTAGGCAGCCAATGAAACAGGGGTGAAATTAATTGAAGATTAGGCTGCAGCAGCCTACCATCAAAAATCTGAGCCACTAATGTGTAACATGTGTTCCTGCTTTCATTTGTCTGCTTTACAAGAGCTAATACACAGTGTTTTCAGGGTTCACAAGGGGGCTTTTTCTCCCTCTAGGCTATTAGCTACAGTAATAGCTTATATAGAAAGTTAGACTTTCTCCCAGCTGGGGGAAAAAGTGGCCCTGAAGGAGAGGAAGATGAGAAAACTGAGTATTTTGTTTAAGCAACTGAACAATACAGTGCCAGAGGAAATGAATTGGAAGAGAATGATTTCTGCAAGCATGTATGTTTTAATTTAGGAAAACAAAGGTCTATATCCTGGCCTCCTGAGATTCAATAGGGCCCATGTTTAACTTAAAGTGGTAATATGGGGTCCTGGTTCAGTTGCCATGGGGAGAGAAAGGTATTTTCAGAAGAACAAAGGGTAGTTAGCTAAGCTTTTATCTGGTATAACCTTCTGGGGTACTTCCCAGGATTTTGTTTGTTGGGTTGGTTTTTGGTTTTTTTTCCGTGAGAAATAACCTCCTTCCTTACCTCACACCTGAAAACACATGGTTTTCTTCTAATGTCATCTTCTACAGAAAATGAGGTCATCTGCACCTTGCTGCAGTGTGGTCTCGTCTTGCTGGCACTTGGCACAATTCCCTGTCTGGTTCCTTCCTGCTGTGGGCTTATCCCATCTCTGGGGAGCCTTAACACAGCTCTAAGCTGTGCCCCTCCAAGGAGCTCTAAAGGACCATCTGGCAGGCAGGGACTTTAGAAGACTGTAAATTAACCCCTACCCTTCTTGCAGTTGCCCTTTGTGATGAGGTATGAGGACGTTTCCTTCCTCTCCCGTTTGCTCCTTTGGGGAAGGCAGAATGGGAGGATGTGCTCCCAGCCCCACACCCAGGGTGGCTTGGAGCAGTCTGGCTGTGGATGTATAGTCTGTAGATTATTAACATCCGTTTGTGGGCAGATTGTTCGTGTGGTTTTGTCTGTATGTGTTTCCAAGCCAGGCTGGCCCTTTTTAAGGGCGGTTTCCTGGAATAAGCCCTTTGTGGGTTTGAGTAACTGATTCATGGTTGCTATCCTTAGACTAAGGCTGCTGGGTGAGGGGGATGTTTAATCTTGGCCTTTCACAATGTGACTGACAGCTGTTTCACACCTCTCTTGGCTTTCCACAGTGCCTTAAGGATGGATTGATGCTGAACTGGAAGTGTTGCTGCTTTCCTCTCCGTTAGTGCTTATGAATAATTGACCGTCTCCAGGTATTTTGAGACATTGGTTCAGCTTTTTCCTCTCCAAGCTAAAAATCTTTGTGCTGTTATTCCGTGTATGTTGGTATTTTTCCAGTGGGCTTTGTGTGTATCTTTCTCCAGAGCCCAGGGCTGCAGTACCTGCTGACAGGTGGGCCTCTTGTCCCAGACAAGCAGGGACAGGACAAGAGGAAATGGCCTCAAATTGCACCATTGAGTTGGACACTGGGGGAATTTCCTCTTGGAAGGGGATGTCAGTCATTGGAAGTCACTGTCAAGAAATGACTGGGTGTAGCACCCACGGCTCTGGTTTAGTTGACAGGCAAAAGTCAGACTGGAAGGTCTCAGAGGTCTTTTCCAACTTATGATTCTGTGATTATGGCAAACTCCACTGACAGACCTAAGCAAGGGGAGGTGGTGAGTCAGATGTTGTGGAGAGTCCAGTTGGGAACAGTAGGAGACCAGACTGGAGATGGTTGGTCAAAACTTTATTTCTATCTTTGTATGCCGGATAATTTATCTGTAACATAGGTCTGGGGCTTTTTGGGTAGCTCAGTCAGTGAGCTAGGATGGGACTGGGCACAGGCATTCCAACAAGGACAGAAGCCCTAGGGCTGAGCTCTGAGAGCCAGAGCCCTGTTGATACAGCCCAGAATTGACGGGCTTTCTGTCTCTATAAAAAAAAGCAGTAACTAGCCAACATACTGTCATAAAGCATAGCTTTCAAGACAGAGCATAATTACAGTTTTCTTCCAAATCAACAGCCTGTTTTCTGAAAAATGACGCCAAAAATGTAATGGTCAGAAATCAGTGACAGTAACATGCCAGGGAAGTCTGTGTGTGTATGACAAGTGAAACAGAAGAATAATACGAATTACTGGTTAATCTCATGAAGGATGACTGGAAACACATTTTCCAAAATGCACAATTTGGAAGAAGTCTGAGAAGGCCCAAGAGGCTGTTCTAGCATTCTGAGCCATGTGTCCCTGCTCTTATTCTTGTCATGTTCTCATGGATTTCTCTTTAGATCCCTATGTGAGCAGTTGATTAGCAAAGCATCAATTCTGCTATCAAATAAGTAAAGCCTCTGAATGTTAATAGACACATCTTCACTTTAAATGCTATTTCTCTTCAAAAGAACTTTAATAAGAAAATCTAAGTGAGAGCATCTGACAAGCGAGTAGCAGTATTAAGTCTTCTGAAATGTTGCCACAAAGAAATCTGTATGTTTTTCTGGGTTTAGCTTAGCAAAAATGAGGCATCAAAATAGGATTTGCACCTTTTTAAGGAACAAATCTCATCAGGGCTCTGTGTATGAAGGAACTCATCATGTCTCAAGTGTCTCCTCAGCCACAACTTATGTATGGGATTGGAACTTAGTTTTTTGTGTCATGTATATCCACTGACTAGTAATGGTTGTTTTTCCCTCTCAATTGGTTGCTAATTCTGCTTTCACCCCCCCTTCTGCCCAGGCACCGAGTTTAACTTCAGCTGGTGTATAAAACCTCTTTGAAATTAGCCAGGAAGTTCAAAAGCTGTTGGAGGTGAGAGGGAGTCTGTGTGTGCATGCCCATCCATGTGTGTGGATGTGTTAATAAGCAGCTTAAGCTTCATTTCCTTAAGAAACAAAGCTAACAACCCAAGAAAATCAGACTAAAAATTAATTTTTTTGTGGAACAGCTGTAGAAACAGATATTGGATGAATTAAACAGCTTATGATGCCCTTCCATGGGTGCAGTATATTAACAACCTACATATCATAAATGCATAATATGTGACCTTTTCACAGATCATAGAATCCTTGTGACTGAAAGGATTATTTATTACAGGATGGATGGTAGAGAACAGATCAGAACCCTCTTCTGCTAATAGCACTGAAACTATTATTTGCCATGTCAGGTTATGATTTGTGTATTGATTCAGAGCATCCATCCAGTTGTGTTTGGTGGGAGTTTTTTGACTATGTGTTATCTGGAGTTACTTGCCTTGGTGTAATGTGTATGCAAGACTGAGAGCTGCATCAACCATAATTATCCATTACAGAATCTGCTTTTAGTGTACAAACTTACCATCAAGTGGAATGAAGTTGTTTGGAAACACCTCATCTGTATTTTGCCAATGGATCCATAGAACTGGACTAATGGCAGCAAACTTTTCATTTTTCTTTCACATATAGCTGCGTGTGTAGATGAAAACCATATTTGACTCACTCGTATAAAGTCTTCTGTTAAATTACTTATGTTTAATAGTTACTAGTTCTCTTTTTTTTTTCCAAAGGGAAGATTAGTGTTTCTATTTTCTTAGTACTGTGTAACTGATGGGATGATAATTTAATTCCCTGCCTTAACCATGAAGGGGATCCCAGGGTGCGAAGCCCTGGCTTGGGTAACGTGAATTCCTCTCTGCAAGGCTTATGGTTCCAAGTTGGTTGACTTTCTCAAACAAAGCCTCCCTTGCTATTTGATTCAGGGGGAAGCAGCCTTGGCTGCCTTTGCAGGGGCCCTGATGATGTGCGTCAGTGGGGAAATTTGAGGAGGTAAATGACCACAGTTCATCAACAACTCTTCTCTTGCACGGCCTCTCTGATCAGCGGGTGTGCAGCTCCTGATGAGCTGCAAATGTATATTTAATATTATATTAGCTGTTAACTCCCAAAGTCAACAGTTTCCCTGGTAAGTTCAGAACGCTTAAAACATTACTCTGTATTTAAAAAGAAAAAGAAGGGATACGTATTTTTTCAGCGTAAGAGAAGCCTTATTAAAAACATTTACAGATACTTTTATGATGTTACATTGCTTTCCTAAAACATTGTTCAGCTGTGATGGATGTGTTTGAGTGTGTGCTGTCATCTTCCACCCCCTGTAGCCTCCAATTCCTCTTCAAAAGGAGAAAGTGGTTCTACTTTTCTAGGATTGAGAGAAAACCCAGACTTTTAATGCTCTGCTGTAAGAATGAATTGGAGCCTGACGAGTTAAAACAAACATGTAGGGGCTGGTGGGGCACTGTGGGCTCTTTGCAGGACTCTTTTAGGATGTCATTCTTCTGTGAAAAGATTTGCAATAGTGATTCTGCCGTTTAATTCTTGAATCCAGTTAATGGCACTGGTTTGTGGTAGAAATGAGAGTCAGTGTGGAAATGACAGTGCGCTACCAGCAGGGAATGAGGTGACTGAGAAATGGTCAACCTTGCTTGTTCATCTGACATCACAGGCAGGACCAGATCCTTGGGTTTTCAGACACAGCCTCAATGAGAAACTAATACTCAATAGAAAGATTGTGTAGCTGGGTGAAATGGGAAATTTGTGAACAACAAGTAGTGTAATAAGATAAAAGTACTTCCCAGGACACTTGTGCATTTGAGTGAAAGGAGATCACAGAATGATTAATTATCTCTATTGAGGGAATAGGTTTATTTGTGAGAATTTGGTGATGTGATGCAGTAATTACATCTATGAAGTAGTACAGGAATGTTGTGTGTTAAGGTCTTTTAATTTAAAGATTATTATGTTATCCAGAGACTTTTATAAAGCTGTTACTACTAAACTAGTTTAATTACTGACCCCTTAGACTTTCTAATAAATATTCATTAATAGTTCTATAAATCATTTAGTGGTTAAGACTAAGCAAGATGCCAGAAAGTATATTTCTAAACCTAGAAGGATATTTTGAAAGGATAAATTATACTGCTCCTGCCTGCAATTATTTTGTGCTGGAGTTACTCCTCATCACAAAGTTACTCCTGTTAATGTGAAGGGACTCAGGCAGTAGGTTTAGGTCTGTAGTATATTTATGGTAAAGAGTGCAGGGTGGCCAATGCAGTTGTGTAATGGGTGGCATGAAGGAGCAGCCCATAACTCATTCAAGTGAGGGAGAGCTATCTAAGCAATAAGTGATGCTTTATCTCTTTTTCTGGCACACTCGTAATGTATTTTGGAAGCTACAGGCTGGCAGACTGAGACTTGTCTGCAATCAAATGATAAATACCGTTCAGCCGCTGAGGCTTGAGTTTGAGACTCTTTCCACTCATGCATTTTAATTCACCCCTGTGAGTCTCCCAAAACAGGTCTGAGTAAAAGGAACGGTGAGGGGAGGTGAATTCAAACAAGAACGCACTTGCACTCTTTGCAGATGTGATACGTTCTGCAATTTAAAGCAGTGCTGAGGCTGCTCTTCCTTGTGACAGGGGATTTCTTGGCTGGTTTTCAGCCCACCCCAGGAAATGCTGTTGGTTGGGGATTCCCTGGAGGGACCTTATTCACCTTTCCATGTCGCGCTCCCAATGGCTGCACTAAACTCTCTTATCTGTGGGTTTAGCCCCAGTGAAAGGTGGTTTGCTGACAGCTCTGAAGACATGTGTTCCATCTCCAGCCAGGCATGAGCACCAGCTCCATCCTGCCCTGTGGGGTGGCCTCCCATGGGACCAGACTGCTGCCAATTGCTGCTTAATCCCTGGCCTTGCTGGGGCCACCAGCAAAACCACTAATGGGTACCACTTGTAGAGGCTTATTCCAACGTGTACCAACAAGCTTGACTCCCTGCTCCTCTACAGCTGCTGAGGGTGAAATCTTGCTGTTCTCACTGAGCTGGGCTGTGGTTGTGGCTGTGCTGTGGTGTGGAAGCTGCCAGAGCTAAATCCCTGAGCGTCCAGGCTCCTCTGAACCACAGCAACACAACTTTTTTTTTTTAAAAGGCACAAATCTCCACAGATTTGCCCAGAGAAGCTCTGCTCCTGCGTCTATTCTGCTGAGATAACTCTGGGACTGTCTCACACCCTGAAAGAAAGATGGTCTGTGCTGGGGATAGTGNGATAACTCTGGGACTGTCTCACACCCTGTGCTGGGGATAGTAGAGCCAGAAGAGTTTTTGGAAGGAGTGTGTGTATATATATATATAGTGTCTGAGATCCATGTTTGGAAAACATTTGTAGCAGAGGAGGGCTAAGTGTTGGAAAGTAGGAAAATGTGTGAAACAAATCAAGGCTAAAAGAAAAAAATGTCCTCTTAAAACTGTGGTTTTAAGAGCCCTTTGCCTTTGATGCAAGGGATATGAAGTACCCATGAGACAAGCAGCAATATTCTGTTGGGATTTTCCCCGTGTAGCTTCCCAGCTGGATTGGCTTCTTCTGTCCTAGTGGTGTTCCTGGCAGCAAGGAAAAATGCACGGGGCTGTTTCCAAAGGTGAAGCAGCCCCTGAAACCCATGGATTTCTGTATCCTGTGCTAGTGGCTATAAAAACACCAGACCTGTTTTAAATATAAAAATGTGGGGGGTTGTTTTGTTCTTTTGGAATGGGGGTGATTTTGGGGCTCAGAATGTAGTTGCTGTCTTTAAACTTGCACTGTAATTTGGTAGGATAGGCTTTTCTGTAATCTGAATGTCAAATGCCTGTGGAAGATGGAGGGAAAGGACCAACTTGGAACAGAAATACCTAATTGGAGTTTCTAAGGGGGGAGAAAATAAAGCTTCCATTAACTTTCACTTCCATGATATTATTGTATGGGCAACATAAGAGCAAGATGAAAAGATTCAAACATTCAGGGAGTTCTTTTCTGTAGTCAATTTACTCTATTCAACAATAGCCTTTCTTTGCATCCACCTCACTGAAGAGGTCAAGCAAAGAGAAGTGCAGAAATAATTGAGAAACACTCCGCTGAGGAATAACAAGTGGCTTTTTTTTGTCTTTCCTCTGTAGATGAGATAGAGATAATATTTGTTAGAGCTAGGAATCAACATACAAACATTAAGGGAAAAAACATCCAAACCCACATTTTCCTTGAGTCTTGCACCTGCTGTGCTTTCAATATCTCTAGGCAATAGCAAAGAACAGGAAAAGTAAGAGTTATGTTCCTGTATTTCACCATCCAGGCACATGGCTGAAGGCTTGGTGTTTTGGCAGCAGTTGAGAACCTTTTTCCCCTATGCTTCTGCTTTTTTCTTACAATGCATCTAAAAATGCAGCTGTTGCTTGTCTATTACCTGCTGGTTACTGTTATTTCAGCTCTGCTTTGCCACCTTGTATTTGTGATGAGGCACCTGCAGATAAGGTCAGATGAGCTGCAACTTTCTGCTTCCAGTTCAACAGACCATCTTGTTGCGAAATACCTGTTTGCTGGAACACAAAGTCTTTGGCTTTGTAAGAATTTCTGATCATGGAGAAATGGGGAGAGAGTGTGTGCATGGACCATAAATTCCTCCAGAGGTGCTACAGAAATATTTAATGATTCAGATGAAATGAAATGTTGGGACTCTCTCCTGGTGTTGCCAAGTAGGACGTGCCAACCTTTCCCCTGAATACCTTCCTCCTTTCTCCTTTGGGCCTTCCTGAGGCAGAGGTTTCTTCTGGGTCACTGTGTTTTAAAAACCACTAATGGACTGATTCCTTCTCAACTTGTCTAAATTTTCCTTTAAATCTGTTAAAGGGAGTATTTTGTGTGTTCTTCCAATCTGATGCTGTGAAGTAACAATCCTGGTTTGGTGAGGTGTTGAAGCTCAGTGTTACTTAGAGTTAGGGGATAATCCCGGCTGACTTTAACCAAGTTACTGGCATGCTTAATATTTAGAAGATAATTAAATAATAACTCAGAAGCGCTGTGTTTATATCCATCCTGCCTGAGACAAATGAAAGACATGTTACCCCAAATGTTACCAAAAGGGATCTCTAAGAAAGGCACTTAATTCTTAGCATTTACACCTCCACATGCCCAAATACAACATAAGAAGTCTGGGTGAAACTCGAGTTCTTTCTTGTTCGAAGTGGTTAAACCCACTATCTGAGACTTGTAGCTCTGCTATCCAGAAGACAATGTAATTCAATGTATTTCTTTACAATTATTATTCGGGAGGATTATGGTCTTGCTTTCCCCTTAATTTTGTCCAATTATTCCTTCAGAGATGATAATGTGTAAAGGCATGAGATTTATTCCTGCCTCTTATCTACTACTAGAGCTTCTGGCTTCCTCTGGGAGGCTGTTTTGCACTCCAATGGGTTTGTTATTGCAACCCAGTAATTCCCTCTTTTTTTTTTTTTTTTAACTTCACTGCTCTTCACTGCAGCATCTCATAAACATCTTTCGAAAACTCCTCTCTGTTCTCTGAGCGCTGGAGATTGCAGAGATGTGAGGATCTACCCCTTCTATACTTAAAAGGGTGTTTATTTTGCTTTAATCTTGTCTTCGTGGCTGTTGTCCTATCTTAATTGCCACCTTTGTTATGGTGGGCTCTGTAGGTTAATGGTGCAACAGATTTTTAAATCGTAGTCTGCTTTTTTCAGGCTCAGCTGATGGCCTGGTTCACTACTTGATGCTCGTTTCTTAAAAAAACAATAAAGGCAACGAAAGCAGACAGATCTTTTAAATCATTGTTTTTAAATGAGTTTTCCATTCTCCTGCCACGTCAATACCTTCCTTTGCATCTTAGCCTTTGACTTCACAGCATTGGCAGTACTTTCCAGGCATCTTGAGTGTCTCTGTTGTCAAGATTTAGGTACTCAGCTATCCTCCAGGCGTTTTAAGTGCATTAATGGAAGATGTAAATCCAGTTGATGGTGACTGTCCAGACCACAGCAAGCCACTACTTAATCTTCTTTTTCTAAGCAGTGTATGTCTGAGGCGATTTCCTAAAACGGGGGAGAGCTTGCAGCATATCCCGTAGGTCATTAAACGTTCTCAGACTGAAGATGAGAATCTGGAAGGGGAAAAAAAAAAAGGCCTGTGCTTGCTCTGGAGCTCCTTCTTGGGGAATGAGCAAATCTGTGGCTTTGCATTAAACTTTTTGGGGAGATCTGTTCCTGTTTCTAAAGGAGAGAAGAAATTCTTTAGTCACCCTAGATTCCATAAAACATTTAAGTCGTTTCAAGCTGAAAGTAACCACCTGACTGGGCATCAGTAGATCTTCTGTAGGTTTTTCAGACCCTGATCCTATTGCTCTTCCTCCTCTTCATTCTACTGTTGTGTCATTCTCTCAGCCTTCACTGCTTTTCAGTTTGAGTCCAGTTCCCATCATCCTGCCTCAGTTTGTACCACCCTTTGCTGTAATCAAAGACACTACCTCAGTAAAATGACAAAGCATGTCTTTGGGTAGGTCAACTTATCCAGGCTCTTCCCACTTTGTGGTGACTCCCTGGGCCTTAAGATTGGCTCTGGGTATATTCTACATATATGTGGTTAATAAATTACTGGGACCCACCTACGTCTGGGTAATCTCATCAATAATCTGAGATACTGTATGTAGGAAAAATGCCCTTGTTCCTGTTCTAAAGTGCAAACACTGATGTAGAGAGGAACAGAGAGTGCCAGCTCCCTCATGCTGAAAAATTCTTGCCTCAGGTCTATACTAACAAGAATAAGCTTTTTTTTGTTGTTGTTTTTTCTCATTTTAAAACTCTTCCTCTGCACTTGAAAGATTGGGTGGGTTTTAGGATGGTATCTTTTTTTATTGTTGTTCGTGTTTGGAGAACCTGTTTAAAGTTCCTAATGGTAGTCTTTAAAACAACCCCCTAAATTTAGGTGTGCAGTGTTTCCTGCACTGCATGGTACAGAACTGGGCAGAAGCATCTGAGTGCTGAGTGGCCCAGCTTTTTGGACACCAAGAGCAGCCAAGCTGTGGCACTGGATGCTCTGGTGGTTCCATTTGAACCTGCTGTGGTGTTACCCACCTGCCATAACCACTTCAAAGGTTAAAATGTGATGTTCTGCCTGCTGCTTTGATGGACCAGATCTCATGGAGTGCCTCAGGGCCCTCTGTCAGTGTATGCTGCATGCCTGTAGGGAACTGATTTTCATGGGGGAATGTGTTCTTATCTTCTGGAATATGTTTTCTTATCTTCTGTATGCTGGCAAAGGGTCAAAAATGCTGTGCAAGCAGAACTATACATATATTTGTGGATCTCCTGGAGTTAGGAAGAAAAGGGATGCTTGTGTGTGTTTGTAAAACAGTGCTTTGTTGGCTTTAAAAATACATATTTTATTTCTTTGACTAATTCCAAGGAAAACTTGCTGTACTTCTGGCAGAGCTCACCTTGTGATGATACTTCAAATGTGATAATTTTAATTCCTCACCTTTACTGAGTGTTTCCCTATTAATCTTGGACCTAAGAAACCCCAAATATAGAACTTTATGTGGGACTGACCTAATGTAAAGGAGATAAAGCAACGGTTAAGTGAAAAGTCTAGCAATTCAGAGTCCCGTAGCATAACTAAGATGCTGTCAGCATGGCTGCTGCCAATAAAATACTGCAGTAAGACAGGCACAGAGGTGCTGGCTGTTAAAATGTGTGCTCTTGATGAGGAACACATGAACAGCAAGCTGGTTAACTGCTGCTCTCTGAAGCCCCTCTCTGTTCCTGGCCCTTCCTTCAGAGCTTGAGAGTCACTTCCTTTCTTCCCTGAAGAGAAGCCTTTTAGAAAACAGCGTCCCAGGGCGCCGTGTTTATTGACATTTGTGGACTTTCAGAACAAAAAAATCATTCCTTGTACCTACGGAGATGTTTTTCCCTATTTGCTGACTCTATAGATTCTCCCTGGGTGTTGAAAGTCAAGCTGATTTTCTTGATTTAGGTCTAGTCCAAGAGGCAAATCCTCAGGATGAGCGTGACTTGTGGAGATTCAAAGAACGCCTCCAGAGCGGGGCTCCCCTCACACAGCAGCAGAATCTCACCCCAAACACACTTTTGACAAGGACTAAGAGGGTTTTCCAGCCACTTCTTCCTATAAGGGTGGAGGTTGATTGCTTGGGTGAGGGGATCAGACAAGATGATGATGGGCAAGCAGGCAGAGAGGGCAGCGTCACTCCTCCCGTCCTTTTGAGCTTGCTTTGCCCATGCTCAGCAAAACAGGGGCTTACACAGGAGACAGTTTTGGAGTTGAAAGGCTCTGTGCCTATTATTAACCTGGCACTGAGCGCTCCTGACATCAACTCCAGTCTCCTGAGAATTGCAGTGGGGTTTTCTGAAGGGTTAGATGTGTTTGAGTTTTATTTCTCTTCTTACCCTATTTTTTTTTTTAACCCTCTTCTTCTCTGGGGTAGAAAAGGCTTCCTTCAGCCCCTAAGACCCTTAGTAAGGCTCTCTGAATGCATACCATCAGCTGGGAAGTTGTGCTGCTTCCATAGCAACCAGGGATGTTATCAACACAAAACTGACCTAAGTTTGGAAGCAACCAGATGTAGAAAATGCTGTGTGATGTCTCCGACTCAAGGAAGGGTCAGCGGAGCTGCTGAGCCTCACCCAGCTGCCCTGTTTTTTGGGGATGGACTTTGAGCTTACCCACAGACTCTACTGATTTTTTTAGAGTTATCTGTGTTTTATGTCCTTTATTTTTGTTTCAAATACTGATGGTGCTTAGGAGCTCTTTGTGTAATAACCACCAAGAGAGTATCGAAAACATCCCCGTGAGAGGAGAAAATAGAAAATCTGAGAGCATGTTTTCCTGGGAAAAGATAATTTATATGTGCTTTCCAATACTCTGCAGTTCAATAGCTTCTCGGTCTGATTCACCAGTGTATTAAAACTGTTGTTTAGCACAATGGAAGTAAAAAATGGCTTTATAGTAGATGAAGTAGTCACTGGAGAGCATCCTCTTGTGTTAGAGGACCCTGTTCCTGGGAAGGTTGTCATGACAGCTCCTGTGTCATTCCCTTTCTAGGCTGTCAGCATCAGGGAAGATCCAGCGTAATTTTCTTAGGGTCCCCTCTTTCTTGGGATTTTGAGGTTGTTTTTGTCCTGTCAGTGCCCTTAATCCCAGTGAGGGTGGATATAGAGCTCAGTTAGACTCCAATCAAAAGTCTTGCTTAGAAGACAGGAATGATTCTTTTTGTAGTGAATGAGTCAGATTGGTTGAACTTGTTTCAAATTTGTTGTATAGGTTTCCATTTTAAATTGCAAGAACTAATCATTAAAATGAAATTATTCCTCCAGGTTTGAAAGCAATTTAGTTGTATGTCTATTTTCACTTCTCAAAATGTGTATGTGTTTTTATCTAGAGAAGTATTAATTTTCATAATGACTGTACTAAGTCTGAGTGCAATTCTGGGGAGGAGGATTAAATTTGATTTGCAGGTGTTCCTCTTCATTTGTGCTCTGTTTTAACAATATCACTGCTTTTAACTATGAATTTTAAAATAATACATTGTCTAGTTAATGTGAGTAACATTCCTTGTGCACCATGTGTTTCCATGATGCAAAACAATTGATGTGTAACAGGTTATGGTGTGGCCAAGGCATTATAATATTGAAAGACTAAGGAGTCTTAATAACACTGTGCATCTTGCACTTAGCAGAAGATCTACTGTAGGGGGACTTTTTTCTTTTAAGCAGCAGTATAAGCATCTTTATTCCTATAACTTAGCATTTTTCCCTCAGACCTCCCCAGTAAATCCAGACTATCACTTAGAATACTGTTTATTAGTTTCTAGTCAGTAGCACCATTCTTCTGCTCATAAAGTTCACTAAATGACTCCTTAGACAGAAAATATCTTAAATTTTGTCCAGGATGCACGACTGGAGAAGTCTTAGTAAATTAAAATCTGTGAGAAGCAGCAATGCTTTATTTTTAATGGAGAGAAAATTGTTTTGTGGATGCTTTTTCTTCACGCCTTAATTTTGAACTCTGCAATATTTATTGGACCTGACATTGGAGGATAATCACATTTTTGGCGTTCTCTGTATTTTTAAATGGAAGGATGAAGGTGGTGTGTAAGCACTGCAGACACTATAGCTTGTTCCTCCAGGAGAGGGAACGGTGTGTGGGCCTGTTGCTGAAATGATTAATTTAAAGTACAGCTTGATGCATGTTGTGCAGTGATCACATGTTACTGCTGGGACACAGAGCCAGGAACGCCCTGGCCCAGCAGGATCAGCTGTGAGGGCTTTGGGATGGGTTGTTTGTTTGCTGCTTAACCCCCAGACCACTTACCTTTCCTCAAACATGTGACAGCATCTGATTTGAAGTCTTTTATGCCTGGTTTGTTTTTTTTCCTGTGCAAGACTGCAGACAAAAGTCTTAATGTTTCATTACTTTTAATATTTATAATTTTTACTTTTTCTTACCTTGGTGATAAGATAGTCCTCAGAACAGTACAACTACCAGTGAAGCTATTTCTAAGCTTTTGAAAACAATGTTCATAAAACACACAACTCTTTCTGTTTCAAGGACAAAAGTGACCTTCCCAGCTCCCAAAAGCAAGTCCTGAGCAAATGCTTCTCTGACTGGGTGCTAAATCCCTTCCTGTGTTTTAATTCACTTGAAGCTTCACTTACTGTTTTAACCCAAGTCCAGGTTTTACTGGGGCCAACAGTTCCTTGGTATCTTTAATGTGCTTTCGTGTCCTTTTGAGGGCTGCCATTCCTCTCTTATTTGTGGAGTGGGAAGTGAGAGCTGAGAGAACAAAGGATGATTTTAAAGCTGTTTTCTGTGGTCCCTGTGTCTGGGCACAGCCAGGAGCTTGCAGGGCTCAAAAGCGCGATTTCAGAGTTGGTTGCCCTCTACTTCCTTTGGGCCAAATGAATCGTAGCATAATATACTCATCCATGGTCTTCTGCTTGTCCCCCTGGCACCCCTTTTTACTATCCTTTTAACTTCCTGGTGGGTAGAGAGGAGAAAAGCAGGGTGGAGGGGTGTGTAGGACAGCTGAGGGATAGGAACCAGTGCTATCTATACTTCCAAAAGTGCAGCAGAGAGAAACTGGGCATAATTTGATCCCAGATTTGTTTCTTGAGCTGCTGGATTGGTGCTCCTCAGATCTTGAGTGGTGCTCTGCAGCTCCAGCTGTGTCTCTGACATATTAAACCCCGAATTTCCAGTACTCACAATGGCAATCTTGGGTGTCCAAAACTTCTGGTTATAGCCATGCAAAAATCTGAAGATATCAACATCTGAATGTTATTCCCACCTGGTTTTGTCAGCTGATGGTTGACTTTTTCAGGTCAAGTGTTTTTATATGCAGACCAAGTCAAGAGTTCTAGTTTTCCAGATTCTCAGCCATTACTTGGGATATCATCCAATTACAGTAGTAAGTATCAGTCAGTTTGGCCCTTCACCATAACCAGGCAGAAATGTTACTTGAAAATGAGTTAATGGCCTAAAATTCATAGGTCTGACAGGCCTTGATGACCTTAGAGGTGTTTTTCAACCTAAATGATTCTGTGGTTCTATAAGAAGTCTGCTGAGACCTAAAGATTTGAGGTGTGATCTCTAACCAGTTAGGAGGACAGGAGGGATAGTTAAAGGCAGCCTGGTGGGTTCTCTTAATAAACTGTTCCTAAGCCCAAATTGACTTCATTGTGGTACAGTTTGAATAACAAATTAGATTTTGTTAACTAGTATGTTAATATGGATATTTACTTTTATACCTGCATTAAAAAAGGTAACAGTACTGGCTTGAGGGTTTTTTAGTGCATTGAGTGGTACATGGGTTGAACATTTATGGGTTTGGTTAGTCCTATAAGAAGTAATTTTCCAGTTATCTGTGTGTGTACACATTTATAGGTGGGGAAAAAAGCCTTAAAACTAATAATTACCATCTCAAATATTTGTAGCAGGCAAACATCCCAGGCAACTCCTTCAGCAGCAGTGCTGACTGGAATTGAAAAATGCGTTCTTAGATCCTCATTTATCTCCCAAGGACGTGTTTGGGACTGTTCTTCTATTGCTTGGCACTTGTTTCCAGTCTACCTCTGGATAGCCTTTGTACCTATGGAACAAATTCCTGGGCTGATATGAACCATATCCTTCTTTATTTTCACCTGCCTTCTTTGCCTTTATTTCCTTTGATGGTGTCCTTAGTCTGGAATAAACCTTCAAGGCTTGGCAGTTGTAGTTGTTCTTTTGTATACGTATGAAAATGTTGTAATCCATCATAATTAATGCTCAGCGTGTTCCTTTAGTAATAATACAAGTCACTAATCTGCTCAAATGTTGTGTTGGTGGGAAAGCCTATTGGAAGAGGTAAAAGTGAAATAAATGTTACGTGTGTGAAAGTTTCATGCATTTTAATGGAAATAAATAGTAGTAATACTACTTAATTAAAAGCTTGAGAATTGAATTGCTGAAAGAATTTCTGACAAAACGCACTGCAGTGTAAAGGCAAATCCAAAGAAACCTGTGCACGTGTTACTCCTTAAATGTTCTCCAGGCTTGTTTTTAATGAGACTTTTGTCTCCCACAGTCTCTGCTGATGCAGAGAAATTTGGAGCCATTTCTCCCCTCTTATCGTGCTGCGTGTCTGAAATTTGCCAGCCGAGGTGTGGCTCATCATATAATAAATTGGATTTCCACTCTGATAATTTTACAACTTGCTTTGTTTGACAAGTCCCTCATGTTTGTTTAGTTATTGCACTTTCACAAGCTACAAATGAGGCCACACGCGGACCAAGTCATGCTGAAACAAGTACAAGAGGGGAAACCAGTGCCTGAATCAGCAAGTTGCCAGTCTGTTAGCTGAGTTTATGGCTCTGCAGAAAACGGGCAGATCAATATAAGAATAACAGAGGCTGTTGGAACGTTTGAGCCTTTGGAAGCAGGTTAAACAACTGTTTTGTTTTTCTTTTTTTATGCAGCTGAGGTTTTGCATGGGCACGTTTTTCTCCTGTGTGTTTCAGAGCATAATTCATTGTGTGACTAACATGGCAAATGCTCTTCACTTGAATACATTATGAAAAGGCAACCTGGTGTTCTCAGTCACACACGTCTTTTTGGAGAGCTTCCAAATGCAACATTGCTGTACCTAGAAGAATCCAGAGGGGAATTGGGCAACTTGCTGTGGGTTTGGGGCTTTGCTTTTAAAAGCACTCGAAGTCTATACAGCTTCATTCTTTAAAGGGAGATTATTGAGCAGTTCTTTAAAGTGTGGGAGGCACTCGACCTTTCCATGTCTGGAGAAGGGGGGAGGCTTTTGTTGCAGGCAATAAGATGCACTCTGCACTTTATGGCTACTGCTTCAATAAATCGCACTCTGGTACATGTTACACATGAGTAGTGTAATATGTTTTTTGGTACAGTATAAATCCATGCAAACACTGTTCCTAAATTCTCAGTGGCTGTGCATGGATGCTTAAAGGGTTTTATTCCTCATGATACACATGAAACACAAAATACATGAAATCTGGTTGTGTTGCATTAAGCATCAATAATTGCTGCCTCAAAACAAATCCTCTTTTCTAGTCTGATCAATGCATAAGTAGGATGTGCTGTGTATGGATTCCTTTGCCGGTAGAGTGGTTGATAAGGATCAAATACTGCTGAGTTTACACGTACTTCAACTTTTTCCACTTGTGTGCTGGTTTTGGTTGGAGTAGAGTTAATTTTCTTCATGGTAGCTGATATAGGGCTGTGTTTTGGATTTGTGCTGGGAAACCATGTCGGTAATTTGGGGATGGTTTAGAATGATTTAGGCTGGAAAAGCCCCATAGCCCAATCTTTACCAAATCCACCACTAAATGTCCCCAAGTGATACATCCATTTGTCTTCTAAACGCCTCCAGGGGACTAAATTCTTGATACTCTGGCTTGTTTCAAGTGGAAGGACAGCAAAATCTTAATTTCAATGATCTTCAAACTCAAACCCTTAAAAATATTTCCCTGGCAAACATTACCACACTTGGGAACACCCCTCAGACTGAGAGTTCATGGTATGATGCTCTTGTTATCCCCTCATTTGGGGGAGAGGTTACGGGGAACCTTATCCTTGCCATGCAAATGTACAAATCCCTACTCCCAGGGGGATCCTACAGCAAGGTGAGGGAGTGGGTACTGAGAAAGCCATGGATTATGTACTAAAGTCATTGAATCTGAAATATATTTGTTTGGTCTAATAAATATATAATTGAACCAGGGAAAATAATTTTATGAAGCGGTATTTAGAGCAGAACTGCCTAAATGACTTAATAATCCTCCCTTTGATTTTTAAGGGAACGTCAAAAGGTAGGTTATTTTTGTGTTGGAATCAAGATTATTCCCATAGGTTAAGGACTGTGCTAGGTCAGGACACTGTACAGAGTATGGTAAAACAACCTGCATTGGCAAAGGTGTTAATACTTCTTATTAAAACCGTACAAACTCTGTTCTGCTTTAGAAGCCTTGTATTTTTTGTCAAGACTGTAAAAACTTGCTTTTTAGCATATTAAGCATCACAGAAGGTCACTTATTGCCTCCATCTTGAGATATGGTTAGAAAACTCATCAGCTGTCCAGAATGGATTGTTATGGATTTCTTTCTTCTTCCGGATGCTCCCTCTGGAGGAGGCAATATGGTAAGTTGCAAATTTTACACAGTCCTGAAAGCAGGACATGGTTTGTATAGCTTAGTATAAGCATTTGAAATAATAACTTGTGTGTTTGTAGCTGGGAAAGGTTTGTTGGTTGGTGTGTTTTTTTTTCCTTTGACTGGAGTTTCATCTTATTTAAGGAAGAAGCATAAAGTCTCAGAACTGCTGATAAAATTTTTATTTAGTAGACTCTGGAAAAATACGTAAGCAGCTTTTCCCCAGGTATCCTGTTACTCCAGTCAGTTAGAAGAGGACAGGTGGTTTAATGAGTAAAGGTGGGTTATAAGACGTAAATCCCAGGTTGGTTTTGGAGCTTTTACTGTAGCTGAGCTGGTTCGCCTTTAAGTGCTGAGCTAATACGAGTGCTGCTAAAACTCACCACGTGTGTTTGTGATGTTTCCAAGTTTATATGCACTCAGATTTGTATTTTGGAACCTAAAGCCACACAGTCCTTCCTTACAATTGCCATGAACTTTCTTTTGGGATATGGACACTTAGAAGACTTAATTTGCGCTCTTCTTTTGCATGGGAGACAGTTATGCTTCTCTGTCTTTGTTTCCCTGCCCTAGGTTTGGTCACAGGTGGCAGAGAGTCAGATATTTTGTGCTCTGACAGCTTCATGTATGTCAGGAGTTGGTGTTTGATGCGAACCTTCGGTAAATGTTCTGTGAATTTTCTTCACTTTGCTTTTACTCTCTTGTCCCATTCCTACACAGAAGGAAGCAGCCAAGATTTGTAGATGCCTGTGGCTGAAAAAGTCAAAAGCCAAAAGGGATGAGAAGAATAAAAGATGGGATAGAGAGGAGGGAGGATGTCACTATTCCTGGGTTCACCATTTATCCAGCCAGGGCTGTGATATTATATATTCATAATGAGAAAGCACAAGTCCTAGATGCAGATGCTCTTCCTGTAGCTTAACAGGACTGTTTCCTGTACCTATCACATCAAATGAAGGCTCATCTTGAGTGATGCTCTAAGAACCAGGCACAGCAGTGAGGAAACCTGCAATGTAAAGCTGAGTAGGGGGCAGAACGAGTGAAAGGCACAGCACATGTTCCCTGTGTCATAAGGTGATAAATGCAACCCTCTTTAGGACTAAACAAGAGGAGGGCAATGCAATGACTGCATTTTGTTGTGGGTTTTTCTTCCAGCAGCAAAACGTATTAAAATAACATAGGAATTTAATGTGAGTTTAAGAAAATAAGAATTTCTTAGGTTCTTTTAAACTGTGCTTAGAAACTGAATTCTTCAGCTGCACCCGGTGGTAGAAATGAGCCATCCCTAGCTGGAAACGTACTGCAGAGTGTTAAGTGATGCAGGATAGACCTCACAGCAGTGTTTGGATTGCAGTGGAAGACAATACATCCATCTTTGGATGCTGCCATCCATCTGTGTTTATATGAATTCTACTGGTGAGGAACTAAATATTCTGGGATCTCAACCTCATCCTGGGAAAATCCAACAGCTCAGCCTCTCCTTGTATGCTGTGCTGGCAGACAGGAATGCTTGTATGGAAAACTAACAATTAACAAGAAAACTTGCAGGGGAGAATTAGACTACAGTCCCAAGAATACTTTTCCTGTCTTTCCTCTGCAGAGATTGTAAGATGTTGACTCCCTTTATCTGCTGTAAGTCTGAACTGAAGTAGTTTGTTGCAGGTCAAGACCAATAAGTCTCTGTTTCTGCTCTTCTTTTTGCTGATAAGAGAGGTGGGAGATGACAAGGTTGGTTTACACTCTGCTTCTTGATTGGGGCACACAGTAAAATTCTGGTCTAGCCCTCCACTGAGAGAAATAACAAATTTTATGTCTTTGGAGGTGGATCACTAAAAAGGGAAAGACAAATTGCTGTGACACTGCTAAGCCACGAGCAAGGCAATGAAGACAAGGCAGGAGGTTTTTTTTCATTTGTCTTTTTGAGCCATGATATGAATAAAGCAAGGAGCTTCTTTCATGCTGCTGTGCCCATCACTGTTGCCACCCCTGCTGACTTAAAATGTAATGTCACTTCCATCTGCCACACTTGTGCTTTGAGTGATGTCTTGATGACTTGCCTGGTGCTGAAGTGCTTAATTTTCCAACAGGCTGTTCCATGGGTGGTGGGTCTTACCTGGTTCTGTCAACACCTTTTGTTGCAGCTGTAGCTTTCTTCTTTTAGTGGACCAGTGTCACTGTGATTTATGATTCTGCCTGACTAAGGGATTTGGATTCCAAAATAATCTCATTGGAGAAATCCAAGTTATCCCAATGCATTTCATTGACACTGATTATCAGAGACGAGGTCTGTGGTGACAAATTTGCCAGAGAAGTTGCTCTTGGGTGAGTGAAGCCCATGGAAAAATGCTGGAAACAGGCTCTCCCTGTGCTTTCTCCTCACTTTGCATGTCAAAAGGCAAATGTTAGGAGAAGTAAAAAAGGGTGATGAGACCTGCTAGGAATCTTTTAATAAAGGTTTTGGCAAAACACAGAGTTGTATCAGGAAACACTTTTGTTTGCAGCATGCTATCTTGATGTTGCTGACAGCATTTCCACTTCCAGAACTGGATTGCTAAAAATGGAGTCTGTTCATTTTACTGAAAATTTTTGGATGAATTTTTGGATTAATTGGAAGTGAATGAATTTTTGGATGAATTCAAAGTGTGTGGATGCAGGTACATGCGTGTGTGAACACTGCGTTTCTCAGCTACCTGGAGTGGATGCTGTGTTTGTCTTTTTTGTTGTGTGGAGTTCTTCTTAGTGAGTTCTCCTGTTTCTCTAGAGAAATCTGTAGCTCTGAGGAAGGTGCATGAAAGGAATACAGGTTTAAACTTCCAGGACATTGGTCAAAATAGTCCTTCTAATCAAATTTGATGTAAATAACAAGCTGATTTTTGCAATCTGACTTTGAGTCATTCAGTAGCACTGCTTGTTGCTGAGAAAAGGGACTTAAAATAAGAGGGGAAATCAACATCAGCTGGAAAGTAATATGTATTTGTGATCCTGTTGTATTTTTTCCTTGGTTTCTGAATTCAGTAGCTGCCAAAAGTGGCTTTCACTCTTTTATAAAGAAGCACCTTCCGCTCTGAAGCATTGACCAAATAGGATCTTGGGAACTTCTAAGCAGAGACTTCTGCTTGGAAGGAAAATATTTACCTGGAGTTGGAATAAATGTGACTACTGAATTCCTTGGCTTTGGCTACAGAGTGCTCTGGAACGTGCTGTTCTCCCGTTTATTCACCCTGAGCAAGGGGAAGGCATCTCAATCTGAACAGGGTTTGCTACTGCAAATCTTGCATGATAATTACCGAATTAAACTCTCTCTAGCATGCACATGCTCAAGGATATTCTGCCTTTGGGGTGAATAATTGCTCACTTTAAATGCTATATATGCATTTGTGGTGAGTGTACACATGTGGGGGCGAGAAGGAAGAATGGGCAGGCAGCAGAAGATGTAATTATTCAATGGAAGCCTTAGTCTTGCATTATAAATATGGATCATGACTTAAGGAGCCTGAGGACATAATATATTCATCTTCTGCTTGAATATCTACTTTTAATCATGGATTTGCCTCGAAGTCCTTACAAAAGCTGTGCACTGACATTTAAAGTCCTTCTGATGTGTACACCATCGAAGTAGAGATACATTTGGTCTTGCAGCAACAGGGCTGAGGATGAGGGGATGCTGAATTGAAACAAGGCCAGTCAGTGCTTTCCAAAGAGAACTCTTCATGCACTGGCAAATGCCTATAGGTAAGGTAAGCACGTGTTGAGAACAAATGTCAACTGGTTCATTTGAAAGGATACAATTTCTTGAGGCACCAGTGTGGGGAATGTGCTGGCAGCAGATGTGCGTTGTGTTCTCAGCCTCAGTTTTGGGTGCACTGCTTAATCTCTTCCCACCCGGCTCATCATCTGCTTTTCTCTTCAGCGTCGTGAGCTCTTCCAAAGAGCAAGTAGTGTAAGTGTAGAAGAGCCACAAGGCAGCTCTGCCCAGCCCTTCTGAATTTCATTTGGCAGGGAAAGTTCCACAGCCCTACACCTTGTCCTACACACAGCTGGTGTGTTTTCAGCTCCTTTGGCCGTGGCAGTGAGATGTCTCTAAAGAAGAAACCTTCAAAACAGCCTCCTGTCCTCATTGCTGGAGAGGCAGAACCACCACACTGCAACATGTGATTATCCAGAGTCTACCTTGATTGTTATTGGCCTTAAGGCTTGTCCTACAATTAAAGTTGAGCGCTGGGTAAAATTAATCAATTATTTTGCAGACTGTGCATATTTCTGTGGAATACTAGGTAATACTGTGGTGAAAAAGGGTATTTTCTTCCACTTATGGTTTTAGATTTAATAGTAAAGAGAGGTCTGGGCAATGCAGTGCCTGTAAAATACCAGCTATAACTTGCCATGGTATCTTTCCCTGTGCTATGAGAGAAATGTTACACAGGACAGTAGCATGTCATTGTATATGTGTTTTCCCAGTCTGTCATGCCATTGAAATATATTACAAACATAAATGATGCATAAGGGTCTTGTTGGGTTACTCTGAATTTGTTGTCTTTGCTGAAGCCAAAGACTGAAATTGAGGAAAAATGAGACATTTCCAGCAAGGAGGCCCTCTATGTGCTCAATTTTCTTTAAAACCTCACTTTTTTTTCTTCTTCTAATGTATTTAAATGAGCATTAAAACAGTTGTGAGCTGGAAAGGAAAACAAAAGCCAATGTTACAGAAACCAGTGGTGGTACAGATTTTATCTTCATGAGGGTCTTGGCAGTAAACAAATTTCTCTTCCTGCCTTGTAAAGCAGATACTGAAGCTGTAACTATAATGCAGAGAGATGTCTGTGTTCTTAGTACAGACGTTCTTCCAGAGCTTGCAAGTCTTCCAATATTTATTGTATATAAGGATTAAGTTTGGAGGCAGTTCTTCCTTATCTTGTGTTTTGTGGGTGTCTGTATATCAAAAGTAAGAAAGTGGTATTTAGGCAAAATACAGTGCCAAGAAAAAGTGCCACTTTTTTATTTTTTTCTGTGGCAGAACCTCTATACACACTAACAAATGTTTTTCTGAGCTTCCTTTTGGTAAACAAGAGGTGAAGAGTACAAAGCTGCCTGGTGGATGTTGGAGTGATGGGATATCTGAGTTTTTAATCTAAATTAATCCCCTGGCCTGTGCCTTGGTAACTGTGTCTGAGAGTTTATGAACCAGGGAAGGGCCTCCCTTTTGTGCACTCTGGGATCAACAGATAACAGGTGCTTCCTGGCAGGAAAATGGTATTGTTGGATGTTGCTGGAGGTTAGGGTTAATGAACACAAAGCCCCCTATTTCTAGACATGCTGCCAGCTGGGACTGTGTTTTGGTATTACAGGTATGCCCTTAATTGAGGGATAGGAAGCTCCTAAAAAGAGTTGGTATAAACCATCCATGTGGTGACTGACACCTTGGCTCAAAGGAAGGTGAAAGATGCTGCCCTGCAGAGTGCCAGAATGTATTTTGGAGGGTTTTCCTGCACAGCTGGTTGAGTCTGACTGGAGAGCGTGCACCAGGACCGGTCACAAAATGTGTTGTTACCAAAGATGATTTACATGTCTGGTTGTGCTGGGCTTTTTCCTGTTGTGGCCAGATGCTGGTCTGCAAGGAAGTAAATCAGCATTATGCTGAAAGTGGTCATCTGCTGCTGGCTTGGGAATTTGAGAGTTGCCGTCAGAGAGGTTATCCAAAATAGCATCAATAATTTGATAGGAAACTAAGCTAGGTTTGATGCAGTGCTGTGTTATGTTAATCACAGTAATATTTCTTTATGCTCCTGTTATGAGCACTGCTATCTGTTAGTGACTAGGCTACTTTCCACACGGTTGTGTGGTGTTTGTGTAGCATCATGGGGATATCTCTGATAGGGATTGAGCCCAGAGCAGGTTGTGGGCTCCAACATCATGGGGAATTTTCCACAGATTTTTTGTGGAGGCTGTTTTAGGAGACCATAAAACTGCATAGAATGGTTTGGGTTGGAAGTGACCTTAAAGATCATCTTGTTCCATCCCCCTGTAATGAGCAGGGATGCTTTCCAGTAGACCAAGTTGATCCAAGCCCCATCCAGCCTGGCCTTGAACACCTCCAGGGATGGGGCAGCTGCACCTTCCCTGTGAGGGTGGTAAGACACAGGCACATGTTGCTCAGAGAAGAATTTCTTCCTGATATCTAATCTAAATCTTCCCAGTGTAAGCCACATCCTGTGCAGCGGCTTGACTTTGATCTTTCTTAACCAGCACCTCCAGGTTTAGAAAGTGTAAGTGGTTTGGGATTAGAGGAACCTTTGTTGTCCTCATTTTTCTAAGCCTGGTATGTTGGCACCTTGCTGTGACCTGGACACCCATCTTATCATCAAGGACACTGCACACTGGGAGAAGAGAGGGTGCAGAGATATTTTAGAAGTTAAAGAGGAAATAATTTCTTCTGGTCTTCCTATGACTCCTGCTACCATAATTGTCATCAGTTAAAGCAGAGATTCTCTTCCACTGTTGCGTAGGCACTACTGCCAGCCTGGGAACAGCATCACTTACCTGGGAGTTGCAGTTGCTCATTGCAGGGGAACAAGTGGTTTAATTCTTGTAGATTTTCAAAACTTCACAGAACTTGTGTGTTTTGTCGCTTCCAGATATTTTATATATTATTCTTTAGGTCAGAGAGGAAGGAGAAACAAAGTGATCATAGAACATCCTGAGTTGGAAGGGGCCCTCAAGGATCATGGAAGTCCAACTCCTGATGATATTCCCTTTATATTTGTGCACATGTATATATATTATTCCTATCCTCCTACGCTGAGCTTAAGGATCCCTCTTGGATCATGTTGCTGGAACTTATGGAGGAATTTGGCCACTTTAGGTGGCAGTTATACGTGTATTTGGAAAATTCTTCTAATGACTCCAGTGCCCCATTGAATACTCCTTTCCTTACAGTGATGCTTATTTAAAGAGTAGAAAATTAACAAGCACCATGATTTGACATCCGTACTGCAATTAAAATAATTGCTTAATTAAGAGGGTAATTTAATGCTTACTAACAACATTTGTAACCATGCAGTGCAAAGTAAGATTTGTGTGCATCTCTTTGGTGCAGGCCTAACCAAGCTCTGAACCTGAATAAATGCCAAGTATCAATTTTATGGGGTTTTTTCCCCAAAAAACTAGGATCAAACCAAGGGTCAAAAAGTTTGTGAACCATATACCAGATTTTAAGAGACTTGGCCATGTTTGTGGTATAGCAACTGAGAAAATTCTTTCAGCCTCTGCTTATTTTATCTTGTTCAAAATGAAAGGAGAATTAATGATGAATAAGGTGAACAATTACCTCTTCATTAAGTCTTTGGAACTGGATGTAGAAGAATTCAGCAGTGATGTTTATTTTCTTTATGTATCAGAAAACTTGAGATGCTTTGGCCATTGTACAGTGGATGTTTTTTCCCAGCAGGTATTAAATGGAATCTCCTTAGCTGCACATTCTTTGATATAATTAAATAGAATAATAAGTTGCTCTTCTAAACAAGTCTGGTATTAGGGCTCCTTTTTTATGAAGATAAAGTGCTGCAATTTTTCGGAAGATTCTATAATTTTATTCTAAAATCCGAAGTGCACCACGGAGGATTTCACATGATTTTTGATAACTTACTTGTTCCAAAAGGGTCTTTCAGAAATGAAATTATCTATTAAATATTAGGATGCAAGTGTCTGTATGTAGGTTGAATGTATGGTAATTTTGGGATTGTTTTCACTTCTGGGCATTCCCTTGAAGATTAAGGGGGAGAATGATTAAGGAGTTGTGGTAAAAATGCCAGAATTGGTTTTGATCATTCGGTAGGTGGAAGCTTTGCCTGGAGCTGGCTCTGAATCAGTGCAACAGCACGATGTCATATTTTGGCCAAGGTCTTGCTTTTTGAGATTGCCTCTGATTGCTTGGATTCACTTTATAGGGATGATACAGATGGATACAGAATTGTTTTATTTGGACCATCTTTAGCTCACCTTCAAGGAACCCCTTCACCAAGTCCATCCTTATCACACACTTGATTAGCTACACTTGACTGTGAAGCTATTTAAAAAATAGGCATATGTGAGCAAACCTATTTTAAAAATTGGATAAGGGAAGAGAGGAGGGAGGAAATAAAGGGCAAGGAGAAGAAAGGCAACCAAAGAACTCGTTAAATCAGGCACTCTTCCCACTGTGCATTTTTTGTCCTTGAAGGAAAACAAGGATTCAGACCCAAGGGGGACTTGACTTTTCAGTGCCTGAAGCAGAGTAGGAGTTGGTGTGAGCATCCTTCACAGCCTGGTTAGTGTCCAGAGACCCTATGGAGAGGAATAATGAGGATCGATATGAGGCAAGCTTCCTGCTTTCAGCTTGTTTGAGGACCTATCAAAACTGTCCTGTGGCTCCTGTGCATCTGTGTCTTTCTTTATTGCCTTCTCACTGATCCTTTAGCTTTCTTTGTGCTTTGGATGTCACACCTTGGCCCCTTTCTCCTGGTTATAAAAATGCTGAGCAATGTGGCTGTTTTGAGATGGATTCCCTTTCTGTTTCGTAACTGTCTTCCAGCTTCAAAAATAGTTTCCCCTCACTGACTTGAGCTCATATAATAAATAAAAGCAGTTGAGTCACGCTGAAAGGACATTGCTGGGAAGTTCTTTTTTTTTTGTTTTGGATGAATCATTTTAATTGGCTTCTTTGAAAACTGCAATTTTTTGAGCATTAAAAATTAATTAACTGAGGGGGGGGAACACTTGTGTGGTATGCCTTTATGAGATTAACTGATATTTGTGAAGTAGAACAAAGTCATATGCAGCCAGGTAAAATGATGTTTTCTTCATAAAAATGCTCTCAAGTGGAGGGTATAAAGAAAATAAATCAGGAATTTCTTTAATTTAAAGGACTTATAACATGGCACTAAGCCTCTCTAACTGAACAAATGTCTTTTGGGATAGAGAAATATGAGAAGCCTGAACCCTGACTGGCATAAATTAGCCGACATCTATTAAGTCTGGAAGCAGTTTCTTGTGGGGAGAAAACAAACAACCCCTTTCTCCCTGCAATGCATAATCCATATCCCTATTTAGAATTTGAGTTTTTCCAAAGATGGGACTAAAACATATGTAGACCAACCAACTCTAAAAGCTGAAGGGAACAGATGACCTTAGTCTTTAAATATTCAGTGACCAGAAACTTCTTCAGTCAAAGACTTATTTGAGTTTACAACGTTCTCATTGCCTCGTGTATTTACAAGAAGAGGATTAAACTAAAACACTAAACCCTTTCCCAAGCATTTATTATTTGACAGCCTGCTGAGTAATGCTCTTTGCATGTGTTTTTATTTTGGGGGACAGATTTCCCCCACGGATTAATACAGGTTTTTTAGACAGATTTAATGGAGACAGCTGCTCTGATCATAGAGCAAATCTTTTAGTTCATCTGAAAGAGAAGCAAGGTGTACTCTTAGTTGTAGAATTACATATGGATTTGTCATTTTATGGGTAAAAAATACGGAAATATTAATACACTAAATTTCTTATTTTAACAATGCTTTTCTCTTCCCTTTCTCACCTCTCAATTTTTTTATTTGGTTGGGTTTAGAAACAAAGTTAAAAATAAGTGTTTAGGTAGAGTTAAAAGAACAAACCCAGGATTTATTTCCTGTTTTAAGCTGATAGTACTTAAAGTTATATGAAATTGTCAAAGAAAGTTGTCACACAGCACTTTGCCTTGGATTGGTTTAAATATTATCTATATCTTAAAACTTTTCTTTGGGGTTGAAGAGTTGTAACAAATCTTGCGGTGGCTCTTGTGAAGAATCTGACACTTCCATCTGGGAAACCAACCTGATTTTTTTTAAAGCAGTGACTTCAATATAAATTATGCATTGTTATTAAACCATAATCAAAGTATTCAAATGCAGTTTAATTTTTAAATTAAATAATTTCCAAGTATGCTTTGTTGAAGTGCTGGGCTTTAATAAAATGCTATTTTCTGGCGCTCTTTTATCACAAACTGTATTCATAATGCTGAATATTTTATAGTGCCAGGGGCATTGCATTATCTCCTCTGATATTGCCAACCTGATAAAATTTAAAAAATCCCTATGGTAATTTCTTCACACAGTTTGATGGGAAACTATCTGGCAATTTGTTAAATAGGAGCATATCGCTTTGAAAATGAAGTAACATTGGCATTAAAAAATAGCAGCCAAGAAATTATCTGATGTGTTACACGATTTGCATTTAATCCAATTACTGATGAATCTTGTGTCCTTATGGTGGGCTCTGATCTGTGCCCTGGTGTCTGGGTGAGTGCTGGGTCACTGGGGTACAGCACAGATGATACCCCCCTGATTTGCCTTGTTGGGCTTAGTTCAGCTGCTGGACCAGCTCAGTTGCGTGTGCCGAGTTAAATCCTGTGTTCTTCTTGGTGCACAGATCAATGTGCAACAAAAAATGTGTGTGTAAATATGGGCAGTGGTGGTTTGTACAAGGGCTGCCCATAGGGGCTGTGCAAGCGGCGGCCACATCAGTAAAACCACATGAGGGTGTTGTGCTCGTGATTGACTGGTGCTACCTGATGTAATTGGGGAATTATGGCATGATTTGGATTGGAAGGGGCCTTAAAGATCACTGAGTTCCAAGCCCCTGCCATGGGCAGGGACACCTTCCATTATCCCAGGTTGCTCAGAGCCCCATCCAGCCTGGCCTTGGACACTCCCAGGGATGGGGCAGCCACAGCTTCTCTGGGAAACCTGTGCCAGGGCCTCCCCTCGTACAACCTACACCTGCTCTCTGTGTGAATCCCTTCCCCCTTGTCCTATTGCTCCAGGCCCTCGTAAATGGTCTCTTTCATCTTTCTCTTTGTAGCCCAGACTGTTCTCATGGCTCCTCTTGATCTCCTTTAGTCCACTACAGCCATGAGATAACAAAATAGCACTTCACTCCTACCATATGAGAGCAGCTTGAGCACGAAGCTGAGAGTAGGGTATAAAAGGCAGAAAATTCTGCTTAGGTTGCAGCAGCAACTTTTATTGCTGCAGTAGTTCTGAGACAGCCTGGGGGAAGGGAGGACGGTGTTTTCTTTCGGGCTTTGTTGGTCCCAGCGCTTTTCTTTCGGGGGACAAGTCTCTTGAGAAATGCAAACTTGGTTATCTAGTTCTCGTGAAAATTAAGTCTGTGATTGACACCTTTTATGTGAAGATTGCTACGAAAGGGTTAAGTGTTTGCAATAAGCTGCTGCATTGTAAAGCCATAAATGCTGCCATTACATCCTATTTAAAGTGTTGGGAAATAAGGCTGCTGTCTTAGATGCTGTGGTTGCCAATTTTCTGATGCTTGCTGTTTCCAGCCGCTCGCATCTTCGTCTTGTCATCTGCTTCTGGTTATTTGGACCTTCTTCTTGTAAAGCATTGCAAAATAAATAGCTGTTGTTGATGCCAGTAGTGTTGGGAGATTTTTGTATGTGTTCTGCCTTAAGGAGACATCAAAATTTGCCTTACTGATGATATGTCGTGAATCCCGTTTGGCACAAAGAAATGCTGTATGTAACCAGCCTAATGAAAAGTTCTGAGCAAGTTTCACTTAATGGTTTATTCCATCTCTGCAAGCTCAATAGTTCTTCTGAGGCAAAGACAGTTTTTGCTTTTCAGACTTACTCTAGGACACTTATGTCTTCCTTGTTGAACAAGCTACACTTTCTAGTGAATCCATGCTATGCATTTCAGAATTGTTAAAAATATTTCTGCATGTGCGTCCCAACTCAGCAATGAGGTATTTTTAGGCTGGAATGGAAGAATTGTTTGAAATATGGAAGTGTTTCACTTGGAAGGAATTTTTTTAATTCAGTATTTGTGAAAAGAACATTTTTAATTGAAATTGGGCAATAAGTTTTTAAGAACGCGAAAATGAAATGCGATTTTTGGTTTCAGAGTGAATGAATTATTTTAGTTGATGATATACCCTTGCCCATCTTACTGATCCTGCAATTGAGCCACTCTTTCCCCCCAGTCCTTTGCTTTGCATATTTCCACTGTTCTTTACCTATTTGTCAGAAGACTGGGATGCTTGGTTTAGAAAATTGACTTTGTGATATGATCTACTAGTTGAATTCAGCACCTTTGGGAGGCCATTTCACCTATTTTACAGGGAAGGGAATGCCCATACCACTTACCCTGTGTGCAGTAGCATCTCTGACTTTTATTCATCTCCTGGCAAATCAGCTTTAGCTAATTTTTCATTTTAACTACTTCCATGCAGAATAACTCGTCTCTTCTGGTCCCTGAGTTGACTGAAGATGACAGTAAAATTATGCTTTAAAGAAAGCGAGGGGAAAATATGGCTGCAAACTCCAGAGTGTGTTTGGAGAGATGAGAGCATCACTCCACTGCAGGAAATGAAAATTTAAAGCTGATAATAAGTGTAATGATAATTAGCATGACCTTCATCAAACAATAGAGTTGTGATGATGATTGGCCTTAATTTAAACTAAGGGTAAATTAGTTTAAAGAAGTAGCATTAGGCACTATTTTTGCTGCTGTTTTATCAGGAGGGAAAACAACAGCTTCAAATAGTTAATTTCGGGGAAGGATCCAGTAAACACAAAAGCATTTCAAGTGTCTCTATGGCCTAGAAATGAGGCTGCATTAGACACTGAGAGCCAGAAACGAATACCTCCTCCACTGGAGGAGAGGACATAGGAAGAGAAACTAAATGGTTTGTTTTAAAGGCAATATCTTTAAGTACTAATATGTCTCTTAGTTATCTTTCCTCCTTGGATGGTTGTGGGTATTGTTTTTAGAGTTTTGTTTGGGGTTTCTTGGCATTTTTTTGACAGGAGATTTGTGAGGGTGGAGTTTGGGTTATTTGTGGGGTGGTGAAGTTCTGGGGATATTTTCATGGGTTTGGTTGGGTGTGTTTTGGAGTGGTTTTTGGTTTTGAAGCTTTTCTTTTAGGAAATTCAGAGATAAAATTATAGTGATTAAACACTCTCATGGTCTGGATAATCGAGTAATGTGTATTTTGTTTCTGGTGACTCTGGAGCAGTAACTGTCATGACAAAATTGAGTATTACATCTCAGTAAACTAACACATAGTGAAAGTATGCCTGAGTTTTTTGTGAGTTGACCCCTTGCCTGCCCTGAAGCTTTATTATATAAAGACCTCTCTACAGAGAGAGCCCCTGACTAACCACAAGACCTGATCTTGAATTCAGAGTTGCTCAGCACAGGCTTCACCTTATGGTTCCCATAACACTAATTTCTGGAAGCTGTTCGTATATACAGTGTTGTCTCCAGAGCAGCTCTTCGTTACATTTCTGGGATGATGTGGTCACAAGGAAAGGTTTTGTCAGTTTTCAGCTCCTGGTTTCAGGTTTTTATCTATTTAGAAGTGCCCAGAGGAGATAGGGGGGGGCTCATGGCTGTTGTCACATCTGTGCCTTGGAAACTCCTCTGCACTCCTGCTTAAAACTGTAAGTGAATGTAAATAATAAAAGTATTTAAGTAAATAAAACTACGTATTTAAAACTTCTCTAAGGTGTTGATTCCTTGTGTAAATTGGGATACATCAGAGAATAATGAACCTGCTTACAAGATGTGCATTTGATGCAGTCTCACGGATTCCGATGGAGACTTTATTTATAGAAGCAACATTGTCAAACTGCTTTATGGCTGGTCTCTGCACTGATGGAGTAGACTGTATCCAAGAGCATCTGTCCTTTGTAGGCAGACCCGTGGCCCCAGTTACCACATTACCCGAACCCTGGATAAATATAACCCCACAATATCCCTCTGGGGTGGGAATAAGTCACTGCTGTGTTTTATAGATGAGGCTGAGAACTGGCTACGCAGCAGAACAGAGGTGTGATGTGCCGTGGTGTTAATTGTACCACACTCCTGAGGGGAAGAATAGCTTGTGTTGGCAGGCAGAGCACGGACCTGCTGTGGGCCCTGGTGGATGGTGTGTGCTAAGGGCTGTACCAGCTGTGTGGCACAGCCTGTGCCAGCTGCCACCACTGCTGCAGTGACACAGGGGAGCTCGAGTAAGCAGATCATGACCTACCCTGTCATTCTGTTCTTCAGATACAGCCAAAGTGATGTGCCCAAGGTCATGAGGAGAGCCAGTGAATTGGGCTGGGGATTTGGGAGCAAGGCTGTTAACTCTGGACTGCCCTCAGAAAAGCAGTTTTCTCTCTGGTGGGTGAAGTATTAAAGGTTGTGCTAACATCAAGAGCTGAATGCGAAGGAAGCTCTTGCATTAAACTGCTGAAACTGTATGTCTGAGCTTGAGGTTTTTGTTGCTGGTTGGGAAAGCTCTGTTAAAATGGTGCTGCTTCCGTAAAATCCCAGTGGTTAAACCGGGAGTTTAATCACTTGCGCAGTTCATGTGCAGTCCAAGTGTGAGGGGTCTCACTGCTGAGGAGCACCAATACTACCCAGGCAGAAGCACTTGTGCTCCACATGTGTGGAGGGGATGGGATGGACACTCAGGTACTGATAGGGAGGGAAGTGATAATTGCAGAAACCAGTGTGTAGCAACTTCCAGGATGGTGGTGAGAGAACCTGGAGCGAATGAGCCCTTTAAAATTTAAGCACAGACAGTGTAAAAGGTACTTGACAAAATCCTTCTCTTTTTCCAAGTGCACGGGCAGAAATACAGATGAATTTAGCCACTGGGCTCATTTTCAAAGCTTTGGCTGTGGTAGTTGGAGTAAGTGATTACCCTGTCTCCTTTACTGCAGAGCATTTTTATCTAAAGTGTGGGACATGTGATTTTCCTGTTCAGGGAGCACAAAGCAGACACCTCACTTGGAGAGGAGTGTTTAGTCTGGGTGAGAACTGCTCTTTGTGTGCATGCATGTGATTTATTTATAATAGATAATTCCTGCTAGCCAGATGATTTCTCCCAGCTTCCTTTCAGTCAGAGCCAGGGCAGTCTTTGTCAGTTATGTAAGGTCTAGTAAGTGTGGGGCATAAGCAGCAGCCTTTAGTTTTCATCCCTGTTGGAAAATGAGCTATTCTGCTTACCCCGTGAAATACTAGTAGGGTTGTGCTTGGGAAGGCTACTGCCCAGCTGGGAGGACAAAGCACTGCACACCCTGCAAGGGTGGGAGCTTGAGGGGGAGATCATGGTGTTTGTGCAGAGCCATTTACATAAGATGCACAGCTAAGCAAGTCCCAGAAAGGAGGGAGCTGTGCTTTCAAATTGGTTTTCCTCCTTTCTGGGCGGTTCTGGCTTTGTCTACATCTTCAAAAGCAGAATGGGCAGGAGGTTCTCCAGTAAAAGCCTGTTCCCAGGCTAGAGCAGGTGGATGTGGAGAGCCATATGTGGGGTTTGGTTTACAACTTATCTGCATTTCAAGCATGTGCTTAGTAAAATTCTGTACTTCTATGAGTAGAATAGAACTCTAAGCAAGACTTTAAAGGCCCTTTAAAAACTAAGAATGAAAGTGAGATTGTAAATGGAGATTGATACTACTTCTGCACCTCCCTTATGAAAATGAGTTGAGGAAGTTGAGATTGTTCAGCCTGGAGAAGAGATGTTTCCTTGGACACTTCATAGCAGCCTTCCAGTAACTGAAGGGACATCTAAGGAAGCCAAAGAGGGACTCTTCATTGGGAAAATTGTAGTGACAGGACAAGGGGAGATGGCTTCAAAGTGAAAGACAGTAAGTTTAGGTATTAAGAAGAAAGCTCTCCCTGTGAAGGGTGACGAGGCCCTGGCACAGGTTGCCCAGAGAAGCTGTGGCTGCCCCATCCCTGGAAGTGTCCAAGGCCAGGCTGGATGGGGCTCTGAGTAACCTGGGATAGTGGAAGGTGTCCCTGCCCATGGCAGGGGGTTGGAATGAGATGAGCTTTAAGGTCCCTTCTAACCCAAACCACTCTGTGATTCTGCAATATAACTGCATGATATTACTTTGATTTTTCTAAAAACTAGGCATCCTAAATTTATCTTTGATTTTGTTTATTTAGTTATGTTTATTTTAGTTGAGTTCTATCCTAGGGTCTGTATAGCCATTGTTAAAGGAAATGGTAGTGCTTTACTCTGTATTTTTATTCATCCTGTCTATAGCCATGTAAGTGACAGATCCAAGCTGAGAGAGTCTGGAGTGGGTGAGGAATTTACCCAGTATATTTTTTGTGATGGGCCTGAGGTCCTGTGCCAACTGCTCATGTTCTCCTCTCTCTCAGGTGTGCATTTGGAGCTGAGGGTAAACTGTATAACCCTAAACACTTCTGCTTGAAAAACAAGATGTTGCCAAGTAGCTGTAAATCATAATTTCTGTGCAATTATGACTTGTACATTATCTAGCCTTAGTATGTATGCTGTATCTGTATTCTGGGTGTTAATTAACAAGGAAGCAGAATTGTAATAGTGGTTCTTTATAGCACTTAAATATTTAATTTGTAAAGGGCTTTAAAGGGAACCTGCATTACCTTGTTGAGGGGAGATCAGAGGTGAAGAGGTTAAACTGAGTTGGACTAAGGCTGTTAAAGGGGCCTTTGACTGGCAACCATGGTTACCTTATTGTTAAGAAGTTCACCATCCTTGCCCATAAATTACAGATGTAAAAGACATGATACTGTAAAAAGTAACATTGCATTTCCCTCAAGTTTCTGTAGGCTGTTTGTACATGTGCAGAATTAGGTGGAAATAAGGCAGGTTTAGCAGAGTTGTTCCTGTACAGTTAAGACAAAGCAAAGCAAATGTTCCCCAAATGGCTCTGAGGTTTTTGGCCCTTTCTTTGCTTTCCTGAGCTGCCTCAAGCTGTTGTTTAGTCTTTACCAGAGACGAGTATGGATGTTACAGCTACAATTTTTTTTAGCAGACCTGTTCCATGGGACACCATGAACTCTACAGCATGGCTGTACCAGCTGAGAGTTCTCTCTCTTCCCCACCCCCAGTCAAGGGGAAAGGTTTTATGCAAGCAGAGGGGAGGAAGAAAAGAATATTTAACTACAATCTGCCTCTGGCAAGTCATGTTCTATTTAAAACTTCAGTGCACCCAAACAGCCGAGCCTGGCAGGCAGTGCAATGTGAGAGCAGAACTGGTCCAGCACATGCATGAGCATCCCAGGCTGCTCTTGGTAGCTTCCATGCCCCTCCCCCTCTCCCACACCACCTCTGCAGAGGTACAATCCCTGGCATGCATATGAAGCTGGTGTATTTTAATAGAGTATGTTGGTACTAGGCTCTGTTGCTGCAGCTTAAACATTAATTTCCTGGTGTCTCTCTTGCTGTTATGTTATTTGCTTCCTTGAGTCTCTCCCTTGTATTCTTTTCTTCTTGTTTTATGTCAACGGTGATTGCAGGTTTGTTTTCTGTCCTAAAACACTTTCTTAAGCTTTATCTACCAAACAAGCCATGGATAGACCTTGACTCAGAAGTATATGGGTTTTGCACTTGATTTCCCCCATCCTTGAGGGACTAAGAAAAGCATAACTCTTCTTTACTCTATAAAGCTGATACTGAGATGTCCTCTCCTTTTTCCTGCTGCCTGCATTTCTAGCCAGGTTCATCCCTGCTTGGCGGGTTGGTGGGAGGCAGCAGCTTCCTGTGGAGTCCTGTGTTGTCCAGCCCAAGGAGAAAAAGTTATTTCCCCTCCCTTCAGCCCCCAAATTCCTTTTTCTCTGCAGTTAGAAAAATAATGACAGTAATGGACTTTCCCTGGGGATGTTTGTTTTATTTGCAATTATAATTAGGAGCACTAACATGTTTACTCTGTCTGATAACGTATGGAAAGACACTTTGATTTGGGTTTTTTTTCTTTGTAAGCCTCGACACTGTCAGAACTGCAAAACACGATCTCTGCTGTCTCTTGTCACATCAACTATCCTTTAAAACAGCGGCTTAATCCATTTCTGTTGGCAATGAATACCATTACCCCCTTTTTGTCCAAAGCCTGTTGTTCTCTTAGTCTAAATTGTTGGGATTTTCCATTATGAAGAGAAGTTGATGGCCCGGATGTCCTTTGTAGATAAACAGAGGTGGATTAACAACCGCAAACTGTCCTTCACTGAAGCAAACAAGGGGCTGTTTCTGCAGAGATAGGTTTGGATTTCCAAAGCAAGTACTGGGCAATGTCAGAACTGTTGACAAGCAATAAATCTTGGTCTGCAATCCATGGCAGATCCCTGCTGCCCCTGAGCCTCCAAGGGGCTGCCTGGTGGGAGTGGGACTTCACCATCCCAAGTCTCTCATGGGCTAATTTTCCTTTGTCTTGCATCCTGCGAAAAATGAAGCTTTGTGAAGTCAATGCCATGGCCCGACTTGGAATTCAATATATTTCTGCAACTAAGGTTACCTCTGTGAGTGAGTCCAAGAGACTATCCCAATTACCCACTAATTTGTATCACCCAGGTTTCACCATTTATCCTCTGAGAGTTTTGTTAAAAATCGCTGTTGCAGACATGTCTGGCACATGGCATGTCTTATTCTTGCCAAATCAACTTCCCTCAGCTTTAGGCCCCCCACCATATCCTGTTTGTGTCTTTAATATGTGCAGATATATGCTCATCTACCAGAGGTATGACCAGGCATGCAAAGCATCCATTATAAGCAGATTCTGATTTTTCTTTGTTCTTATGCTAGTTGGGATATCATGGTTTCTACTGCTAGGAAATTTTCCCTTTTATTTTCTTTACATAAATGCAGGAATTACCCACATATCTTTGCCTTATATATAAAATAAACTTTCATTTTTTTGAGAAATACCAGTTCAACTAGGCCTGATTCTAGGATATGTCAGAGTCTCTAATCTTATACATGTTTTACTGAAAACTGAGTGATTAACTTCTTACAGGTATTTGAAATATCAAGGGGGATCAAGTTGTTGAAATGAGGATTACAGACAGACCTTTTGCATCCTTGACTGGATCCCTACTTAAGCTATCCTAAATGAATTCAGTATTGGTTCTTGACTTGGCTTTCCTAAAGAGAGGTTTAAGTTTGGTGGCACAGTTCTTTCTTTCCCCAAAATACTTGATCAAGCTACATTCCCCATTTGTCCAAGAAAAGGCAGCCCTCCTGAGCTGTGTGTAATCTCTCCTCTCTTATTTAGGAACCCAAATGCTGTGTGCTACATCTAGACCCTGCTAAAAGAACATCTAAGTTAATCATTAAAAATGTAGGAAGTGGCAGATTTATACGTAACTCAGCCGCTTTTATACCTGTTTTGAGATGGCCCTCCATAATTATCAGATTGCACAAGGATTCTTTGAAGCCTTTTCACTACTTATAATTATTTTATGACTTGTGTCCTCTCTGTGCATCTCCTTGCTGTGAAGTGCTGCAGTAGGCAGGTGAAGCGTAGGAAAAGATCCCTGTGAAGCATCACTGTTGGCTGTGTGCTGAGGCCCAGCTGTGCAGGCTTGAACAGTCCCTACCAAACCATTCCCTACCCTCAACAAACACTTTGCCTAGTTTGGGTCATCATCACTAGATCAGCAGTCGGTGAACATCAACACTTATCATACTGCTGTGGGCTTTGAAAGCATTTCGAGCAAGAAGGCCCCACTTAATCCTGCATTTTTCATTTCTATTTGTAATTTTAAGGGCTATCTATTATATCTCAAGGAACTGCTGACATCAATGTTCCAAATATAGGAAATGGCAGAAGGAGGGGCTGCCAGGTTATCCTGGCCTTTCTAGGTTACATTTCTTTTTCCAGAGAGTGAATCAAACCCTGTCCAGAAGTCTGCTTGCAGTCAGTAATCTAATAAATTTTTCCCCCTTCTTTAACACTTGTTCATTCCTCCTCCATACTGTAGCAAGCAAAAAAAGCAAGTCTCAGGGCTCAGAGTAAAGTGAATCCAATGACTGTGGTAATTTATGAGTTGATGGTTGATAGCAGAAGACGTAATTATTATTTGCAGCCTTAGCTAACTCACTGGGATCAAATACAATTATGTGTGGAGTTGGGTTACTTTTAAATGAATCACATGCTGAGCACAATGCACTGACCTGATGGTACTGTGGTCCTTGGTGGCATTACATTATGAATTAGATCAGTTTCTTGTCTTGTTTATCAAAGGCATTAATCCTGCAAACACTTGTGAATATTTCATATTTCCTGGCAGAATAAATCCATGTCTGAGGATTGATGCAACCTGAGATGAGAGGTTTTTGTAGACTTCAGGCCTAGTGGTGTCTTTGTTGGATTCATCTTGGCATATGTTCATATTTGACATCTTTGTGCACTGGTTTTAGCTCAACCCTTTTCAATATAAACTGCCTTTGGACAATCTGTGGGTGATATGACCTTTTCTTGTCAACAGGGGAGAGGTTGTTACTTAATTCATGGGCTTATTTTGTACATAGACTTTTTTTTTTTCTGGCCTAGATACTTTTATTGGGGTATTCTTGACAACACTAGATAATGGAGCCCAGGTTGGATGAATCCTGTGTCCCTGCATGATACAGCCTACCCAGCACCACTGCTACATCCTTAGACCTTCTCAGCATCAAACCCACTTAGGATTCCTATCCAGTGTGTATTTATTGGTGTGCGCATGTTCATATTTAAATACTGTATGTTTTCATTTCAGATGGATGTCTCCTTTAATCAATATTTGATTCACACCATCGAAACAAACCTAGAAAATTCAGGGCCACAGGGAATTAGAGGATTTCGCTAGGAATCTAGTTAGCTTTTGATGTAAACACAATAAAAACTTGCAGTAGTAGAAGCAGCTCTAGTTTGCTTTTATAGGATCTGTTTTAAGAAGGCTGATGGGAGGGAATCAGATAAAATTTGGCTGTTGTAGGGCTTAAAAACCTGAAGACCATTCCTCCAGAAAAAGTGACCAATGCACGAGTCTGAGTGCATCTTCCCCCCTGCCCTGAGAACAGAAACCACAGTCCTGTAAGGCAGGACCTGAGTGGGAAGAGACTGTGTGAAATGTTCACCAGTGTCCTGGGAGAGGGAAAAGGGAGAGAACAGCCTGAGAAGCAGGGAAAATGTGGGTGGTGCAACAAGGGTGACCTGGGAGATCAAGACAGAGACGTGAGGAAAACCCACTTCTGTGGTCAGCCAGGCTGGAGTTTCTGCTCTGGCATCAAAGTTGATGTCAACATCCACAGATTGTCCTTTAAATACTTGGTAGTGTTGCTGTGTCCTGCAGACCTGTGATTCAGTGACTGGCTGGACTGCAAAACACCTCCTGGAGTGGGGGAGAGAAATTCATGCTGCCTCCACTAAACTGGATGTGTCTTCTTGTGGAAAAACAAGTAGGTGCGTTTTGACAACCCACTCTGTTTGAACTGATCTGCCTCCTTTCCGTCTACCCCATGGAGAGGTTGGGGGTGTGTTTGTGTTTAAAAATACCACATTGTTGGTTTGCTGTCGAGTCCCCGCCGTGCTTCTGAAATGCTGTTCTAGATACTGTTCTATTTGCTAATGAACTGCTTTGGTTCTGTGTTTGTGTGCGAGTCACTCAGAAAGGAGGAAGGGCCAAGCTGTTGCATTTGAAGGTGTTGATGTAGCATGTCAAACGTTCCCAAAATCCCAATAAACACCAGTTTTCCCAAGATCTGTGTGGGGGTTTCTGCAGTGTGCAGAGTCCCAGGTCAGCCCAGTGATGGTGGAGGTGTAAGCCCTCTCTTTAGTGTCAGGTTTTTTTGTTCCTAGCCATGTATGTACCTCCAGATGCTGCTAGAGCAGAAATGTTTAAACCCTGCTCCTGATTCAAGTGGAAATCCTCACCCTTTTTCTTCCAGGTACCCCCAAAACAAACCTCCAGCACGGTAACATGGTCTCCAGCCTTCCTACTGTTTGACAAAATGTATTATTCCAGCTCAGGCTTTAAAAAAGACCTGGTTATGAATTCACAGTGAGTTTGGGGAGGTGGCTACATAGAGGGTAACCTGTGCTCCCCAGAGTGGGACCAGTTACCTGTCAGCTACTGAGTCTCTTAAGAAGGAAGTGAAGTCTTTTCTTGTCTGTACGTGACCACATTGTCTGAGTAGTATAAATGCATGAAAGATAAACTTGCACTTGCTCTTAGAAACCTACTTGAAAGAGTATAAAAGTTAAGGGCCTGGCATCATTGATTCTTTTTACCTTCTGTACAACGTGGGTTGCAGTAATAGCCTGTGTACTTGTGCGTGTGTGTATTAGAAATAAAACACTGTGTTTTGTCAGTGTGTTTGTCTAAATCCTCTGCTTCCCTTTGTCTCGCACCCTGAGAAAACAAAAGTGGAGCTTGGGGCTTCAGGGCTGATTTTTACATACTCTGTAAATCCTGTGCTCTGGAGCAAAGTTATTCTACTGCGATGCAAATGGGTCTCATTTTTGGTATGGAAAGAGTTCTCCACTTTAGTACAGCGGTAAGTGTCCCCACCTGGCGTGTGGGAGACCCAGGTTCGATTCCCGCCAGGGAGACAGTGTTAAGAGTTGGACTCGATGATCCTTGTGGGTCCCTTCCAACTCAGAATATTCTGTGTGATTCTGTGTGATTCTCCCAGGAGTTTCTCAGTTTATGTAAATGCTTTACCCTCTGTGCTGGCAGTTTAGTTATTTGTGGAACTGAAGAAGCTTTTGATGTTTGGCGTCTGTACTATAAAAATAGGTCACCAAACTACCTTGTGCTGTGGCTTTGGGGCTGACTTGTGCTCACTTTAAATGATGTCTAGGTAGAGAACTTGATGTCTTCAAACAACACACCTTCATTAAGTAGCACTTTCTATTGCTGTCCTTAGCACTTGATTTGTGATAAGTTACAGATCCCACCTAATGTATTCCATGTGAGGTAATACAGGAAACAACACATTTCAGTTCCTAGCCCTGAGAAAGCCAGATACCACCAGAACTCTGGAGTCTGCAGATGCTGGTGCTTATTTGAGTTTACCAGACTTCTCATGAGTACAAGTTACCTTGCCAAGGAATTCTTGATTTTTGGGGAGTGTTTCTCCAGCTTCACTGTCCCAGTTATCTTCTTGAACGCATAATTGGGTTTAACTGGCATTTATTTAATGCTGACTTGCGTCAGCTCAGCCTTTCCACAAGGAGGAAGGGACAATCTGCTGATAAAGATAAGCAAAACTAGCTCAGCCTTTGCCACATTATGTAAATAGCAGATTTGTGGAGTTGCCCGAAGGAAGATTATTTGTATTTAATTGTCCAATCTGTATAAGTCTGTATTCCAGAAAGATCTGACCCCAAGTGCGCTGAAATCGATGGAGGAACCTCTGTGCATTTTTATAAGTCTGATCCAGACTTTGGTGGTGCTGAACTCGGATTCCCAGCAGCAAACACTGCTGGCAGTTTTATGCTTTCCTCCTCCTCAGCCCCTTTAACAATTAGTTTAGCAATCAAATTCAGCCAGTGTGGGATATCACACAAAGCAAATTCGAGAACAGGATTTGTACAGTTTCCACATGTGAAAGCAAAAATGATTTCTCAGTTTCCTTCTGACCATCAAATTTCTCATTTCCCAAATGTTTTGGTGTTCCCCAGTCAAGGAACAAATCTCACCCAGTGACAGCTCAAGAAATTGCGACCCAAATGGGACCATCCTAGTTGTGCAAATCAATCTCTCATAGCATCCAGTTCACAAAGATCCCCATCTCAAGTTGTGTCTGAGTTGAGAACAATGGCTAAAACACTCCAAATACTGAACAAATTTTTGTGGTCATCATATAGTTAAAAGGAAAAAGTATTGATGGATAAATGTGTTTCTTTTTATTGTTCAGGCAACATTTACATTCTGTGATAATTTATTCTGTTTATTTTACTGTGCTGAGACAACTGCAATTTGCATTCCTTTACATCTTGCTTTAAAGGACAGTAATGATTAGAAAAGTCCTGTGTGGGTGTATCCATGTATGTTGTTTTATATACATAGATATACATATATGTCCATACACGCAATTCTTTGTTCCTCTATAAGCTTTGAGAGGAGGTACTTTCGGCTACTCCTGTTTTTTAAACCCAAGGAATGATACTTTCATATGTTGTTCTCTTTCTGTTTTACATGGTTACCTCAAAGTTTTAAAACCTTGCACAGATACTATTTATGTAGTACAAAAAATAATTATGAAGGGCAAAAGGCTGTTAAAAAATTGCTCAGTTGAAACCAATTGAGGTTAACGTTTTAACACACACTGCTTGTTGCACATGGCACTTTCAGAACCAAGCTCCTGGGAAAATATCTCCGATTTTTGTTCCAACTAGACTGAAAAAAACTATTCCTTTTTTTACACCAAGAACTTCTAAGAAGTGCATAATTATCCAAAAGCTCTGAATTATAAGTGGGGTTGATGGATGCCCTGAATGAGTGGATTTAACAGGTGATTTTATTTTATTAGGCTTTTTTTCCGCGATGCATGCTTGATTATTAATAGTTAATGGCACACATATAAACCGAAGACAAATAGGTTTGCATGGACCAGTTGGTCTGATTCTGATATGCTGGTTTCCTCATGCAGTGTTCATGTTTAATTTATAGATGCTTGCATCAACAAATGTGTAAGTAAAAGGAATGTGTAGTTACCGTTGTAGCTGGTGCTTGCCAAGGTAGAGCTCTACCATCATGTGCTTTCTCACTTTTTTTTTTAGCGCTTGCCTGTTGACTCCCTGTTTGTCACTTGTTTCCCTGTTTTGAGCTGCAGGCAAGTGGCTGGGAAATGCAGGATAACTCTCCTGGTGGAAGAGGAAAGCTACCCTTTGAAATAATAAAGACTATATGTAGTAATTTCAGAGGCAAAATGTGGTTTTTGGGGGGGCTCCCTGTTGTATATTTGTACCCGACTGTTAGGTTTTGATTTGGTGTTGTGGATTCATGTGCTGGTTTTTGTTACTCGGCTGAAGGATAAGGCGGGCAAATAAAAATGTTTGTGGATAGTAACCCTGTACATGGCTGCTTCTTAATAAAGTCATTGTGGTAATTATGATCAGGGTGTGTAAACATGGGCAGTATAAGGCTGACAGTCTAAGTACCACTGGTTATTTCCTATAAATTAATCACTGGGACAAAGCCTGGGTGTAGTGTGTGGGGAATCAACGTCTGTCCATGTCCCCTGACGTTCCCTTTTAACTCTTTGGTTACACACAAAATGAACGTTAAATTAGCCCCTATTTCTTTTTTTTTTAATGGCATAATCACTGAGATAAGAAGTGGGAATAACTGTTGGTTAATAATCCCTTTCTGAGAAGTGTCATGCTGTTCCACTGACCTGTCATGAGTTGTTAGTCAGCTGTGACTCAGGGTTCTAACGTTGATATGCTGTGAAGCACTTCTGGAAATAACAGTGACTCACACTGGGTCGAGTAGGTCCCAGTGAGGATGAGCAAGTGGGATGAGCTTATCTGCATTATTTTTAGTGTTATGAGTTTCTCTAGGCCTAAGGAAAGACTTTACCCTATAACATGCCCCATGTCTTCCTGGAAAAGTTTCTTCAGGCTTTCACGCAGCTGTTTCAGGGAGGTAGGAATGTCACTTCTGTATGACTACATCAACTCTTATGCCTCATCTCAGGACATTTTTAGGGTTTTACAAATAAACTCTGTATTTTGAAAGATGTATTTGAGCTGGGCAAGTGAGCTGCTGGAACAGATCTCGTTGAACTGTCCCTAGAGGTGTTTAAGAAAAGGTTGGATGATGTACTTGGTGGCATGACCTAGATATTAGGGTAGTGTGTTATAGGTAGGATGGTGTGTTGGTAGCAGGATGGCAACAGNCTAAGGTCTTTTCCAACCTTACTGATTCTGTGATTCTGTGAACCAGTAGTTTTAAATACTGAAGGAACTGTGGCGGAAAACAATCAATATAAGCAGTGAAAACCACCAAAATACTTAGTTTCATACAAGGCCCGCAGAGTTCAGTGTAGGTTGCACTGATCAGTGTATTTTGGCTTGGACCTGGTTTTTTTCTCTTCTTGGTTTTTAGAATTTTGCCTCGTAGTCCCATCAGCAAGAGGGACAGTCTCGTCACTGCACAGAGCATTGGATCTATCCCTGCAGGAGCATCCTGGGCATTCCTCCTCATTTAGAGGGGAAGCTAAAGGTCTGCCTCAATTTTCTCAGATTCTGTGTTACACCCAAGAGGTGGCTTTTGTCTGTAGGGCTTATTTTTGTGCATATGTGTGAATCTATAAATGCACCATGTGTGTGAAATATCTCTGTACCCCTCTGGGGGAATTGGGCCTGAATTTGCATTGTCAGTGAGAATTAGCTGAGCACTAAGCCCCCCATAATTAACTGCTCATTCCTTGGGCCACCAGTTGTCCTTCTTTCTGTATTTCTATGTTTTTAGGCTGCTTGCAAAAAGGAAGGGAAAAAAAGGAGAAAATATTCTGATTCATGTCCTTATGTTGTCAGATCATCTTGGAGCCTGGCTCACTAGCCAAAATATCAAGCTGAACGACACTAAATGTAAATACTGTGTGAAAATAACTTAGCTTGGTGATACAAACGGAGAGCAACTCTGAAAAAAAAATCCCAATTTCCCATATTCAACTTGAATAAATTCCATAGCTCTCAGAACCACTGATGCTATCCCTGAGTTTAGCCCTGCTGCAGCTACTTGTGCCTTCAGCAGAGCCATTTCAGAAAAACTGTGGGAGAAAATATTTCTATTCCAGGCCCTTGTTTGCTCAACTCTTCGGGTCAGCTTCCATCAACCCGTTCCCCTCCAGCCTGCCTTTGGAAACCAGCATTCCCCAGCTTTCCAGGGATAAATGAGAGATGATTGAAGCCTAAATGCTAACACTGATAACAGGAGTTCAGCTGATTAAACAGAACTCTGTGGCATTTACTTTTAGCACCTGAAAAGTAGCAAACCCGGGTGTGCATTGAGCAAAACGTCAAGTCCCCTTTTTGTCTGAACCTGTTACAGACCCACCAGTCTTTGTCCACGATTTGTGTGTTAATTATGATATCAAGATGTTAGGAAGGGGAAAAATAAAAAGGGCTGATCTTCTTGCTTAGAATAATAAAATCAATATATTTGCCAATACCTTAGATTCTTTTTATTAGTGTATTTAGTTAAGAACAATTGAGGAAAATTATAAGAAAGAAAAGGTTGCCAGTACTTGCAACAGAGTTCTGTGATTCTGTGCTCCCCAAAATCCTGGATTTAGGTTTCTCTAGTTTGTGCCGTGGGAATAGTGTACTATCCTTGGACAAAAAGGATATTTGTTTCTAAAGAAACACCTCCCAAAAAATTCTTAGAACTGTTTGATATCATTATTAGCTTTTAAGGAAACCCAAAACTCCCAGTCAAACATTCCTCACACCTATGATTCAGTTTTCTGGAGAAGAGGTGGTTTCACTTTTTGTTCTTTGTGTTTGCTCAAAAAACAGAGAATTTGATGTGACTTCCTGACCACTTGATTCATTGCTGACCTTATCTGTGCTTGACTCAGTGTTGAGGTCCCTCTGACAATATAGAACCATTATTACCTGTGGAAGTGCTGAAGGTTCTGCAGGTGCTGGGAGAGAAGAGGAGGTGACCAGAATGGACTTTATTTGGGAATCTTATGAAAATCCCTGGCCACTGGAGACAGGATGAGAGGTCATAGTCTTAAGTTTCAATAGGGGAAGTTCAGACTTGACATTGGGAAAACGTTTTTTTTACTGAAAGAGTGACCCGGGTGTGGAATGGGTTGCCCACAGAGGTGGTTGAGTCACCAACCTTGGATGTGTTAAAGGGGAGGTTGGATGAGGTGCTGAGTGATCTGATTTAGATGTAGATGTTAGGTTTAGTCCTACTATAGGCTGGACTAGATGATCTTTGAGGTCTTTTTGAGCCTTATCTATACTGTGAATACTGTGAAATCATGAACTAGAATGACCTCAACCCACGCTGTGGCCTCACCTGATTTAAGAACCGAGCACCTGCACTTCAAAGAATGTGTGGGATTTCTGTTAATGAAGTCCAGGACTATAAGAAATAAAACTTGGACATTTACAAGTCCAAGACTAGACTTAAAATGTCATTTGTAAAATACTTGAAATGCTGGGCACTGAGCAGTCCCTATGTGCCAAATCAGACTGTAACATTTTCCTGTCATGCTTGCTGAAAGGGAGGGGAAAGCACAGTTAAAATATGAGCACAGCCTAAACTTTAATGCTCTTGAATATTGTTGTGCTTAGGCAGGAAATCTCCTGTTCTGAGGAAGCCTTTGTGCTTTTACTATTTTGTAATTTCTATATGTATACAAAGATATTGTTCATATTAATCCTGTATTAAAAACTGCGAAAATAAGAATTTGAAGGCGATTATCAAATAATTAATATAGGAGTGTATTTTCATTTTTAGCAACTTGAGGCTTAAACAATCCCTGGCTTTGGATTAGGTTTTTTTCTTTGAGGGCTAAGTTGATTTCTTTTTCCATATAACATAAATATGCTACTAAAGGGAGAAGACAATAATTTCTTTCATTGGCTGCACCTGGACAATGCTGCAGATGAATATATTTGCTGCTATGAATTTCAGATAAAACTGTTTAAATATAAACTATTTCCTGAAATTGATATATAATTGGTGCCATTTTTAGCCAGATAAAAGTGTAACTAAAAATACTTTTGTTTATAATTTCAAGGAAGTGTTTGATCTACATAATTTAGGATTTAGTGAAGGTCATGAATGTCTTTTGGGTGCTTTTTATTGCTGAGGGGGCCTTTGCTTTTTTCTTTGTTCACCAAAAAAGTGCAGCCACCAAGCCTGAGCTGTTGTATGTAGTTCCTCTCTCATATTTGAAAGGTTGGTGTGGTTTTAAATGACATCCCTCTGCCCTCCTCCTCCTCCTCACATTTTGATCATTCTCAAATGGTGAATAGTTACAACATTGGGTTTTGCTTTGATGTGAGGCCAATACAATATTTTCGTGGCATCCTGGAGGCTCTGTGAGGCAGAATACACATCTCAGTTTCTTTATGGTGATAATGAGCTTTATTTCATTTAGTTAAGTTTTCCATAATCCTTAAACACTGGTAATTACACTTAACCAAGACAATATTCCTTAACCCTATACTCATCCTATGTTGTTGTAATCTACTGACACATTTTCAGGATGAACCATTTCTCTTTTGAGGAAAAAGTCTTTGCAAGTACATACTTCTATTTTTCATCTGCAAATTTCTGCCCACAAAGAGTCATGAGAAATCACTCCAAGGACCACGTTCCCCCCTTTTCAATTGAAACTGTTTCTGTATATAGGATGTACCTCAAAACTTTTTTTCCCCCTCCCTGGATGGAATTCCCAGCCTTTTCACACCCCTAATCTTAAACCTGGAAGTGTGAACACTCCTAGGGTGTGAACTCTGGGTAACAAAAGACAAATATACAATATAAGTGACAATGGTGGAGTCTCATCAGCAAGAACACTTCAGAAATCACACAAATCTCAGCACTAAGAAAGCTTAATTACTTTTTTGGGTTTATATCTTATCACGGCAGGTTTTGTACATGAGAAGGTCAAACCTCCGTGTTTGTTTCTTCTGAGTTGGTGGGGGTTGACCAGCCTGTCTTTCATGTGTATTTGCCAGTACATATTTAGAAAAGAGAAAGACAATGCAGCTGTGGGTTTTTTTTTTTTTTTTTCACGGTCGTGAATATTGCTACAATCTCCATCCTTTTCCTGGCCATTATTTTGGGGAAGTTGCAAGATCCTGATTAATTCTTGGGATTGATGAACCCCTTTCTGACTGCACTGTTTGAGTGAAAGCGTTGGAAGTTACTGGGAGAGGGCTACAAGCAGAAATTCATGGAGACAGTGTCAACAGCTGTGCCAGCCTTGCTTCTGTAGGGATTCATGTTGACAGGAAAACCACAAATTGCAGACAAGATTCATCTGTGACATTGTGTAGCAGCTTGTCCCTTTTGTGTCCCTGGAGTTGTAGCTTTTACCCACACCTGCAGCAGAAGAGGGGAGAGGTACTTTGCACTCTGAGGGCAGCCACCTGGATTTCTGGAACCTCTGAGAACTTAAATCCACTTCAGGTTGACACTCTGGCAGCGCTGGACTCTTCCCAACTGAAAAAGGAAAAAACCTTGGAGCCTGTCCAGGTTAGAATATAAGCCACCTAAATCACAGCAGTGGGACTTAAAACAGCATCGGTTTCAGTGCTATACTGGATAAGTCACAGCTTTTTTTTCCTTGTTAGTCCCATCCATTATTTTAGACTATGTTTTGCATAAATGAATGCTGTGCTGAGCCGCTGTTATACCTACTTTGTATCAAGGCTTGAAGGTGCAAAACTCATTTATTCGAAAAGAAAAGGCAACACACAAGAGAAAGGAAGAAGTATCTTGAGTGCTTTTATTAGTCAGTCTCCAGGCAACTCCTACAATAATTAAATTACTGTAGTAGCAGACTGATATATGTGTGTATATATATACACACACACCTTAGGAGCTATTTTTAACACGTGTGCACCTACCATACCTCATATCTGACAGCTTTATTTGAATCCAGGCTGTTCATTGGGAATAAGCAGCTAATTAATTTATCTCATGAATATCAAATATGCAATTAGTCACAGAGCACTCAGTATTCCAGCCATTACCCAGTCGATGTTGTCTCCACACTGCCAACAATGACTCTGAGAAAGAAATCCCATTCAGTGCCTGATCTGCCATAGAAAGGCATAAATGGCTTTACCATATGCTGCTTAATATTGGACTTAGAATTATTTCTTTCTTTTTGTGTGCGTGAGTGTGTGCGGTGGGATAATGGGTTCTCCTCTTCAAGCACAGCAAAGTGAGAGAGGTAAAGGGGTGTTTAGAAGATAAAAGAATGTTGTAGTCTCCAAGCCTTGAGATGAACATTTCTGCCCAAAGGCAATTCTAAAGGAACACACATGCATGTTTTAGTTGTTTTTTTTTTTTTCAGGTGTGCTGTTGGTAGGACCAGAGGTAATAGAGTAAAATTGCAGAGAGGGAGATGAAAGATAATGGATGAAGGGCTTTGAAAGGGTGTAATGATAGTTATACATGGCTAAGCAGATGAGCAAGGGGAGAATTGCATGGTCTGTCACTTGTGTAGGGATGTGACCAGCCTTGGAGAAAAGCTTGGACATGGCTGAATGTGGCCTGGAGAGGAATGGTGGGAGGTTTAAGCTCTCGTGCTCCTGTCTTGCATTATGGCTGCATTTCTGTTTCTTCAAAAGCCTCATAAAATTTGGCAGCTGTGTTGCCTTCTTTAATAGCAGGTTCAGTGATCAAACAAGCTCGTAAGCTGAACCATCAGATGAATTTGGAGCACGTTTATTTGCTGTAAAGTAAACATCATTACCATTGCCCTTGAGATATTTTGTAATTAAGTACAATTTCCCATGCTGGCAAACCTAGTGCCATTTATAGAAGTGCTCATTTCCATTATTTCATGGTTTAACCTTGGAGAAGATACTGGATGTTGAACTATTTTAGAGATCATTAAATGTTACTGTAACTATAGGAAATTCTTGCAGGATGGGGTCCAGCTCTATTCTTTGCAGCTTTTGGGCAATACAGACAGCACAATCATTAGATATTGTTTCTGAGAGAGTGGAATATTGGAAGACATGATACTGTTATGTAGCACTGAAGCATTTGGTCATAAATCTTGCAGTTTCTAACGGAATCTAAACTAATAAAGCATTAAAAAGAAGGCAAAGAAATGTCAGTTCTTTTTCCAACTCTTCATCTGTGTCTGAGGACATGGTTTTACAGGGGTGATGTGAGGTTTAATGATGGGTGGGAATCCACCAGTGCTGTTGTTTTTATGAAGCTGTATTTCATTTCTTAATTTTGTTTAATGTCTGTGGCTTTTGATGGATATTTTTATAAGTTACTCGACTAATAGCTCATAAATAAAGCACAACAACCATTCTTTGAGTTGCAAAATGTAGGCCATTATGTTCTGGGTATCAAGCTGCTAGTTTAAATGTTGGTATGGAAATCAGTTCTTTAGATTAATCACCAAATAAAGCAGGGGGTGAAATACTGGATTTTGGCTGAATCAAAGTCTTTACTGGTGAGGGAAAGTTTGTTAATAGTCAACATGTGAAATTCCTGAACATTCTGGTGTTTTTTTAAAAAAGTGCTGTGCTGCGGGTGTGGACTTGTTGTAGTGTTCTGAAACTCCAGGATTTAACACACTTTGTGTTCTTGGTAGTATTGTCAGTATTATTACTTATGACCTTGAGAAATGTGTTGTGATGCCCCTGTGCTTCATTTGTGCCAGCCTGTGGTACAGAAAATGCCCCTGTGCCAGCCTCTATTACCATGGAATGAGGGTTCTAAGGGATAGCTCTTGCTCATGTGAAGGATCTACCATCCATCCCACAGGTCCATCCCTCTGGTTACCCTTTTCGTCCTCCAAGGCTCACATCTCCCACAGGAAGGGCACTTGCGTTTTGTAGCAAAGGCTTTGCTTGTAGAAAAGCAAATCAGCAGATAAACAGGTATCCATATATTCCAATTTTATGTAGGAAAATGGGTTGTTAGAGTTGTCTTCTTTTTTACAAATTGGAGAAGAGTGTAAAGTGATAGTGCATTTATATTTAACTGGTTTTCCAGCCACCAGTACCTGCAGGAATGGACACTGTGCATCCCTCTTTCCAGCTTGGACAGGCTGTACCCCTTACCTGAGTCACCTCCCTGGAGTGAGCTGAGCTGGGCTGCGAAGGTGAGGGTGACTCAGGGGTGGGAGTCTCCAGCACAAGCCATGGGCTCTGCGCTTGCTCTGAAACCCTTCTGGGCCCAGCAGATTACCACGTGTTTTCCATTCACGCACCATGGACCTGTCAGGCAGCCCCATGGGAGTTTAACAGCTACTTTTTCTTTAGCTGCAATAACTGGTCTGAAAGTCAACTCTAATCTCTCAGGGTGTTAGATGTAAACAAATGCCACTCTGCATAAAAATGCCTTTCCCGGATATTTTTTTCCCTGAAGATTTGAAGGAAACGCTTTTTAAAAACAATTCTCTTTAAACGCTTAAGGGACACTAATTACTTTTAATTTCAGTGTGCAATGGCCCTTATCCAAGGGAAGTATGCTGCATGGGCTATAAACCATTTTTATATCATACAGCATTTAACAGAGCATGCCTTAAGTTAGTTGAGCTCCCTCCCTGGTTCTCTGATCTCTATTATCCTTCACCAAGATTAAACGTGAAGTGTTTCACTGCCTAATTGTGAAGGGCATTCAGGAAAGCAAATTGAGCTCTTCTGCCTCTCTCTGCTCTACCATCTTTGTAGGAGAGCACTGCTCTGTCTGGAGTGGTCAGAGGGTGGTCACAGGTCATGTCCTGTTGCTGTTCCTACAGCTCCAGTGACAGTGTTGTCCTCAGCATCCAGGAGCTGTGGCTCTGGAGTTTGCTTTCCAAGGCCCTTACGAAGCTGATGGAAAAATCTCTCCTGTCCTCAGGATGAGTGGAGCCAAATATTCCCTCTATTGATGAGAGTACTTGTTTTCCCACCACCTCTTCGTGCATTGGCATCCACCCTCCAAGGAGAGCTCTTCCCAATGCTCAGGATTACGCTGGCTGTGCTCGGAGCTGGATGTCATTTAATTTGTGGTCAACCCAATAATCTTAGCGCTCTCTAGAAGGCCAGTCTGTTTGCCATGTTTTCACATGTTCAGTTTCCTGCTCCCTTTGTGCCTGATCCTGCTGCTGCCACATCGAAATCATCTAGGCAGGAAATAGCAGGTAGATGTTCAATTAGATGAATAACTGGGAATAGGTTTATTCAAACTTAAAAAACCCCCAGCTTTACAACCCTTTTCTGTGTTGATGTTAGAGTAACCACTCACCGTGTCTGTTACTAGATGCATTGGCATCCAGCTTTTCAACACTCAGCTTTAAGTCTTCATTATGTATTGTTCAGGCCACAATCTGTTTCTCCTTTTCTGCTTGGAAAAGTCTTCAGATATTATAGATATTATCAGAAATAACAACATTCTTAAGGTGTTTGCTATGCACCTTGGGAACCAACGTGACACATTATTACTTCGAAGAAAATACATAATTAATACTGATAATAGTGGCAAAAATTAATACAAGCCTGAGGATAACCAGTTAGAGTTATGGCTTTAGGATACGAATTCTGGTTTGCTGTTACAATGTCTGTGATTAAATGATTGCTATTTAAAAACAATGGTAGATTTTTATTCTTTCAGTAGAGTGACCTTCAAAAAAAAAAACCCCAGACCTCTTCAAAATGTGTAGTAAAATTGATCCTTTGCTATTCTTTTCGGTGAACTCCAATCTTGCTCATAACCTCAGCAAGTATTATTATGTTAAAATTTGAGGAGATTCAAAATGTTTTCCTCACAGTAATAGCTTCCAGTTGTTCTTCAGCCTAAGTAGGATTTGAAGCAGTGACCAGGAGATGAAAGTGCCTCTGCCATTTTCAATCCCCTGAGCCATCTTGCCACTTTTTGTGTTTATTTTCCAGAAATTAATTTTTAAAAAAAGGAATTGTTTTTACAAACATCCCTTTGAATTCCATCCCAGTGGCACTTTGGAGCATTATTGCAAATTATTCAATTTATATGCATAGTCAAGCCTACATCATATTTTACTAGGGCAGAAAAAGATAAAAAAGAACCCAAACAAAACCAAACCAACCAACACTGAGAAAAGAAAGAGAAGAAAAAACAAAGTCAGAAGCCAGGCCACTATTCTAGGAAAATATTTTTCACGGGGCTGAAAAAACCCCTAAACCCTCTTCATCAAGGTGATCTTTTGTAGAAAGTCACTGCAAGGGAAGATTCAAATGACTGCAGTAAAACTCAAAAGATATAGTATATTATGAGCACTGATTAATGCAAGTATTAATGTTTTTGGCTTCAGATGAGATGATCCAGCATTCTTAAAAATTAATAAAAATGATTACGGAGACTTTATGCCTGTATCTGAACATGTTCCAACTTAGCAGCTCATCATTATGCACAGAATAATTGTCTACTCATTTGCATTCTGTGAATTTTAAGGCCTTTTAGCTGCTTATGTATTACTTTCTCATACACTGCTTCGCAGTCCATGCTTCTGATGGGAAAGGTGAAGTAACAAGGAATGGTTAGCCCTGGAAAAAGTGTCGGGCGTGGCACAAGACCTCCAGTCTGGGTTCATTGTTGTTCCCAAGTTCTACACTCAATTCTTTGGAAATGTTTTCTCATCTTCTTTGGATGTGAATGTACAGTGGACCTAAGCCCAGTCCATTGCTGTCAGAAATGTTGCAGTAATTCAAATTCAGAAACACACTGCTGAAAAGAAGTGAGAGAGCACATGATGGCAGAGATGAATTCCCAGCCTGTGAGGTCTTACAGCACATGTTCAAAACATAGGGCACATTTATCAGTGTCAAGAAATGTGCAGGTAATAGTGGCATCTTTTGTCAAATGCAATGAATTAGAGGAAAAAACAATTTTTCTCCAGTCCTGTGCCAAACTAACTGTATGGACAAACTCTTTTCATTTAAGCAAAGAAGAAAGGAAGGTTGGATGGTTTTGCTTGAAGTGTTTGAGCTTGCTGAGACCTGTGGAGAGACAAAGAGTAAAACCACAACAGGAGGAGCCTGACAGGATCAGAGTCAAGATCACAGAATATCTTGAGCTGAAAGGGATATGCAAGGATCATCGAGTCCAGCTCCTGGCCCTGCAAAGGACACCCCAAGAATCCCATCGTGTGCCTAAAAGTGTTGTCCAAACACTTTTTGAACTTTGACCAGCCTTAGGTAGTGACCAACTTCCCTGGGGAGATCTTCAGCTGTGCCCAAGGAAGGGATGGTTTTAGCGAGAATCTCCATAACAGCTTTGCTGTTTGCAGTGTGCTGAGACACACAGGCTTCTCTTCAGGAATGGAAACCCAGGAGAACAAGTTTTGTTCCCCTCAGCTGTAAGCGAAAGGCAAAAATGGTGGTTTCTGAGGTGTCTGTGTTTCTGCTCGTGCTGTCTCCACTTGTGGCCAGTGAATAAGGAAGGCCTCACAGCACAAACTTCTGGAGATGGAAGACCTGCTAAGGATTTCCATCACCTCTGGAAGACTCAAGCCATTTCTGTTCACTCCTGCAGGTTTTGTGAATGGCCTGTGGTCTGTAAAAGCCCAGCAGAGAAGGAGCAGAGCCAGCTGCCTGATGATTACCCAGAATCAAAGGGGCTCAACTATAAATTGCTCTCTCAACACCATGTCCTGTCTTACAGCTTAGGAAGGCTCTTTCCTGGGAGGCAGTTTGGAATTGCTTTTTGCTGGCCTTCTGATTTGCTTTACTTAGAGGAGCTATTAATTACAAGTTGGTAAGGTCTCAGGTGAGGTCTGGAGCAGCTGCTTTGAGGACACAGATAAGCTGCAGGGTGGTGATGGCTCTTGGATGCTCCTGACCTGGGCTGAATTTGGGCAGTTGTTTTGTTCTGTAATGAGAAATCCCACAAGCTACCCAGCCTTCCAAACCAGGCTTTTTAAAAATTCAAGAGCACTTCTAAAACTTAGCTCACACTGTTTATAGAGCTGATTGCCCTCGAGTTCACCTTGGGCCTAATTGGCTTACTGGCTTAATTAACAAAGTGCTTATTAATGTCTAGTGGCAATTAATTTTCAAGGGATTATTTTCTATTAAGATCATGAGTATAGAATTAACATTGTACAACTGTGATTCTAGAGAACCAACAAGAATGAAGTATGTTTTTTATTTCTTTTATGTATTCAGCCAAATTTATTTATTTGGTCATATTGTGCTGATTTGCCCTGCAGTTGTAATAATTAGCATCTGTATAAAACCAAGAACTGCATACTGAGATTAGGGCCTGTTTGGAACAATGGGATCATGGCTTTTACTGGACTTGCATAAAACATAATAGGCTGATGAGCAAGGAAATTACTTCTGTCGTGAAATGTGGTATTTGGATGGTGGTGATCCTACATTTTGCAAATTCAAGTGTGTTGTTTAGTGGTTTAATATTTATGGGTGCATGAAACTTGGAATATGGACAATAGAGCTTGGCTATAATCCACAGCCTCATTTCATAATGGCACAGCTTTGTGATATTTCATTTATGTGTGTTTTAATTGGGACAGTCTTAGTGCCATGTGAGTCTGGGGGTGTTGGGAAAGGCCATGGATGTTGCTTAGAGAAAGAATGTAAACCTAGGTCATATAATGACATGCCGCCCTGGACACAAATTCCTTGCTTTTTAGATGTCTCTGGCTTTGGGTACTTTCTGGAGAAACCATTAGTCACTGACAGGTTTTTCTTTTATGAGTCTGTTTTTTCTGGAACACGTTTATACTTATACGTATATCTGCATGTCCTGTGGCAGTGTGTTTCCTGAGTTGGAAACTTACTGCTTTTCCTTGCTTCTTACACACATGTGCTATCTATTTTTTTTTTAATGCTCCCTACTTCTTGCAGTCTGAGTGATTAATCACCTCTTATTTATCTCCAGCCTACCTGAGACTCTATAGACATCTCTGCCAGCAGCCTACAGGCCAATTTGTTTGTTATTACTTGAAGAATCCATGTTGCTTCATCCTCACACTTTTCACATTTTCCTTGTTCTTGATGCTTTCAGTTTCAAAAAAAGATGACTAGGATATATCACAGAGGTATAAAACTGAAGAGATGGTTTAGAGAGACTCCTAACTAGTAGCTTGCCAGAATAAATACACTTGTCCTTCTTTTAGCCTGTTTGTCACATTGCCAGATATTGATCACTGTCAGAGACGGGACCTTCAGCTGGATGAACCTAGTCTACCAGTCCCATTTTTTTTGGTATTTCTCAATCTTCTAATGATTCTCTAGATTCTTTCACATACCTTACTCCTAATATGTTTGGAAATATTTCGATAAACTTCTATGTCTCTATTAAATTGTTCTTTAAAATTTTCTTTCCCTCCGCCCCCCCCTCCCACCCCTCGTGTTATCATTGCAAATGACTTTCTTTGTTTTTCTTGTTTGTGCAAGACTTCTGTGTTTTCAAGTGTAATGTTTGACTTCTGATACCTTCTGAATTTATTCTGTTTACTGTGACAGCTTTTCTCTGGGGGAGGAGGTGGGAGGGAGTTGCTTTAATGTTGTTGTGGTCGGCTTTTTTTTTCCCCTGAGTGACCTGTACTTGGTTAATACTTGGTTTGCCAAAAGGCTTTTCGAGATCTGTTTGACACTTATCAAAGAACTGCTTCTACACCTCTGTTTTTCAAGGGCGTAAACCCCCGATTTTTTTCTTTTCTCAGTCCCTGTTTGTGTGGCATTTGGCAGCTGAGTCAACTGTATTGGGAATCGTATCTCAAATTTGGGAACTGAAATTAGAAGGTGGGAATGAATTCGCTTCTCTTGAGAGCTACCAGCACAACTGAGTTGTGTAAGACCCACTCAGGGTATGTAAAGGTGGTGAGAGGCTGCTCAGACTCTGTGTTGGCCTTCTGCCACTGGAAGGGCTTCACCCACTGTATCTCCTCTAACCGATTCTGTGGGCAGTTCACAGGGAAAGAAACTGTGGCCCCAGATTTTCTTTTTTGGTACTAAAACCATATCCTGAAATACTGTGATAAGAATTAGCAGTTACATGTCAATGATAAAACGTGACACCTGTAAGTTGACATGAAGTATATTAACCACCTTTCTAGAGCAGGCAAACAGGCAACATTCACATTTAATTTTGTTTTTATGGTTTTGTAGTAAAAGCTTAATTTTACTCCCTCCCCCTATACTAAGCACATACTATAAAACAACCGAAAGCAATCATCCAAGTGTGAATTCAATAAAAAACTCCATTCAGATTTATTATGCAAACATGAAAGGCAAAGTTTAACATGCTGCATAGTGAAAACAAGGTGAGCATATTCAGCTGGCATGTAGTTGTGTCTAAATTTTAAACCTTGATGTGTATTGTGAGGTACGTCCTGGCAAGGAGTCACTGAATTTTTGCCTGTCTTCCCAGTAATAAACTACATATTTCTATAATGTCTGAAATCCCAGTTGGTCTCAAGCATTCCAACATGGTATATACTGGAAAGAGTTCACTTCTATAAGGATGTGATGCAGCAGTTGGAGAAGGAGTAGGGGTTTGTCACTCTCCTCCTGGATTACAACCAGAACCACGGCATGTTAATTTGATGTTAATTTGCCCTTGCTGCCTCAGCACGTTGTTGAAAACCACAGCTCCCATGAGTGTCTGTGAGAAACACAGACATGCACATGGACAGAAAAGAAACTAATGTTCCGGTAGTCCTCTGGGAAAAACATGTGCTGCTGGATGAGTCCTTTTAAATGGCTTTTCCCTGAGCGGGATAAACACACAAAGAAGGACAGTCTGTTCCTGTAACATTTTAAGTCTGCATAAGCAACACTCACTGCTTAGTTCCTGGGAAATGAAATATGTGAGGCGTAATATCAGTGCCTTGGCTTCCTTGATTATTCAAGTGCCTGGACCCAGAAATTATGGAAAAGGGTAAGGATAAAATGTCATCTCTAGGGCTGAATTAAGCTCTCCAGGACACAGATCAGCCCTTATTTGTACTGTGGTAAGGCTTGCCATGAAGAAACACTGGCTTCTGTTTCAACAGAAATAAATCAGGGAGACCATACGCCGAGTGCCAGCAGCACTGCAACAAGCATTTTGTGTCTGTACATCTGATAAGTGCTCAGGCTGCTTTTCCTTTGGCCTGCAAACTGAGCAGCACATGTGTGCAAGCCCCTAAAAGGCACCAGGAGAGAGAGATAGTGTTGTTGGTTGGGGCTTTGTAACGTGTTACAGCTGAAAAAGTCTTTTGTCTGCCTGTTGTGAGGAGGTTTGGCAGTGTGCTGGAGATTGCATAGGAAAAAGCTAATTACTCTATTTCATCCTCTTTTGTTGGATGTTTTCCCTCTCTGAGTTGTCCTTTTTTTCCTTGCTCAGATCCTCTTGACAGAGGCTGGTGACTGTGTGAGCTCTGTGAGGTTGACAGTAGGAGCTGGCACGTGAGCCATGTCAGGAGTTACTCACCTCTGTAGTTGCTCTTCCCAGCCTTTGCATTTGAGTTTAGGACACAGCTGAGCCCTTCCAGTAACTTTATCTCCAGGGGTGTGAAATAAATAATGAAAAATATTCGGTTGACTGACATGTAAATGCAGTCATGTGGCCCTGTCACCGCTGCAGGAAGAGCTTCGTGAAACCCTCTGAGTTGTCCCTATTTTTTTTGTGTGATGTACATTAGGGGCAACCCAGGCATAGAGGTGCAGTAGGCCCTGATGACACTGATGCCCTCTCTGAAATGCAGGTATCTCCTTGGTTGGAGGCATCAAATATAAGTGTGTTTGTTCCCTGATGGGGTTATTCTGAAGCAGAATAAACTCTGCCTTTGTTCTTAGCTGCCATAGTAGGGAGATGACTGACAAGGTGATCTTTGCATCTGCTGTGCTAATTGGGTCCAAACCTGGGGCAAGAAAGTGCTGGACAGTGCTCCAGTGTGACTCTGCCTACCAGAAGCTGCAGATGATGTACTGTAAATAGTTGTGTCTTTTGGACCTGGTCCCAGCTGCCAGAGAACCCAGGTGTGCTTTGCAGAACAGACACAACCGTGGTCTAACCAGGCCTGCAATTTGTGCTGTTGCCCTTGGTTTAAATTGGTGGTACATTAACCAGGGTATTCCAGAAGCAAAGCTAGAAAACCCTTTGTTCTGTTAAGTAAAGGAAATCTAAGTTCTGCTGAGTTAGTGTCAGGGGGGACCCTATTGTATCTGTTTTTCTGGGCATGACTGGTTTTTCTGCATGGAAAAGAGGTCTTTGGAGCTAGAAACAGAGGGACTGGGGAGGGTTATAAACCCAAAGCCTGTGCTAGGTGTACCAGGTTCTGCAGACTTCATGGGATTTACAGAAATTAATTCTGTCGCTGAAACAATCATTGGGTTCATTTCCAGTCTCCCTGTGGTGGTAAATATGGTAATAGAAACTTGGATGGTCTCGATGAAGACTTCCTTGTCTGTCATCTTGATATGGAGAATACATCAAAATAGGCAGGTTTGTGGTTTTGCCCAGTCAATAACACCAAAACTTCGCTGTTTTGCCAAGTAGTATTTCTGTAACTCCTCCAGCTGGAATCGGGGAATTCAGGGGAATATAAGTGTCAGGAAGGTGGTGGTGTGTGTTTGTTGTTGCTGCTTGTTTTTTTTTTTCCTGAACAAAACCAGCTTTGATCTTTTTCACAAAGTTGTTTCTTTTCGCATGTGAAATAAGTCTCTAGTTTGGTTTTTCATTTAAATTTACGTGCTTGCTTTCATTTACCCCAGAGAAATTTAACCACTCTGGCAGAGAGAGCCAACTACTTTGACTGGTAGAATAGACTAGTACCCAAAGCACTTCTTCCTGCATGAGGACACAAAGTACTTACAAATGTTAAAACTCTGTACTTCATGGTATCCAGAAGAGAAAGCAATTGTCCTCTGTGTTTTAGAGATTAGCAGCTGAAATTAATGGTTATACAAATACGTCCTCTTAAGACTAATGTATTTTTATCTGAGCACCACTGAGTTTCAGCAAGTAGTTGCAGTGTTAGATTTTACTTTTAGGTTTTAGTCTTTACTGTAGCTGAGCACGTGGGTTTTAGGTATAATAGGACTTTAATCTTGCAGGTATGTGTTCTGGCAGTACTTGCGTGGAGCATTACTAATATTTATCTGAAGCTGTGCAGCAGGTGAGCAGATCTTGACATGAAATCCAGATCTTTTGTCTGAACCCTTATCTGTACACAATTAATTTTGTACTTATTACAAGCTTAAGAGGATTGATTTAGACAGGGCTTGTGCCCTCTAAGTATTGCAGTGATCCCTCAAGTCAGGCTTGGAAAAGTGATGGTTTTTCCAAGGCTAATGGATCTCTTTGCCCTGTGCGTGTGTCTGTCTGTCTCTTTGGATGGAGCATGCCTCTCTGAGTAATGCCCCTCCCTTCCCGAGTGTTAAGGGGTGAGAAAAATGTGTGAGAGAGTGCGAATATACTCTGAACTACTCATTTTTCCCCACCACACCCTACCACATCCCATTTCCTTCTTCTGGGCAAGTTTAACTACTGCCTTTTCAGCTGTCACTGCCAGCTTTGTTAAAGATGCTGCAAGGTGCCAAGAATATCATCCTGAAAACATCTTTGTTGGCCGGGACTGTCACTGCTGTCGGTGCTGAGCTTCCTATTCCTGCTGATAAAAGCTCCTGGCTTAGAACCTGTCACAGTATCTGTGGTTTGGGCATGGTGGGAAGGACTGGCTGTGGCCAGCAGGATGAGAGAGAATGGATCAGATAAAGGCTTGCACAGCATATGAAGTCAGGCCTAGGCAGTTGGTAACATTAGATCAAAAAAGAGTGCAAGGGTAAAGAGAGGTAGCAGTGAAATTCCCCAGAGCACCCTGGATCGTTTTACATGCCCTCAGAGGATGGTATATTCTAAAACAAACAAAACTGGACATGGTATAAAACTGAGCTGCCTATGTTTCTAGTATCTCAGAAGTGCTTCCTTGATGTGCACTAAGGGCTGTGCTCAGACTTGCAGCACTCTGTGCTCAGCCTCCAAATGCTGAATATTTTATTTGAGATTCGATTTACTTCTTGAGGAAGTATTCTAGAAAAGAGCCTGGTGTGTTGCCTCTAGTTACTAATTTAAATTGAAATTAGGGCAGGAGCGTATCCAACACCATTACTTTGCCTTAAAACTTTGTGCATCTGGCATACTCTCCTGGCTGATGCCAACACTCTCTCTAAGTTGTGAACAGTGCCTGAGAGACTTCCTACATCTGGCACAGGAGCCAAGCTGGCAGTCAGGTGTTCCTGCAGTAACACTGAGGTTAGGATGGAGGAAACATCTCTGAGGTTACAGGAGGTAATTCTGCTCCTCTGCTCTTGTGAGACCTCAACTGGAGTACTGTGTCCACTTCTGGTGCCCCTAATACGAGAAGAAGTTGGAATGTGAAACTGTTGGAGCAAGTCTAGAGGAGGCCCAAGAAGTTAATGAGTAGACTTATAGGACCTCCCCTATAAGGACGGGCTGAGAAAGTTGGGGCTGTTTAGCCTGGGGGTTAGAAGATTATGTGGAGACATCACAGCACCTTCCAGTAACTGAAGAGGCTAATGGGAAGCTGGAGAGGGGCTCTTCACCTTGAACTGTGGTGTCAGGACAAGGGGGAATGGGTTCCAAATGAAATAGGAAATTTAGGTTAGGTATCTGGAAGAAATTCTTCCCTGTGAGGGTGGGGAGGCCCTGTCAGAGGTTACCCAGAGAAGCTGTGGCTGCCCCATCCCTGGAAGTGTCCAAGGCCAAGCTGGATGGGGCTCTGAGCAACCTGGGAGAGTGGAAGGTGTCCCTGCCTATGTCAGGGAGTTGGAACTGGATGATCTTTAAGGAAGGTCCCTTCCAACCCAAATCATTCTATGATCTGTGACTGGGAGGTGCAGCCTGGAATCATTCCTGTTGCTTTCCTCCTTGGAGCCTTGTGGATTTGGCTGCATATTCCCATTTAAATCCAGGCACACCTTATGACTGGAAGAAGTCAGAAAGGAAGCCAAACCACCTCGCGGGGTTACTGATACTGCCATGATGATCTACCCGGCATTGATGACTCTCAAGACTTGTCCTATGGAATTTGCCACCAGGAGCTGAACACAGGCTGGGCACAAAAGGGGGCTGTGTTTTTGTGGCCTGAGGCCCACAGGATGAGCTCTGTTTCTGAGTGCTGTTTGAACACCAAAAGCTGGTTCTTCAGTCAAGTCACCCTGAGCAGAAATGTTTTTGCTGAATTAAAATCTGTACAGGGTAAGGCTTAGAGAGAAGCATGTAGCAACAACATGCTGGAGTATGGAAGACAAACTGCAGTATAACATCACTCTCCCTAACTGCATAAAGAATTACTTTGTTAAAAAATTTGCATTTGTGCTGAGAGCAAGGCAGTGAGGCTAAGCAAACATGCAGTTGGAAAGAAAAGAGTTGACTCTCGGAAATTACAAATTGTCACTGTGCAAAAAGACATCAGGCTTTTAGACGTTCAAAGAAACAGTAAGAATACCTGGCTAGAAAGTACAGGCATTTGGCACATGAATCATAGAAAACCATCATGGCTTAGGAATACCAGCCAGGTTGCTCTGTTGAGAGGAATGTGCTGGTTCATTAGCTCACAAGTCAGTGCATTAAAGTATGTTTTATAGTTTTTAGGTGTTGATCAGTTAAATAAACCCTGTGGATGTGCTTGTCAATAGATGAGGGATTTTAGCTTCACAGTTTGTGCTTTCCTACTTGGATGACCTTGAATTTGTCTTCTGCTAAGGGTCCCTGGTCTCATATTGGCATTTGTGGCTTTCCACTGCAGATATGAACATCAGCTCAGGCTCATTGACAGCTGCTCCATTTATAGAATCTCCATAATGTCCTTACCAAGAACATATTTTCTGTCACTAAATTCATAACCTCCGTGATACAAACCCTACTTGGCAGCTGATTTCTCCCCCTGCGTTATTAGAATTGTGGAAGTCCAAGAGTTGTTCTTCTGTGGACACCTGATTATTTTATTCTGTCTTGTTCTTTTTGCAACTGTTGAGAGGCCAGGGTTATATCCAAAGACTTGTGGAGGGCAAAAGATTCCAATAAAGTCTTCCAACAATTCTTTTTCCACTTACTGAATTTATTTCATAGAGTGGTAGTTGCCTTTTTTCCTAAGTTTTGTTTTTGCTTTTCATTTATTGCATATCTTGTCTGACTGATTGATACTCCACTAGTTTTAAGTGGTATGATCCCGGAGACCTTTAAATGCTGACTTCATTAGAAACCAAAATTACATAAATAAGTGGTTGCAGTGTGGTTATAGTTTTAGCAGAAAAGGTTATTTTAGTTGTCATGAAACATTAATTCCCCTTTTGTGCATTTTCGTATTAAAACACTAATGAATTTGTATCCAAAACAAACTGCCCTTAATTATGCATGATATATATTCATTAGGCCCCAGAGGGGAAAGCGAGGCCACGTGACCAGCATGTGTCTCATTACCCTGTGTGAAATGATAATGAAATTAGCAATGGATGGACAACAAATTGGAAGCAAGTTTACTGCAACTGGAGGGAAGGAGCTGCTGGAATCTTTTGGTGCCTAATGTTTTTTCACTGAACTTCACGGGTAGAGCAACTGCAGAGAGTGTGACAGCCCTCACACCACCCCTGAACAGGGGTGCTATTATGGGAAAGCATCACATCTGTGTTTGTACTGCTCCATAGCTGAGGAAATGGCTTTGGAGCAGGTGCATTGCTTTAATTATGCAGTGGCTGCCTGGATGGGAATCTCAGAACATCCAGATTGTTTCAAAAACACCCAAGCCCGGAAAACACCAGATTTCTGGTCGGCTTGCAGGGGAGTGTGCTGTAAGAACTAGAAGCTAAAAGGACTTCTGAAATAATTATTATTTTTTTTTCAAATATGGCATTGCTGGTGCTTATTTAATCCTCCAGCAGCTGGAGTTTACACGGAATGTTTACACAGACTATGCAGCAAAAGCCTCTGTGGCTGGAGCTCAGTTGGGTTTTTAGATGGTCTCATGTGTTGATCAAGTTATTATGTGGTGGTAACGTGGCCACACTCATCACATCCTCATTGCACTAATGTCTCCATCTCCAAACATGTCAAGCATCAATTTGCGACAGGAAACATAAGGGCTAAAAAAAGCTGAGAGGCTTTCTCCTGTGTTCTTATAGGGAAAAAAAGTGAAGAAAAGGGAGCAAAGCCCTGCAAACTCTCAGCTGAGAGAGTTCAGATCTAGTCCTGTTGTTACTGTGTAAAAGCAGAGGTAATGTTTGTATTGGTCAGAGGAGACGTTGATTATCTTTATGGGGAATTCGTTGTGTTAAGCTAAGGGCTGTTGTACGCCCCCAACAGCAGTATCCAGCTTTGCAGAGCTGGAATTGAGACCTGCTGCTTTTCTGTCCATCATCTGAGCAGCTGCCAATTGAGGGTGGAGGGAAAGCTTACTGAGAATTTTCAGTTGGGACAGTCAGTTCAGATCATAACAAGGTCTCACGACTGTCAATCTCCTTTGGAACAACGTGCTCTCTGCAAGTGACGCCTTGTTTTTTCTTGCAGGGCTTTGAGTCCAGGGGAACATGGATGTAACTGTTCCAGGGTGTGTCGTGTGCTTGGAGAGTGTTCTGCTCCCTGCCTGAGACTGGTTAACCTCCCTTAAAAAAGGCATCTCCTGGAGGAGTGCAGTTCAAATTATGACTCAAATTATGATTATGAGCGAGCTTTCTTAATGCATGAGGGGCAAATTGTGTATGTTTTTATTACAGATAATTTTTCAGTTACTACAAAAGGACTATTAATCATAGTTATAAAGGGAATATCATATTACAGCTGTGTAATCCTCCCTTTACAGTGGAGAAAGTATATCTCATGAAAACAGAGTTAACATTTTCCCAGCATTTAAAATATTTTATATATTCATGATATTGCAAGTGCTCTTCCCTGACTTAAATGTTATATAGAAACATATTAGCCTGATTGGATTCTTCTCCCAAAATATGTCCTGTGTATCTTGGACTCTTTTCTGAAGCGGAATGGTTTTTCATGTCAATTGTGAAGTTGGGAAATAAAATAATGATTTCCAGCTATTTTTCCTACTTAGTGTTATTGTGTAGGGATAAATATTTCATACTGTTGCTTTTACTTTTTCTTTTGTTCTATATGCCTGCCCATTTTTTTAATGGTTAGTCTTTCTGATGCAATTTTTCTAGTCCTCCCTGAAAAGATGGAGCTATTTGTCACGTAGAGATCACGCTAAAAAGTCTTGGCTGAAGAGCTCAGGTCATGAATGAGATTCTTTGATCTTCCTTCTAGGCAGGTATAAAGCAGGGGCTCTTTTGGAAAGCATTTCATGACTGCAGTCACAAAAAGGGGTGTTATGATAGGCTGGGGTAACATCAACAGTCATGTCATTAAGAGAAGGATGTTTATCTTTTAATGAAACCAATTATCCGGTCATCAGCTTTTTATGCATTCATTAGACGTCATCCACTCTTTTTAGCTTTTCTATTTCGTGTTAGGAGCTCTTTCATTTTCCTTTGAACTTCGTAAATGTATAACCCTGTAGTGCTGCATCGCAGGTGTGACCAGGACTTGTCTTGGGGAGCTGGGTGGGTGGAGGACCAGGATGTTTGCTGGATAATGCTGCTGGAAGAACTAAGTTATGAGCTCTGTTAAAAATTCACTGTCCTGATCTTCTACTTTCCCTTGCTGCGATTGTACCTGCAATATCTCCAGCTTTTTGGAAGCCCAGCCAAAAAGGACATTCTCGTTCCTGCCTTTGTGGCAGCACTTGTGAAGACAGGACACAACCTTCCTGCTGAGCTGGTGCTGGAAATCACTTTCTCCTGGCTCTGCTTCTAGACAGGCTGGAAATTAGTTTCTTGTGCTGGTGGTTCCTATATTGCCTGTTCAAACTTTACTCCTATCAATAATTGGTTTGACTACCTTAAACAGATTATCTAAAGTGAAGAAGGTGGTTTTATACTGAGTTTCACGATAATTCTTTTTCCAGCTGATCAAATCCGCATTTTGCCAGGCAACCCATAAAGCTGCAGGTGAAACACTTTTTGAAGCTGTTATAAATAAACACCTGAGTTATGTTTTGTCAACTATGTTATTGTCTATTTTTGAGACGTCTCTGTGGGCAAGGATTTCATCACACTGAGCTCAAATTAAATTCCGTGAAAGATTCAAGAGCACAGCTATAAATCACAACTTCATTTCAGGATAGGGACTGCTGTCTTTGCACCTTCACGCAGGTACTTCAGCAAAGGCTGCAATTGTACCCACAGTATTTGTGGAGCTGCTGCTGCCTCAAAAGGAAAGGCGGGGCAAAAAGGTGTGAGCCCAGGAGATTCTGTGAACATCCCTATCCTTGGGGCAACAAGTTGTGTTGCCTCCTGTCCTCCCATAAATCCTTGAGCCAGGTTCTCCATAGATTGAGGCAAGTGTGGCAGCTCCACTTTGCCAGTCTTTTGCCTTTGCCTTTCTTGCAGAGATTCCCTGTGGAAAATCGTATCAGCCCCATATATTGAATGGAGGTGGGAGAGGGGCAAACGGGCTGCTGTGGTGGGGAATGGGACCTGTGTGGAGACACAAGTCAAACACAGGGAAAAGGAGGTGGATGGAGAGGTCTTTAAGTGGGAGAAGGAGAGATGGAAATGGTGTACACTTCTGGTATAACATCACCTGTCTGGAAGTTTCTCTAAGAGGCCATCACAGTTCCCAGGTGAGAGAGGGAAGGCAGATAAGACATACAGAAATAATTACAGAGTGTTTAATTAGCTGTTATTCAAATTATGTTGTCTTAGCCTTTGTGCTCAATTATCTGACGGCTGCTAAATAACAGCCAGAGACCGAGGTAAAAAATGCAGGCCCAGCTTTGGGAGTAATTTAACATTTTATATCGAAGTGCTCCATAGGCTTGTCCCTAGGACAAGGGGAGTATTTCCAGGCAGGAGCTGATCAGGCCTTCAGATGAAGTAGGGACAGAGAGAGCACCCAAATCTAGGTGCTGAGTGTCCTTTTTGGCTAGTTCTGTAAACCCAGTAAGAGCTCAGTGCAGAATAAGCCTTGCCAGGGCTCTGTCAGTAGGGAAGAGTTGCTTCCGTGGCTCTTTGTCTCCTGGACCCCTCCCAACTCTGTTAGTGAGTTTGTTTCTCTTTCTTGACATTCATATTGTTGCATTGAGAGGTTTGCTTTGTTATATATTGACCTGAAATGAAGTTTGGCACCTGTGATGACCCGCCCTAAAGGGGAAAGAGGCACCATGTCAATATGTAGAAAAACCCCTCAAGACCTGATTTAAAAAAAAAAAATAATTGTGAAATCCTGACCCTCCTGTACACAACAGGAAGCTGAACTATTGATTTCAAAGTTATATCTGTCCAAAACAACATCAGTTCACCTCTGCCCCTTCTTTGTGCAGCTTCAATCTAAGCCAACTCCTCAGCTTATAGTGATTTATAGCAGGTTAAATCTTGACCAGGAGGTTTTTGTGCATGAACTGTGGGCAGTTTAAGGTTGAACTGTGACTCAGCCCCCACTTCTATGAGACCAAGACTACGCAACAACATGCCTGATGCGGTAATCTGGCTCTTGATGCTTAGCCATGTGGAAGTGCAGTTATTGCCTTCCTCTGGGAGTCCCAGGAAAACAGAGATGGGAGAAGCTTTCACTCTCCTGCTCCATCTCTCTCCTCACAGTGTGGGCGGCAAAAAACCGAAATTCCTGCTCCCAGACCTTTTCCCTGGAAAATAGGAGGAAAGGTGAATCAGTTGTCTGGCCTCCTGCTACCTAAAAACTGCTCTCTTCTTAGCATTGTGCCTCCAGGCACCTTCTAGCCCTGAGCACACACCTTTTGTTTTAATTACTGATCTGCTGGATTTCCCCCCTGTTTGGGGTTGTGGGTTTCTTCAATAAATAAACTGAAAATATTTTGCAAGACTGGAATCAATTTCAAAGCACAGAACATAAAGGAAAACCAAATGCAATTTAACCAAAAGAGTCGTGTGTGAGAAAGCGGTATGAAACTGCGATTGCTGCGCAAACAGCTTCTGTCCTTTAATTCTGTTGAACTCTTATGCTCTTCGGTGTTTTTTTCTTCTTTCACATAAAACTTTCTTTCGGTGTGTGCTGTTAGTTGCCTATCTGTTCTGCATGTGTTTCCAGTGTTTTGATGTGCTTTCCATTTGAGAATCACGCGTCAGGGAAACAAGATGCCTTGGATGTGACAACTGCAGCATCTTAACAACATCCTCCCCTTTCACTCCTGCTCTGACAGCCACCCCTGCATCACCTCACACCCTCCTCTGGAGCTGCTCTAAGCCAGGTAGATCCCTCCTCTTCCTCCGTGAGCAGAGACCAGCTGCTCACGGCCCCAGACATTTTTGCTTTTTTATTGATCCTTCTCTTCTTCCACACCTCCTTTTGGGGGGGAAAAGTCTGCTTGTCTGGATTTAACCACCAAGATGAAGACACAGGACTGTGATATGCTCCTCTGCTTGTTGTGTATCTTTCTGATTTCTCCTGCAGTGCCATCTCAGTCACACGCAGCTAAAAATAAAATTATTTTCCTCCTCCTCAGCCTTTTCCACTCAACCCAAACCAGGCTTGGAAGATTACAGAACAGGAAAAGTTACCTTGGCTTCTGAAAGCACTGAGTTGTATTTCAAGCGAACATAAGATTTTAAAGTTTCATAAGCAGGTTTAGAGAGGGCAGCAGAACTCTGGTGGATCCTGGGAGCTCCAAACAATCTTACAAAGCTCTCAGAAATAATTCTAGAGCATTTGTTACTGCTGGTGAAATCTCTCTTGAGCATGGACAGCCCTGGTCGTACTCAGGAACATTTTCCTGAACATCTATTAAAAAAACCAAACCAACTCTGTAAAAAATAAGATAGATCACCACAAAAATGTACTCCCAAAGCACAGTAACAAAACCCTTGCATCCTCTTTGCTGAATAAGTGAAAAAACTCCCTGTTTTTCACGGTAGTTGTGAATGGATTTGTTGTGTAGGGCACACTAATATAGAGACAGAGAAAATAACCAAAGTGGACAGAGATGGAGAAGGGAAAGGAAAGATGCCTGGACATGTGAGCAATATTTTTCACGTTTGTCAGATGTGTATGTATGTGCAAAATCATATTGCCGCCTCTTTTTTTTTTTCATTTCAAAAAGTCTAGGCGTATGCTCCAAGCTATTTCTGCTGTAATTTTGGAAGAATTATGTACCCTGCATAAATCAGAGAAGTAAAAGTGAGTTTAGTTGTTTTGTGGCTTTGTCATCTCTTAGTCCTCTTTAAGCTCATGTGTCCTTAGAGGACCTGGCAGGTCCTTATCTGTGGAGTCTACATAGACAGATATATAGATTCTCACTCCTTCACCTGTATCCTGAAGGGCCAGACACTACCCAGTGTTGTCTGGAAGCTGTTGCTGTTGTTAAAATGCAGGGTTGCCTCTGCACTCCTATTTCTCAAACGTGTTATGTTGAAAACATCCCGTCTGAGAGACACACAGTGCTTTCCACACCAGCTACGAGCCTCTGCTGCCATTTGGTTTTGGGTTTCCCTCTCACGGATGAGGCATCTCGGGTGGTTCTTCACCTGCTCTGTTCCATGGAGGCAACAAAGAGAAATGTGGATGCACTGGGAAAGCTCTGTGATATTTGACATTGATTTGTTTGGTTGGTGCTTGTTTTGTACCTCCTGTCTGTGTGACAGCTGCTCTTGGGGGTGAGTGAGGAAGACTTGCCCTGGATCCTTCTGTCATGCATGAATGTCAGCTCCTTTTCCAGCACGTTACCATGGCATTCTACCTGAGGTAATTTAATAAAGGAGGACATAAAAGGGACATGTTCATGGTCTATTAACCCCTTCAGGAGAGTGAAAGGAACGGACTAAGAGAAGAAATTACTATGGAGGATGTCACTGGTTTGGATTCCTTGGTTCCTCCTTGCTGCTTCTGGGAGATTGCAAATGAAGGAACCCCTGTCCCTTCCTAGTTTACCATCACGTTACTATCACCACAAGTAAATGTGTTAATAGCCTGGCCCTCTGCCCCTTGAAAGATGGAAAGTGAAGCCCTGAGATGAGGAAATGTGGGGCAGCAGGGCTTTCGTTCACACTAGTGCCTTCATCCTGTAGATCACCTGGGGTATCTTACTTTTTAAAGTACCATGTTTTATTCCCTCCAGAACGATGCCCCTGGTCTTCCCAGAGAATCTGCTTTTGTCTGTGATTGCTGAAGGCAGACACATTTCTAGAACACCCTGGTTTACAGCAGGTTTTAGCTTGAACTGCTCGCTGGCCTTATGTAAGGGAGGCAACAATTGACTGTTCATAGTTGGGGCTGAACTAGGAAAGTACTTAAAATAGCAGCAAAATTTCTCAGCGTGCACTTTAATTATTAAATTTTGTCCCACTGCAGAGTAGAGTAATTTCTTTCTGGGATAATTGCCTTTTTGAAGCCATTTTTGCATTAAAGATTCACTGGCTTTGCAGAAGATGCTTCTAAATGCTCCTTATTAAAAATTTAGCTTGAGTCTTGTCTTTCCTCTTTTTGCTTTTTACTTTTTCTTCCCCCTAAATAGTAACTTTCCTTCTATTTTAGCCTAATCTCCTCTCTTGAGCATACCCGCTTTGAGAGTTATGCATTTGTTTGGGGGTTTTTGGCTATAATATGTATCTGTTCTTTAGGAATTTCGCAGCCATCACTCCTGGAAGCAAAACTGCTCTCCATATTCACTGAGGAACTCCCCTAAATCACCTTAGTGATTCCAAGCAGGTACTTACTAAGCAAGGCCCTTTTGGGCAGAATTTACAGTGAGGAGAGTTCAACGGAAAGAGTATTTTATACTACATCACATGTGCTACAAGGGATCAAAATTGGTATTTTTGTGCATCAGTAATGCCATGTAAAGGCACAGAAGGTTTCTTCCTATCCCTATATCTAAGTAATGAAGGAAGAAATCAATGAAATTTTAATAGCTGGAGTTTGTTTTAAAAGGAAAGGTAAAGATGACATTGAATTAAGGGAACTTGAATTTATCTTCCATTAGATAACTCCTTTTTGCTGCTTGTCCTGGTATTCCTGCTTTGTTTTAAATGGAGTTGCTCAGGATTTTCCATAATAAAAACTGGATTGAAATCAACTCACTGACAGACTTGAAAAGTGTAGAAATTTCTTTCCCCATTTCTCCAAGTTAAGTGGATAGCTATAGCCTTCAGAAAAAAGCAAAGCTTTCAAGGATAGGGTCTTGGACAGGGAGTTTAGACTGGGTGATAATGTTAAAATTCAGTTGCAATTTGCACTCAGGTTTAAGATACGGATGCAGTTTTGATATTGCTGAAACTTCATATGCTTGTACTCATGTGGTCAGCTAAAACTGCACCAAAAAATACTGAGACAATCTGATCTTGTGTCACTCTACCTGCCCTTTCCACACTTAAAATAAGATTAAAAACAAATTAGCCTTCATCTCACTCAACCTGATCTGGAGCCCAGGTGCAGATTTGAGTTTTTACTGAAGATCTCTCACCCTCAAGAAGGAAAGCAAGAAGAAAATGGGATTTTTTTTGGCTTTCATTCCCATCTGTTTCTCCCTGCACTGGGCTACATTATGTGTGTTGTACAGTCTGTCTTGCCCAGAACAGCTGTGGCTGTCACACACTGGGTAGTGTTAAAATTAAGACTGATTGTGTTTCCATCCATACAATTAGCTGCTGTCAGTCTCACATGTAGCAAGCAATTGGTGCAGAATTTTATCCTGGAATTAACTGGTTTAACCTTGATTTAAGTGGGTAAATATATAGGATAGCAACTGGAATTTGGTAGCAACCAAATAATGTTATCTGCAAAATTCGTCTCAGCTTCCAGCTGGCACTTCTAGAGGGGCAGCAACACAATTGAGGTTGGCAGCAAGTGGATTTCATGGGCTGAATTCTGGCAAAGGACCCAACTACCTGCGCAGTGTGTGAGTTACGACTCTTGCCTCTCTCAGCAGCAAAGTGCTTTCTTTCCTTGGTGTCTTTTCACACTTGTCTCTGCTCCTTGCCAGCTTTTGAACAAATTACAGCCTCTTTTTAGGAGGGTATGGCCTTTTGTAGCCACAACACCCCTGCTCTGTAAACAAGGTAGGAATCTTCTCTTGTGCTTGTCTTGGTTTGCTCAGACATTTTCCCCTTCTTTGCATCTTGCTGGGTTTTGCCTGAGCCTCTGTGATCACTTTTGTAGCTGGTTTTGTTTGCACCTCATAGCAAAAAAATGGGAATATGTAGAAGGAGGCTGATGTTATGACATTTAAATAGATACAGGGGTGAGCAAACGCTGAGGTTCAAGCTCAAGAGACATCTGGTTTTCACCTTTTGGCTTCCAGCTCTGTGGTTTGTGCTCTCTTCTGCAAAGAGCTTGGTAAGAAAACCTCTTAGTGGTTCTGTATGGTGAAAGCTTCAGGCCTGTTGTTAATACAAGGCATTTCTTCCCCTTAGGGGGGAGAAGGAGTGCTTTTTAGAAGCAGTTTTTTTGGGTCATTTCTTGTCCTGCCCTTGTCCCAGAACAATGTCGTGAGCCTGGGGCTGTACCATGGGGAGTCCTTGGCCTTGCCCAAGATTGTGCTGCTCCCTCAAAGCTCCATTGTCCAAGGCACAAATGGAGGCTGTAGGAGCGCCCGGGAGACCTGAGAAACTGCCTGATGGGGGTGTGGGAAACCGAGAGGACCCTGAGGTTATCCCAGTGCCCAGCCAGGCTCTTCCTTGAACTGAGAAGGCAACAGACTTGAGTCTATGAAGTAGGTCTTGGCCTACTGGGGGAGAAGAAATAAAGTGGCCTTTGGTATTGTTGTCTCTTAATGATTTGTGTTGTGGTACCACCAGGAGGCCCTGTCTTCCTTTGGGACCAGTCCAGAGCCAGCAATTTTCACTCTGTCACATCCGGGGAATACATTGAGGTGACAAGGATCCAGCTGTACTTTCAGCTCTGCTGCTCCTTGCTGCCAGCACACACTGCACCCTTGCGAGGGATTTCCTTCAGGAAGGGCGTGTGGGCTGATTTAATTGCTGATAGAGCAGATCTAATAACAGAGAGTACACAGCTATGTTTGTTGGCATGTTCTTAAGATGTGGAAAAAAGGAGCTAGAAGTAAAGTAAAAATAAACTCTCTTAAGAGGTTTCATGATCTACTGCATCTGGACAGTGTAAGTTATAGTGTCTGGACTAAAGATTTATCCATCTTTGTTTCCTGTAATACATATTCTCCTTGGTGATTTTAGTGGCTCAGACTCTTCATTCCTGTCATCAGGACGTGTGGTTGGACTTGAGGAGCAGTTTGTTGTGCTTCATTTGCTGCCTTGCATTTAAGTTCATTTCCATTCTGAAGATTCCAAAGTACTTTGAAAATGGTCATTAAGTGTATCTTGGTACACCTTTGAAAACTATTATTGATTGTGTGCTTCAAATTTTAAATGTTCCCATGGATTATCTCAGCCACAAACAATTGGGGTTGGATACTCTTTTTTTTCCTTCTCGTTTCCTCCTTCAGATTTACAGATCCAGACTCCTGAAGCCTATTCTATTCTGAGCCTAAACTGTTCTCTTTATCCTTGGGATGTTTTGAAGAGGTTGACAGATGAGTTATGAGTCTGTCTTTAAAAACACGAACTAAACCAATCACTGTATTATTAGGCTGGAGGATCACTTCAAGAGCCTCTTTTATTGCCAGGACAAGTGAGTCCTTTCTGGTCTCTGTACAGTGGGATCAGAGGTAGTAGGAACAATAAACAATTGTCACTGATAAAAATAAAGGAAAATGTGAACCATTTTGGTGGTGGGTCAGGAGTCAGTAAGAGGCAGTCTTCTGATTTCCTGAGAAATCTGTGTGCAGCAATATTTTGCTCGAGTTAGGCAGTGAAGAATGAAAATCATTATGTTATTATTTTTTCAAGGTACTGTGAAATAAACCAAGCAAAATTGAGAGAAAAAATTATATGGAATCAGTAGAATTTGCATTATAATGGGCTAAGCAAGCAACTACACGATGAAGGAAAAATATTCTAGCTGCGTGGTAATATTTATTTATATTTATTTGATGGCTTTATATTGAAGAGACAAAAAAAAATGTTCCTAAAATTAGTCACAGTAAGTGTTTGAATAAAAGCTGCAAATTAGCTGGAATCAGCTATTGGGCCAGAGACACGGACATGGTGGTGCATTCCAAGGAAAAATTCAATATTCACAGCCCTTTGACTTTGCAGCAGCTCAGAGATGCTGAGCCTAAAGAGGAAGCTACAAATAGGAGGTTTAAAGATCACCTAAGAACCAAGGGGAAGCAACCGACAGCCGTTCGGAAGGGGTCCAAGTTGAAGCACATTCCTTCCATTCACTCTCCCCCTTTCCTGTCATTTCTGAGCCAGAGTTCACTTAGTGGACTTCAGTCAACATTCGGATTTCCATTGTCCAAGTGCTTTGCAGAAAAACACAGCTATAATCCATCATTAGTCTCGAGATTCAGCTGGTCCTAAAAGCACTCCAGGAGAGCTAAATGTTAGTGTCCAGGCCTGGGGGAGTCTCCAGAGTCTGCCCTTCAAATACTTTTATTTATACATTTATTTCTCTTTATGGCAGAAGATAAGGGGGTGAACAGGTCCCATCATTTGGTTCATAAGCCAAATACCAGGGTTCAATAAAACCTGGGCAGGATTTGGCTTTGAAAAGAGCACAGGGAAGGGGTTTGAGAGGGAACCATAATTTTCCAGCCTGACTTTCTGACGTCTCTCAAGAAATCAGGGTTTCTGAGCCACGGTGGATGGATGGGGTTTGGGATGCAGTGGGGTCTTTGCTGCTATAACTCACTGTTTCCTTATTGCAGCCCCTGTGCTGGGGTCTGTTCCCTGGGCTGGGAGGTGATGGGCAGGCTCTCTGCTCTCAGCCTTCCTGAGGACAGATCCAGCTGCATTTTCTATATGAGGCATGCTGTCAGTATTTAAAAAAGGCAAACATTTTTTAGTCTTTACAAGTGGAAATGGTACCAGAAAAAAAAGCCTGCTGACTTTCATTTATCTTTGGAACTTCCACTTTTCTTAAGCCCAGGGAGCTATGAATTTATTGTCTGTGATAATAACAATGTAATTATACATAAGAACTATGTAATTGCTTTTGGTTTAGTGCAAAAATCTTTTTTTGACTTTGGAGTTTCTCTGAAGAAGTTTTAAATGTTTTAGATGTTAAATATTATAGTCTAAACATTGTTCAATAATGAAAAAGCCCTGCCTGGGGCAAGATTACTTCTACCTGGTGCTCAGCAGAGCTGCAGTCCATGGAGCTCTGCTACTGAGGTCATCCCAGATGTGACATCTGAAAAAAGATGAAGTAATCTTATGACCCTTTAAAGTGTCTTTGGAGTTGGGGAGCAATAGGTTACTACCATGTTATCATTGATTCAGCTTTGCTTCTGAGCATTGGAGTTAGTTTGTCTGGAATTAAATCTATTTTAATTTAATTTGTCAGGATATTCGCATCAATCGTATTTTCATTCATCAAAATAGGCATTTAGCCTATTCTTCTTAGTTCCCCTGGTTGCTGATCACATTTCAGAGCAGTGCCTTGGGAGGTGAGATGTGTTCTGTGTCCATCAGCACCACTGAGGCTGAAAAGGCATTTTTGGGAGCTTGTTTCCCTGCAGTAGTGCAGGCTGGATCTGTACCTGTTAAAACGTGCTGGACTGCAAACTGAGACAGGCCTTAACTCAAATGTGGCAATCAGATAAAACATTTGTTTAAACCTCTTTTGCAGAAACTACAGACTGCTTCATCTGCCCCCCTCAGACCCTCAGAAAACTGCTCAGATGGCTGTTTTCCCCAAGCCATCCCTGTTCAGCGTATCGTTTTCATTGTTAAACATTTATATAAGCACTGTAACGTTTTATGGTGTTTGACAGAGGTTTCCAAGCCTGCTAATTAGCACAGTCCCTGCCACGTGGAATATACTTTTATTATTGCCCATTCATGGCCTTGTTATTTGGAAGAGGTTCTCTTGTGAATGGAAACGTGCATTACTGCACTTCAGGCTGATAAGCGTGACATAAAATGTGACACGTGGAATTAACTGCTGCACTACAGGATCCAGCAGTTGGGGGTGATGTGCATATGGTCACACTGAGATCTTGCATCGTTGCCTTACTGCCTTATTAGAAGTCAGAGAGGGAAATATCAGGAGGAAAAAATGAACAAATCTATCTTGGCATAAATAGGCTTGGCTCAACAACACAAGAGTTGTCAGCAGCCTTTCCCACAAGCCTCCTCAATTGAGAAGGCTACAAAAAAGTGATTGGAAAGTCAGTGTGAGCGCTTACAGCATCCTTGGAAAGAATATGAGGGGAATAAACCCAACAACCCCCACAAATAAGAAGTTAGGTTTGTAAAATGAAGTGTGCTTTATGCTTCTGCATGTGCCGTGTCACAGCAGAGCTTGCCAAGCAGAGGTGCAGTCCTGTGTTTGTCCTGACTGCCTGATCCAAAGATTAAATAACTAAAAAAGTCCCTCTCTTCTTTTCCCCCCTTTCCTCTTGCCATTCCTGCTTCAGTTTTTTTCCAGCTAGTACAGAATACATGACTCTTTGGGCAATTCTACCTCATTGAAATGAGTTGAAAAAATCCAAACCTATTTGCCTTCAGCACTACTAACCTTCATAGACATCCACAAGGACTTTGCAAAGTGGGAGTTGGATGTACTTGAAATAGTTTCTGTTGCAATGATCCTGAAGATAAAAAAGGAGAATCCTGATGGACGAAGGGAAAAGGTTAAACAGAGTGGCTGCAGTCTGGCAGAGGGAGTTGCCTGCCAGGCCAAGATCCTCTCTTTTGCTGCTTTATGCCTTGCAAAGTGTCCCTGCAGAGGAAAAATTGGGGGAAAAAAAATTCCTAAACTTTGCGAGATATTGTCTGTGAAATTAATACCTAGATTTAAGTAAGGACTTACTTTTGTGTAACTGTACATACTTGGAGGGCGACAGTAAAGTGAAATTTGTATGCCTGGGTGTTCATGTATGCGTATATACATCTGTGTAATATATGTGTTAATGGCTATGGTAAATGATTAAGAGCATTTGATGGTTTTTGCTATTATTGTGTGAAAAATAATCTAATAAAATACTATTTACTTCAGGTTGATCCTAATGAAGACTCATTGTGAGCATCCAATGATTGTGAATGTATTTGCAGTTTTGGATATGTAGTTTGAAATCCCTGAAAAACTGTTAGATATACTTATTTTAAAAATGTTTTCCAGGGTCTCCCACACCAGTAGAGCCAGCCACAAGCCTGCCCAAGGCTGTAAAACCATTGAGAGTAATTAAATACTTACAGTGCTGGACTCCAGTGCTCTCATGAGAGCAACAAGCCACTTCACAACCTAAGTCTATTCCTGTGGAAAACAGCCTGGAGCTGCAGAGAACCTGCCAGCAACACACTCCCCTAAATGCTAATTAATGTTGCAAGGCTGCTTGCACACACCTGGTTTTGAGGCCCAGCCTGGGAGATGACCTGAGCACAACAACTTCTAGAAAGGCATCATGTGCCACATGGCACTGTTTTAGGTTTGACTCAAGGACCAACTCCTTTAGTTCTGGTGAAAAACATCCCCATTTCCTGTCCGGTTGCTGCAGTTTTGTGGTGAAGCTGTGGCCCTGCAGCCCCTGAGGAAAGGGAGCTCCCAGAATTGCTCTCTGTAAGATACAGTGAATAATATTGGGCAAAAAAACCTCCTCTCAGTTAATTTTCCCTCGTGATATGTCGGGTGTTTCTGAGTGTTTGGTGATGATCTCTACTCCCAGGTGTATGATTCGAGGAAATTCAACTAAAAGGAAGTCTGGGGGCTCTGATGGATCCTTTACTGCTTCCACCAAGATCAGATCATGCATAAGATGCTAAGCATAAAAGACGATTTTTTTCACTGTTTGTTGTTTATAGGAAGAGAATAAGAGAAAAAAAAACAAAACCAAACAACCCTAAATGAAGTACAGAAATGAGAAAAAGATCTACGTTCTCTTCCTGAAGATATTCCGGTTCATCTGTTTTCACACCAGTCAGGTATTGCCGGTAAAATATTCTGCTCTCCAGTAAAACTGTAATACAGAAAAAAACCCCCAGAACTGCAGAGGGAGGAATACCAGTCCTAAGGCACAGGCTTAAAATAGATTGAGTTTTATCTAGCAAAATTTAGAAACCTTTTTTGCAAAGGTTTGGGTAGTTTCCAGCTCAGATGGATACTATCTGAGCACATCTGCTTACTCAGAAATAAAATGTAAATAGAGACAAAACCCAAAAAAATCCATATAATTTGGGAAAAGGAAGGAGATATTTTGGACCATACAGTGCCTTGCACATCATAAGCATATTTTTATATAACAGGTTGCAGAGATGAAGTGAAATAAAACAGTCAAGTGTAATAAAGATTTGGGGTCTGTTTTGGATCTTTGACGACTACAATTTGACTATAGCTCCAAGGTATTCCCACTCAACTTTCAAATAATATCTCCTTGAGATACGTTTCCCACTGCCAGAATTTTCTTTTATGAAGTTCTATGAGGGTGACAACCAGGCTCTCTGAGAGCATCGATACAAAAACCTTGTTACAGAAAGCCACAGCCTGCAGCAGCTCTACTAAAGGTGTTAGAGGGCCAGTTTCAGTTTCCTTGTTTTTCTTGTGTTCTCTGTGGGTAGAGAGGCAGCAGAATATTTCCTTCTTCTGCAGAAAACATTTATGGAAAGATTTCTGAACTTGGTTTCATTTGTCATGTTGCTGCTGTATTTGACGTGTGGTCTAAGGTCATGCTGTCAATGAGGTGGCTGTAATGTTTTATCTGTGATGGTACTGAGCCAAAGGTATGTTTTATGGACAAAAAGCTGAAGTAGCTGTTGTTGAGACAGTGAAAAAGCAGCAGGAATGCTTTGGATCATGGGGTTATACAAGGGAGGGGACTAAAACCAGCTGAGATTACAGAATCACAGAATATTATGAGTTGGAAGGGACCCACAAGGATCATCTAGTCCAACTCACCATCTAACACCCGTGCAGAGACTGTGCCATTCTTAGGGAGGAGCAGGGCCAGGGTACAGACCCACCAGCCTGGAAGGGATCATTAGTGTTTGTGGATATCAACTGAAAAAAAACCAGATAAAGCAAGGTCAGAACGTGGGTAACACCTAAAAAACCGAGATCCTGTTGCTCGTCATGCACACAAAAATAGACAAATTAGTCTTGAAGTCACAAAAACAGGCAGCATTTTTTAAAAAATATATGTAAGAGAGGAGTTGAATTGGTGTGATTGCTGTGGGCCAAATTACAGAGCTGGGGGCTAAAACCAGCCAATTTGGGAAGTACATGATGGCTCAGACTGAAAACAGGTTTTTCACCTGTGATCCTTGTCTAGATATGGAAGAAAACTAAAGCTCTGAGGTGTTTCCTGAGGACTGGTATTTGTATGTGCATATATGTGCATTTTGTGGTTTTAAGCAGAGTGGGCAGTAAAAACATTGATGACTCTGTGTTGGGTAGGTGACATTCTTGATCTCATTACAAACTAAGTTGTTGTCAGAGCACATACATCCAACAATCAGCTGCATTGGGATTCCTTTGGTTTGAGTTGTGAGAAGAATGCTCTGCACAGTTGTTTTGTGTAATCAATTGAAATTATTGAATAGAAGCTCCACACCTAGGCCATTTTCCACTATCTGGGATTTTTTGCATCACTTATTTGGGTTATTACAAAGTTCAGACACACTGAGCTACTGTGAGAAGACCTGTTTTTGAAGTGGCTACACAGATTTTAGGACTATCCAAAGAGGCTGGTTTATATGCCCTTTAACTACCCCTGCTCTGCCATGATTGCATGCTGAATTTTAATATATTCTCATTCTTCATGCCAGTGCCTGGTTCGCTCTTGACTGCTCAGAGCCTTGCTTAAAAGAGGACAAAATTTTACTCTGGTAACAAACCCAGGATTATGCATATCTGCCTCAGCTGGAATTTCCAACTCTTAGATCATAACTTCAAGCCTCCTGGAAAATCTGTTCATCTTTAAAATCAATTATGATGACATAACCTTAAACTGCATATATGTATTATCAAGTAAATGGCAGGAAGTGAAAGCAAAGCTTATGATTTTGCCACTGCAGTGCTGAAGTAGAAAATTCTGTAGCAGAACAGCACCCACAGAGGTCTGATCTGCTCTTTGTGCCTGGTAAAATTGCTGGGTAAGAGGTTCTTTTTGAAAACTTTGTTTGTGGGAAGCCTAAAGCTTTAAAGGCAATAGTTGTGTGGCTCAGCAGTGAAATACTTTTGTGGACTCTCACGTGTAGTCCTTCACTGGCCACTACAAATCTTCATGGCACATTATTCTGCAAGTTCAAAAATAATGCTTATGTTTTATTAGAATTAAATTTCAAATGTAACAAATCACTTGAAAATAAAAGCAAGAAACGGCCTCGGGAAAGCATTCAAAGCCTTTTTAAAATATCCATGGGAATAAAATTAGGTATTTAAGAGTGAATGTATGCTTTGAACCCAATAACACTGAAATCATGGCAGCAAGAAAAAAACCTCCCTTTATTTCTTTGCTTTGAGTAATATCTGTGTTTCTTACTTATTATCCTGCCTCAGGCAAGGCCAAACATTTCATGTAACATGATGACCCTGGAGAACTCACTGCAATTTCAGGATAATTCCTAGTGAGGGTTTATGAATCTCTAAGCATCTAGTAAGTAGAAGAACCAGTTTTCCAAGCCGCAATGTGCTTTACTGCTCTGTATTACTGCAAGGAGCACTTAGTGCAAAGACAGTTTTGCTCCAGCATAATGAACAGTAGGAGAGGAACTGACTTTCTTGTTTTGCTGGTTTTGCAGGTTTGCAGGGTTTTTTGTTGTTGTTGTTGTTTTGGTGGGGGTTTTTTGCTGGTTTGGAAGTTCTGAGCTGCCATCTGTTAACTTTCTGTTGCTCTCACTTAGAGCAGGTACTTTCCCTCCCTTGTCTCTTCTGAACAAGAGGACTATTAAAATTCTTGGTGATAGTGCCTCAGCAGCTCAGGGCACCTTACTGCAGTGATAAAGTTGTGTTTGGAATTATAGCTTCATATAATGTAAAATGAGGGGGAGGGGAAGTTTAGGTGAATGAATACATTCAAGTAGCTTAAGTTCCAATGGAGATAAGCAATTCGAAAAACTGAAGGGTGGAGAAAGAGTGTTTCCTAACCCCCAGGGAAAAGGGGTGATGGCATAGATCAAGGCTTCACTTCGCAAAGATATTTTTCAGGCAAAATTAGTATTGTCACCCAAACATTTCCAGATGCTTGGCCAGGGAGTGAAACATCAGATTGTTTCCTTAAGAGGAGACAGAGAAAATCTGGTCGGGATCAAACACCAGAATGAAGTTCTTAATGGGAAGTCATAAGGAATGGTAGCCTGGTGTGGAAACCATGTATGTACCTTTACAAGACTAATTTAGGCTGACAGATTAGAGTGCACTGGCATAATGTGGCAACTAGCTCATGGACATCCTGTCATTTATGCCTTTTTGTACATGTATTACACAGCTGCTAAGACTACAACAGTTGTTTGAGTGGGGCAGCTATTTCTCTGCTCATTTTGAAGCAAAATGAACACTTTCTCAAGAGTCTAAATAGTTTTTTAAAACTGTCTTAATAGCAGTCAGTTCCTCCAGCCAGCTTTTATTCTTATTCAGACTTTGTACATGTGTGTTTTCATAGTAAGAACATCCTGCATGTATTTATGGCAAATATTTACTTGATGCAATGGTCAGAGTGGTGGGATTTAATTATCACTATAAAGCTCTGGATGAGTGTCAAAGTCTGATTTCCACAGGCTCTGCTTGCTTAAAGTCCACCTTTTTTCTCCTGACAGAGCTGTGTTCTGATTGCAGAATGTCAATTATCCATACCTCCCTATTTCCCCTCCTCCTTATGTGTCAGCCCACCTAGAAGCCTTTGATTAATTTATCAAATTGTCACTGGGCTCACTTTGTTGCATTGCAGCCATTAGCCTGTCCGTTTGCTTAATTGGTCTATTTGCCATTTGTTATTCAGGCTGTGAATTGCCATTTGAATAATTTTTAGCTAACTATTAATTGAATACCATTTGTAACATGATTACATTGGCTATATTCTCATTTTTGCATGATCAGTAAGAGAAAGGGGGTTTTATTATGACGCACATGAGAGTCTCTGGTTAATCAGTGGTTGGAAAATGGGAAGAGAGTGGTGGCTCTGTTCAGTAATTACAGAATCAGAGAGTCCAAGAGCGTTTTAACTGTTTGAACGTGAGGTTCAGGTTTCTGCTTCTGCATTGGGCTGAAGAAAGCCACAAGGACAAAGGGGTGGCAAAGATGTGTGATCTTAGCAAGCTTGTTAGGCCTCCACAGGTCAGAAACTGGGCATAAAGGGTGCTGGGCTCCTCCTCAGCCTGGGGACGATCTTCTGCAGCAGAAATAAAAGGAGTAGGAGGATTTGGCAAGAGTAGAAATAGTGTCCTAAAATAAGAGAGGCGCATAAAGATGCCTCAGTGCTAATGTCAGGTAGGGTGAGAGTCTGTCCCTCACCTTGATGTATTTTTGTGTACCCAGCTTGCTTCTGGTCCCTAGAAAGACTAATCTGTTCCTGTGGTGCTGGCACAATAGGCAGCATCTAGGCTTAGTTGTCCTGGGCCGAATTATTGAGGAAAAAAAACTTGCTGTTTTAGCCAAATGTGGGATTATTATTTTGGAAAGCAACAGGACTGTGGGGCTGCGAACCATCTAAATAATCCCCCACTGGCCAAGGAAAGATCATAACCACAAACAAAAGAAACTCTCAATTTAGAGTAACCCTACAAACTTACCCTCATTCCAGAAGAGTTGCTAATCACAGATGTGTGTTAGTCCTCGAAAAATACATGGGGAAGCAATAGATTTATAAGTTGCAGTAGTGTGGAGATAATTTTATTTACACTTTCTTTGTGTTGGGTGCCGAGAGGCTCATTTTCCGCTCTTTCAACAGGATGATATTGCACCTCCAGCAAAAGGGGAATGGAGCCAGTTAAATATTGACTGGGAGGTGATGTGTGTCTCTGCTGAGCTGAGCACCACCCAGATTGAATTTTGGGAGGTTCCTTAACCTCTGCTCCCCTGGTCATTGTGCTGACTTCGTTTAAACTCTTTTACCTAAACAATGTGAGTAGGTTTGTGGAACATACACAGAGCTTGGTTACCTCCCCCACTGCCATCTCTCATGAAACAAAGTGGTCCAGGTCAGTCCAGAATGTAAACAGTGACGTCACTGTTGTGAAAGAAATGAAAAGCTCTGTGGGAATCCAGGAGGTGAACCCCAAATTAAGGACCTCTTGCCTGAATAAAGCATTGAGAGAAGCTTACAAAGATCAGAATAGTCCTGCGTGCCAGTGCGGCATCTGATGTCCAAGATAAAAGGGGAACTTATTTCAGAAGTGAGACAGTTTTAGCAAGAGAAAGAAATCTCAGTATCTGTGTTGGAATGCATAAAAACACATGTTTCCAATATGGTTTCCACATATGCTAAATGAAGAGGACATCTGGTTATGTTTTTAAAAGTTAAATTGAGTGACACTAAATCAGTGCTTTACAAAGGAAAAGGTAGTAAACCAAGAACATCTAATAAGGTAATAATGAAATATTTGGCAGGACTTCAGAGTATTGGAAACTCACACAACCAAAAAGAGCTGAAATATCTTATTGTGATATATATGAGGCCTTAACTTCTCATTTATCTGTGTTTCTAACTGCATTTTTCAGTAATACATTGCATTCCCATTGGTATAGATTCCTATACGTTAGTGCCAAAACTCCAGATGTTTTCTAGGTAAATCTCTGGAGACTATTTTATTGTGCTTCATTTCTCCTTATTTACAATTCACTCATCTTGATCTCCAGCCATTGGTAATAAAAAATCCATAGAGTCTGCAGCTGAGCCAAGTGGACACTATTGTCCTGTTTTTTCAAGTTGGGATGGGTTGATCCAAGCCTTGAACTGAATCCAAACCACTGGAGTTTTCGAAAAGTTCATCTTTCCTCTTTTACTTTTTAACCCTTCATGCACTTGAGAATAAAGCGATAACTGCTGTGTCTTTCCTTTTTTTCTCCCCATTCCCTCATAAAAGGTTCAACCTTTCTTCCAGTATTTCCACAGTTGCTGTCCTTTAAGCCCTTCTCCCAAGACTGGCTCCTGTCCCTCAGAGATCTGGCATTGCCACAGCATTAGACAAAGCTCTCCCAGCCCCAGTGGTTCAGGGCTCTCTGTAGCCCACATTCAGCACTGATTTTCCAACTTTCTCTGCTTTCCTCTGGACTCAAAGCAATGGGAAGGCATGGTCTTGCCTCATCCTCGAGCCCCATTTGTGCTTCTCGCCCTGTGAAGTATAATTCCATGTCTGCTTTGCACATTGTTCCGGCTAGACACTTATAAAAACCCAAGCTCCACTTTGCCTTCCAGGGGTTGTTTAAAGTTTTTATTAATTAATTAAGATATAATGAAGCTCGTTGTCTCCTCCCTTCCTCAGTTTGCTGTCTGCTCAGACTGTAAACACCTTCAGGTTCTCTGGTACGTCAGAAAGATTGTGGTGGCCAACTTGCACTGAAACCAGTCTGTGGTTACTGGGGAATTCAGGTCTCTACATGCTGACAAAACCCCAACTTAAATGACGTAGAAATAATTAGCCACTTCGCTTTAGTGGGTCTTCATTTAATTTTAAAGTGCTGAAAAGTTTCCTTTTAGAGTCGCTGCAATCAGTGCTACGTTTTATAATCAATCACAGGCACATTTTATTATCAATCAGATTTTTTTTCTATGAATATACCTCCCTGCTATATGTGTATGAACATAAATCATTCCACAGCATAATCTAAACGTGTTTTCTTAGTGGTTCTGGGCTTGACTGGTCATTCAGGGGAGAAAGCAGAGCTGCTCAGAGAACACCAAACAGGGAGCAAGACCTGCTCAAACCCCCATAAGCTCTGCTTTGTTACCTTTTCGTGTCAGGTAGAAGGGTGAAGGAAATCATCTCTGAAAAGGTGTTTTACTTCTCCCCACGTGCCCAGGTGAATTTTCCTGGCTCTGAGTTCAGTGTCTTCCCTGGCCTGTGTTCCCCGTGCTGCCTTTCAGGGACTGTGCAGTGCTTGAGGACTAGAGCTGCAATGCAGCTGAACAGTAACTCCTGCTCCCTGCAAGGCTGGAGGGGATTCTTTCCTGCTCTAGTAAGCAGCTCGAGAGGGGTAAGTGCCAACCTACCAGATTTTTGAACAATTACCCGTTTTCTTTGATTTCTTATAACTTCTTATTGCAGCTCAATACACTTAGGGCAGATAATACCCTTTATACTTCAAGCTATTGCTTGTGAATTATATATGTATTTTTAAAGTAGTGTAAGTTATCTACATGCTGTGAAGTTTATAGTTCTTGTGTCAGTAAATACGATTGCGTTGGTTGGCATCCTAATTCCCCAAAGAGCTGAAAATCTGTGTGTGAGTAAATCTTTCAAAATGAGACAGTTTAAAAGGGGCCAAACCTGGAATGCCAGACCAGGAGCATTCTCACAGTGGATGTAGGAACAACAATTTACAGCTTTCAAGCTATGAGTTAATAAATTGCATCACGAAGGAAGGTACCATTTACTTTTATTTTCATTCTCATTTGGGAACAAGTGCTGTGTCTGTTTGTGGACAGTGAGGCTTCAGCCTGGATTGAAGCCACCTGGGTCACAGATTCCTCATCTGAAAGCCTGTGGATCTTCTGTCATGGCGTCACTGTTCTGGTTGCTTTCCCCCCGCTCTCTCTCCATTTTCCAACTCGTTCTGTCTCTACTTTGGCACTGCCTTGGACCAGCTAAAGGAAGAAAAACATTTTTAATTCTTTGCTGTAAAGCTGGGCGCAGACAGGGTACTCAACAGTTCTACAGTATCTGCCCTTAAAATGTCACTGTTTACCAAGCAGTTCTATATATTGGCATCTCAGAAGACAAAAATAGCCCCCTGAATTCAACTGAAAGACTCAAAGGCTTTCAGTTGATTTCAGTGCATTTTTGATTGTGCCATTATTCTCCTGCAGTGAGAAGGGGAAAACAAATCACTGTGGGTATCTAAAATGCTGTGTGGATCTTTTTGCAAATGCCTCACAGTAGCCTGATTTTTCCAACGCGATGCTGCCTCAGTCAATTCTTTGTGCCAGAGAGGAAAAGCTGATACATTCCCAAATTCCAATAGTCACTATAATAGCCTGCTCCCTTCTGCCCTCCCTGCTGTCTGTCCCTGGAAAATGCAGAGTTTGAGAGGGCTTATTTAAAACGTTCTTTAGAAAGAAAAGAATGACTGTCAATGAGGGAGCAGAAAAACCTCATAGATTTCTCTCATCATAATTCTTAACAGTACTTGAATTTTTCGTATGAAATTCCTGCAATAAATTGTATAAGATCAATCTTGTGAAGTAATAACATTTCAAGAGATGGAAAGATTTTGAAGCAATTTGAAAGACAATCTTGACGATCCTTGCCTGGGCACAAAAAGGAGATAACTGTTGAGAAGTCATTCCAGAAAAAGGCAGAGAGGCCAAATTAATTGAATAAATTAGGAGTGTTAAATTATTAATTCAGCTCTGAGTCAGCTCTGAACTACTTATTAGTGATTAATTGATACAGATATTTTATAAAACATACAAGTAATATTAATGTAAATACTTTTGAACACTTTAAAAAAAAACAACTCGGTGTTATATGATGGTCATGTGGAAATGTATGCTTGGTCTTAATCTGCATTGTAATGTATGGGTTAGTCAGATTAATGACCTTCCTTGGAAAAGGGGGATCCAGCTGGTATCTTGGGAAAGGAACAAAGCTGGAGAGGCACTTCTGGGGTTACTGGAGAGGACTAAGACCTTCTTTCAGCACAGAAGGAATCGTGTCTTCGTGTGTGTATGGTTGTGACCAAAGGTGGGTTCTGACCTGTTCTGTCCTTTCTGGCACAGTCACAAAGGGAAAGAGTTGAAGAGTAGCAAGTTTTTGCAGCTTGATTTTCCAGCTGGAAATCTCCTGCACTGCCTCAAGGGCTGTTCAGATCTCTCAAATTCACAGGAAAATGTAATCCGTAGTTTAGGCTTGATTTCAAGACATGTATTGAACAAAGATGGCAAATAGGACCTCAATCACCTTTTGGTGACTGGTCTGTCATACTGATTTACTTATTTACCATTTAGGTCATAAATGCCTCATAAGTTACCTTGTTTTTAGGGTAAGAATCCAGTGGAAATTATACTTTGCAATCCATAAAAACGTACTAAGATGGTTGCTGAAACATGCATGACATGGGGACATGAGAGTTCCTCAGGGGCTGATGTCACTGCAAATCAGGAACCCATATCCCACTGACCTCCAGTAAAGTTTAAGGTCCCTGTGAGCCAAATTATGAAGTCAGATTCTTGAGTGAATATGACCCTGTTATTATTATCCATGTGGCTTCATTCAAATCATCACCAAGTCTGTTGGTGAGCACGGGAATGGTAAAGTTTGCCTGTCGTATTTTGGGTTATACTGAGAACCTGATTTGTGCCTGGAAAGGGTGATGAACCAGTTAGCACTGAAACACATGGATTTGTAGTGATCAACAAGACTTGCAGATTCATTGCAGGTGGAATATTAGATGCAGATTTATTTCCTGCACACTATTTCTCTTCATCTCCCCTCCAGTGACTGAACTGGAGCATCTTTGAAACTTCTTGCAACTTTTGATGGCTAAATAAGCCCGATGTTTCAGTGGTACAGATTTATACCTTACACGTTATTTGATTTAACCTGAAAGATCTGATAAGTATTTTCACCATAGATATTATTAGAGCAGAAGCAGAGATGATACACAATTTAGCAGATAAGAACTGCAAATGAGTCAGGATATGTGTGTTTATTCCTACTGCAACATCATGCGGAAGAACCTATTTTAGGAGAGGGCAGTGCAATTAAATCATTACTCATCTAACTGTTGTGGGAATAAAGCAGGGAAAGGAGTTCGGGATGGACTTTAAAAATGTCAGGTGTCTCATTCTGTTCTGAAAAGTGTGAGTTCTTGTTGTGTGTCTGTATCTACAGGAGCCCAGAGAAGTTCCCACTCATCTTGGGAGAAAGTTGTCTCTGTGAAGGTTTGTGAATGCTGGTTTGGTATTTCCATTACTCTGGTAATTTCTTGACTGGTTTGAGTGAAGAGAGCTCACAGTCACAGCGCAATCTGCAGCTTTCCCATTTATTTACTTGTGTGGATACATATTTCAGTGACTGCCTTATGTAATGACTTTATCTGCATATCACCTTTTAACCATATTTTTAAATAATGTTTTTTTTTCTGAAAAATAATGTTTCTGTCCTTCCTGAGATGTGTGCTCAAACCACAGGGCAATTTGTGCTGACATTGCAACAGGAAACTCAAACAATATTACTTGTCATGTTCTCAGTCCCAGCTCTTAGTCAGTCTGCAGGCCACAAGTTCTGAGGTCATTCTTGCCTCTCCAAGGCTGTAACACACTCAAAACTACTGAGAAACAAAATTCTGCCTGTGACAGAATGGTATGTGGAAGATGGTTTGGATCATGAAACACACATGGGTCCAGATGCCCAGCCAGTTTTTATTCCTTGCTTGTGAGAATTAATGCTGAAGTGAGGGAATCAGAAATGGTCCACAGAAGGTATTTGAAAGTTTAAACTTAAATATAGTACATTTTGCTGTTGTGATGAAAAGGCTCTTTTTGTCCACTGAGTTTGACACATTGCCTTCATGCTCTGGAACACTTAGAAAACCAGAATATCTTGGAGTTTTACTCTTGCTTCTACTCAGATATGAGTATGGCTTGAATGCATTGATTTTTTAATTATTTCAAATTGAAAGAGGGTAGGGTTAGATTGGATATTAGAAGCTCTTTACTGTGAGGGGGATGAGGCACTGGCACAGGTTGCCCAGATAAGTTGTTGATGCCCCAACTCTGGAAGTATTCAAGGCCAGGTTGGATGGGGCTCTGAGCAAACTGGGAGAGTGAAACATGTCTGTGCCCATGGCAGGGGAGTTGGGATGATCTTTAAGGTCCCTTCCAACCCAGACCATTCTGTGACTGTGTACATGTGTTTGCCCACGTATGTCCTGCCGATGCGAGTATTGAAAATGGCACTTTCACATCCTGAAAACAGTGTTTTCAGTCTTAATTCCAGGTTTCCGACCTATATAACTATTGTTTTAACTTCTAACAGAATCTGAATGCATGTGGACAACTAAAAGCAGGACATGTTGGGTAGTGCATGTTGATAGTAAGGAACCCTAAACCACGGAAGTTAAAAAAAGAATGTGAGTAGTAGAAAGTGCTCATGCAGCCAGGTGTGCACCTGAGCAGAGATGTTCATGATCCTCCTGGTACATCATTGTTGTCTCACCGAGCATGACATGCTGCACTCAGCCCAGAGCTGGCTCTTTGCACTGCCTGAAATTGAAGCGGAATAGAAAGGAATCAAATCTTGCAGCTTTTTTTTCCTCCCAAGAGGTGCTTATCGAACTGCAAGTCTCAGTTCATCACCTTCCCAGAGTGTGTTTGCAGTTGATTGTGGCTCAGAACGGGTCTGCCTTGCATTAATTGTGCTGACTGCAGTTCTCACAGAGTCTCCTGGGCTGTTTTTTGCACACAGAGGGCTCAGGTACTGCTACAGGAGTAGCCATAGCAACATGGTGCTCAACAGGACCGGCACATCCAGGTCCCCATCCACATTTACCCAGAGAGGTGGCTAAATACAGAGACTGCAAGATAAATGTGCTCTCAAAGCTGCCACTACTTCCACTTGTACACTGGATCCATCAGCACTCTCCTGATGAGAAAAACACTGGAATTAGTAAGAAAAAAGCCCCCAGAATTAGTGTTTGAAGGTATTATTTGAGTCCCAAATAGTTTTTCTCACTCAAGCTTGTCAGGTCCCTCACCTTTGTGCTAAAAATCTCTGCTTAGCAAAGCATCTGACTTGGAGGCATTTCACAGGTCTAAGTGATGGCAGACTGGAAACAGGACGAGGCATGCCCAAAATACTGGGATGCTACAGACCTTCTAAAGATTCCAGCACCAGTGCTGAGCTTTAAACCTCCGTGATTCTTGACCAGAATTCTGCTCCAGGAGCCTAAGGTTTCATCAGCCATAAATGGGCTCATTGCCAGTGGGTGCTGGGGCTCTCATCCTTCTTCAGCTGGGTCCTGAGCACAGGATACATGTTAGCTGAGGTGAGATGTCACTGAAGGGTGTTAGCTGGGTTTTAAATTATCTCATAATGATGAGAATTCAAATTAACATATAGCTTTTTGTCTCTGGTTTGTCCGTGTAGTTTCTAACAGCACCTTTCCAGGTGCAATTATTATCAAGTTATAATTAGGCAGGCAAGAATAGCTCCTTTCTTCCAGTGCTTGTTATCACAGAAGATGACAAAGTTTATATGTACTGCTGAAAAGTTGCTCTCTGAAATAGCTATTTCTTTGTAGTAAGACCACATATGCCCTCTGCTGTCCCTTCAAATTGTGTGAAGACCTATTATCAGAATATTATTGATATTATTGTTACTGATATTAATTTAAGGACTCTATGGAAATCAAGAAAAGAAAAAAATATTCAAACCCCAAAATATTATTAGCTTTTAGAGATCAATTTGAACCAAATGTCAATTTTGTATCTGAATGGATGCTAAGGAACGTCACTGAAAACTCACTGCTGTAAATTCGAGGAGCTGAAGCAGAATGAAAGTATTCAAAGTGGATTTCCTTGCAAATGTTTCTTGAGAGGGTAAGCACGGAAAGATTCTGGTACCTACAACATTGCTGTCGCATCTTCCTTCAAGTTGTACGAGGTGGGAGTTTATGTCTCTTCCCAGGCAACAAGTGACAGAGGAAACAGCCGTAAGCTGTGCCAGGGCAGGTTCAGGTCAGATGGACATCAGGAAGAATTTCTTCACTGAAGGGGTTGTCAGGCATTGGAAGGGGTTGATCAGTGAAATGGTGGAGTCACCATCCCTGGAGGTGTCCAAGAAACAATAGGATGTGGCACTCAGTGGTCTGGGCTGAGTGACAAGGCGGCGATCAGCCGCAAGTTGAACTTGATGATCTCTGAGGTCTTTTCCATCCTAAATGATTCTGTGATTCACACTGGTAGCCCCACCAAGCTCTGCCTCTGCCATAATATGTAAGAATTAACAAAAAGCATATTTTTTTTAATATGACTCAAACCTCTGCTTAATTCCCATCACATTTCATGGAAGAGCTATAGAAACAGAGGTTCCTTGCTGACAGTTTGGAGTCCTATTTGTCAGAGAGCACAGAACCCTCTTTATAGCTGATGGAGTCCCTGGGCTTACACCAGGTACAGGATAATACAAATACCGTCTCTTGGAAAAGCTCTGCGGAAATACTGCTTTAGAGATTTTTGAGTTTTCATGCTTTCAAAGCACATAGTCTGGTGTACTTTACAGCTCTGGAGAGTTGTCTGGAATAAGGTCCTTTCTGCAAAACTCTATGCCTTTAAAAATCGATCTATAACAGAAACGTAGATAGATCTATAAATATGGAGGACAACACACTTTTTCAGTAAGCTAACTGTTTGCTGTTTTTACATGGTGAATTTCCTTGATTTGTCAGAGATAGTTAGTCTTGAGAAACTCATTTCTTGGTAGCAAGCAAACCTTTAACAATCTTGGGCTATTATATGGTGCTTAATTTGCACTAGCAGCACATAATGGAAACAGAGTGTTGACTAGAATGCAGTTTTCCAAATTAACTCCCATCCTCTGACAACCCACTTTTATTGACAAAGATAAGTTTCTGAGCACTGTTCAACTTGCTCCCCACTGTTTGTGTAAAGTGTACCCAAAGTGTTATTTTAATGTTTAAAGACAGCAGAGTGACTACTTGAAACCCTGCTTTTAAATTATAGCATAATCCAGGTTTTATTGGCTCCTAATAACTCTCATTTTGGACAGCATGTGACGAGCACGGGGGACATGGTTGGGTTCAAACAGAATCCGATTTTGTTACCTGGGAGAGGTAACTCAAGAGACCAACCATTTTCTGTGGATGGATGATGGTTTGGGACAACACAGAACTGTGTTGCTAAGGCTTTATTTGAGCTACTGTGATTACTCGTATGGACCAAAATGTTCTCTCTGCCCAGACTCTTGGATACACCCTCAGCTAATTGCCATATCCGTCTCCCAGCCAGTGTGGGGTTGCACCACCACACGTGGCACCCCCTATGCAGGTTGTTGCCACTAATACTCTAATTCAAGTGCCTCCTAAAATACCACTCTCAGTGCCTATACTGGAAATACACATTGAATGCTCAGCCAAAATTATCCATTAGGGTGTAATTAGCTGTGAGCAGAGCACTAAAACCTGGAATATTTTTGACTAAGAGGTCAATTAGTGTGATTGGGAGGCAAAGGAAGCAGTCAGGCATGCGGTCAGAGGGAGCAATCAAGTGAATTGAGCAGCCCGATGATTAGGAAACAACTAGTGAGAGCAAGATGAATTTTCACCCTGGAAAGGATGAATGCAGATCTGTCTGGAGCATTCAGCCAAACTGAACACTCAATCAGCATTTGGTTAACCTGAGCTGCCCCTCTAGGTGAAGTCATATATATAGGATTTGAATATATACATGTATATGATAGTCTCATCATGTGTGATGCTGCCAAGGGCTGTCCTGTATGTGATAAAGTATTAGCAAAATTAGTAAAATTCAACAAAAAAACAAATTCAAAGACACTAAGTCTATTCAAGCAAAATTCTTTAGTACCAAACTGATGAGTCCTTTATCTTACAACTCACCTGTCCTTAGATTACATTTGCTTTTCAAATCCAAGTATCAGAACTTTTTTCTCTTGTCTAGCAATAAGTCTTAAAGTAGGGTAAAGCAAAGCTTTGAGGTTAATTAAAGATCACTACAGAAGAACTTTTTACTAGCAGACCTATGCCTTTGTAATTAACATTTGGAATGGAGGGTTAATTATTATTGTCTCCTTTGTTAGTTTCCCATGTTGAATGAAGAAATCAAAAGCTTTGAGGCTGATTTTGAGGGTAGCTTTTATTACAAGGAAAACTTCACTGACCTACATGAATATCTTTTTGGAGGCCCCAGTCTAGGACTGGAGGAGAATGGGAAACATGGCTGAAGGATTTCTTCAAGCCCTATCCCTGCTGCTGGTGACACACCTGCCCTGGAGCCTGGGGACACTCCTCACAGGGTGGTGGCACTGGGATGATGTAGCAGCCTGGAGAAGAGGAGGCTGAGGGGAGACCTCATTGCAGTGACAATTCCTGGGGAGGGGCAGAGGAGGGTCAGTCCCTGATCTCTGCTCTGGGGGGACCAGGGACAGGAGCCAGGGAATGGCTGGAGTTGGGTCAGGGCAGGGGGAGGTTGGATCTCAGGACAAGATTTCTCTTCCCCCAGAGGGTGGTTGGGCACTGCCCAGGCTCCCCAGGGCAGTGGGCACAGCCCCAAGGCTGCCAGAGCTCCAGGAGGGTTGGGATGATCCTCTGGGGCACATGGTGTTACTCTTGGGGATGAGCCTGTTCATGGCCAGGAGCTGGAGCTCATGATCCTTGTGTATCTCTTCCAGCTCAACATATTCTGTGATATTCTATTCTGTGAAGCGTGGGCTAAGCTGGAATTCTCTGAGTGACACCAGTCTGGTGTCATCTCCATGTTCTGCTACTCAGCTGTGCCCAGGTGGCAGAGACAACGGTTTCCATGAACTGGGAATTTCTTCCCACCCTTCAAGGTTTGATGGTAGAGGCTGGAGATCACCCACATCTCCACTTCTCCCATTGTTCCCACAGAACGCGGGGCAGTCACACAGATGGAGCAGGCCACGCTCTTCTAAACAAATTCCCTCACTTCCTGCGCACAGCGCTTTTAAACCCAGACGGAAATCTGCCTTCCCTGCTCAGGCAAATGACGAAGCACGTGCGAGGAGAAACCTGGCAGAAATCTCAGGCTGGAAACTCCTCCAGGTCCCTGCAGCAGAGACAGCTGTCAACAGGGCTGGCTTGTCTGAGCCAGCTCCGGCCCCGAGCTGCTCCTCCCGCAGGGAGAGGATTTTATCCCAGGCCTTCCCAGACGTGCTGTCATTAGTCTGCAGAAGGAGCATTAGGGAAAGCCCAGGGGAAGGAAAAGCCAAAGCTGTGCTCGTGTTGGCTCTTCTAAAGGCCACCCCATTTAACTTTGTTTGGTTTATCTCCATGACTCAGAAATGAATGAACAATAGTCTGGTTTTTTTTTTTTTTAATTTAAATGAGGTCACAAATGGCATTATGCCAATTAGAGCAAAGGTAATGCTTTCTTTACATTATCTGGCTAGATCATCTTTCCTCGAAGTGGAAATCATGACTCCTTATGTTTATTGTCCCTGTTTATATGTGATGAAGAGTTTGTTTAGTGTTTGAGATGTGTTTTTTAACCCTGTGTTTTTAACAACAGTATTTTAGAATTGAGATGGTTGTTCCTTTTTTCAAAATATTTATATTGCAAAGCCCATGCTTCCAAATCCATCGTACTGTGGCAGTCACAGTTCACTTCTCACGTGTACTGATTTGGCAGTGATCAAACCACATACATGTCTTTAGACCTACTTATTTATTCTGGATAAGGACAAGATCTCCAGGGGCTATACAAACAAGTCTGATTTAAGATTTGTTTTCTACAAACGTTTCAGCTGCCGTGTGCTGTGTGCACATAATTTATATGGCATCTCTTAATCTTTGAAACCATAGTTTATGTTACTCATTGTACAAATCATCTGGGATGCCACTGTAATCAAATTCTGGATGCTTTTGTCACGGTAAAAGAAAAATTATGACACTGGAAGAGGGATGCTCAGCAACAGGGTACTGACCTCCCATACTCCAGCTAAGAAGTAGCTGGATTCACTTGCAGATGACAAGAGTATTACCTTCTATATATAGACTGAGGAAGGTTAAAATACTCAGTGAGTTGTTCCTCCACATCAAGTGATACTCTGGGTGTAATGGTTGTGCTGACTTCCAGCATCCTGCTCATGACAAAGCTCTGTGGTGTATTTTTGGGGTGACACCGTTGTACTGGTGAGATTTGGGGTTGCTGCTTGGTCATCCTCCGGAGGGAACAGTCCACACAGTTGGCACCCAGAAAAAAAGTGCAGACAAATAGAAATCCGTCTGTGCTCCCAGCAGGATGGATATAATCCAGCTCTGCTCCAAAACATACATATATGTGTTATGATAAGTGAGTGTATTAGTCAGGACATGGTAAGGTGGCTTCCAGATGGGAATTGGCTTAGGTTCATCTGGCCCAGGGAACAGGGTCAACATTAATCTGCTTGTCTATGGTGACATGCAGAAGAGAGAGTTACAGATTTCAGCCAAAATCCACCACAACATGTCAGTTTAGCCATCCTACAGGAACACAAAGGTCTCATCACAGGTATGGACCGTCTCAGGCAGCAGAATGTGACAAATAATCAGCACAGAAGCATTGGATGGTACAAGCTCAGAGATGGAAATAGGTTTTTTGGCTCTATCACAACACAGTATCACTCAGCTGGGGCTGTCCTCAGTTTAAAATGAGAAGATTGAGATATTATTCTTCAGGTTAACATTGATATGACTTGTCCCCACAGAAGATTATGCTTTCACCTATTTATTTAGTAGACAAAGAGGCAAAAATTGTCTGGTTTTAAAGACCATGGTCTGGTTTTAAAGACCATGGTCTGGTTTTAAAGATCATTTTCTGGACAAATTACTGAGGG
>WEKX01017378.1:45158-67385 GCA_013390025.1 Pitta sordida | reverse complement strand
TTACTGAGGGCTTGGTTTTTTTCATACAGCACAGAGTTAACAGAGGATTATAGACATCCTTTCAATGGTCTTCTGAACTATTGGTCACAGGCTCCATCACACCAGGTTCCACAGCATATGGATCAATGTGTTCAGACATGTCCTTTGTGGGCTTGTCTCATCCTGCCTTTGTCATGGGGACCACAGAAATCTCCAGTCTGCCACAATCTTCTGGCCTAAGTCAGGCTTCACAAAGGAGANTAGAGTTACAGATTTCAGCCAAAATCCACCACAACATGTCAGTTTAGCCATCCTACAGGAACACAAAGGTCTCATCACAGGTATGGACCGTCTCAGGCATGAGCACAGTATGAAAATATAACTCTGCAGCTTGTGAGGACGATTTGGTTGTATTTCAGCTGTTGGAATGGAGCAGCCCATATCCCATTGTACATCCCACTGTCGGGTTGGGACTGATCATGCCTCCAAACAGGAGAGTGGCAGGTGAGGGCTTTGGTCATAGAACAGTATGTCTGTGTTCCCTGGACCAAATGTTGTTATTTCCTGGTGTTTCACAATGAGTATAACTGCAATTAATGACTCCATATATAAAAAGAACCTTTTATTTTCCTGTCTTATGTTGTTTGCATTTAGGAAATTCTGCAACCATGCTCCAAGTAGTGCAGAGTTACCTGGAGGAGGTTTGGGGGAAGATACGTGTACATGTTTTGGGTGTCATGACTGGCACAGGATAAGCTCATGAAGAGTGACCATCCATTTTGGAGAGAAAGGAAGAAAAAAAAAAAAAACCCAAACAAAGCCCCTGACCAAAACACAACCAAACAAAAGCCCCAAACAAACAAACAAAAAAACCCAAACAAACAAATTTTTTTTGTTGTTTTTATGGTACCTAGCTACTGGTCTGTATGCATAGGCACCCAGTTTCCTAACCTTAATACGTAACTTTGGAACACACTGATCCATTTCTCCCATCCCAGGTTGTAAAGGGATGGACAAGGGATCCTTGTCCTCAAGGATGAGGTCCTATAGGTTTTCAGAAAATTGGCAGTCGAGCACAAAAGATCGTGCTCCAATTGAAGAAAAGGTTGATAAGTCCTTTCCTCCTCTTCTCCTTCCCATTCATCAGCTATCAGAGAACCCACATGATGCCAGAGCAGGGGGATGGGGAAGCAGAATGAAAGGGGGAAAAGTCATTAGAAACCAGGCTTCATTAATTCAGCTGCTCGGGGAACAGTGTGTTTGAAAAGGTCGGGATGTTTCATTTGACCTAAACAAAATGCCTGGGCATTCTTCAGTTAAAATGTTTCATTCCTGCCTATTGAACCAAATCAAAACACCGGGCTTTGGTGGAGCACTGTAATGAAGCATTTGGGAGGGAGCAGCTGTAGCTTATTCCAGCAGCATTTGTCTGCCCCAGGCTTGGGAGAGGTTGATGTTCTTTTTCCAAATGTGCAGTGCTAATCATCTCCAAGGTATTGATGGATTAAGATGGATTTCACCCCAGGTATTAGGAATCAATGAAAGACCCCGACCTGCCTGCTGTCTGAAAAGTGTTTGTCCTCCTACTGAAAAACAGCTGTGAAGGGAAAAAGAAGTTATGAAAATATTTTTTTCATCACAGAATAGTTTGAGTTAGAAGAAACTTTAAAGACTATCTTGTTCTAACCCCCTGCCTCAAGTCCTCCCCTCCTGTTCCCCTATGTGTATCAGTGACAACTAATGACATTAGACAGCGGGATTTGCTGACAGACCTTTTCACCCCTCCACACCATCACCTGGAAATTAATCCAAACCCACTAAGAGGAAAACTCACCAAAATCAATGCCCTGATTTGGATATGGTATGTTTGAACTTGGAACCTCCACTCTCTCAGGGGAACTTTCTAAGCACTATAAATTTGGGGGTATATATAGTTGCCTCTTGCTGTGGCATTACACAGCAAAATGGCACACCCTCCCCTTTCCTCCCGCCCAAAAAAAGAAAAAGAAAGAAAAGGGAGGGTGAACTACTCAAGTACATAATGACTGGTGGAGATGGGATTTCTCAGAGTTCAGGGTGTCACAGGAGAAGAAACTGCCCAAGAGATGCTCTCCTGGAGGCTTCCCCTACAACATTTTTCCCCTGGTGTTTGTGGACCGTTATCACAGTTTACTTTCCAAAGGAGCATTAGTCATTTGATCCCATGGAATTTCAACAGTGTCAGGGCCCCGCCTAGAGGCTCCCCTAAAGCCCCTTTGAAGGATGCTAGACCCTAGCAACAGCCAAAGCAACACTCAGGAACAGACTGGCTTGTTGACACATCAGTGAAGAGCAGCTCCAACACGGTCTGTTCACCCCGCGGCTGCCAGCTCGGCTGCTGCTCACGGTGTTTGATCTAGCAAAGCCTTCAGCCTAGAAAAACAAAGCCCAGCCTTTCTAGCTCCTGGCTTAGGGAGCTCGTTGCCCCTTGTGTTGTTTCTCTGCTACCAAAAGCCCGAAGGTCGTTATTTAATGTTTCCTGGTTCGGTTTGGTCACGCTCCGTCAAGCTGCACCCCAGCTGTAGCTTTCTCTTTAGGCCCTTGTGCTGTGGAGTTTCACATCTTTATTACCCCTGTGTTGATACACTTGTGTTAATACACTTCATACACTGTCTGCTTTAACCCAGGCAGGTGAACCAGCACCACTGTCCCAGCAGTTCTTCCCTGGGTGTCCAAAGGGAATGGGTCACCCAGCACTTTGGAAGAGTGTCCGCTGCTGTGCCGTGATGAGATAGGCAGGGAGAGTGGACTACAGAATTTTTAACGCCGTTTTGTAATTAACAAAGCTTGTATGGGGAAAAAAAAAAAGTTACACTGTAAGACAAGACTCCCAGGGAGCTGGTGAGGCTAATCTGCATTGCAGTGCTGCTCTCTGACCCAGACACTCATCCAAGCGAAGCTGGTTTGTGCTCCAGTCATTTCAGAGCTGAGATGGGCTGGGGGACGCATCTTCCCCAAAAATTCAGGCTACCCCAGGACATCTAGTTAAAGGTAGTTTGCCTGGTGGAGTGAATCTCACACAATACACAGCATAAAATACTGAAGGAAATCTCAAATATAAAGTCTGAGAAACAGTCACTGAAAACAATTTAGTTTGTTGGGAAGACTTTGATGGGAGAGAAGAGAGAAGTTTTCCGGGTGAAAGATGGGTTCACTGGGTATGTTCCCTACTGCCTTTGCCAGAGCGGAGTGTCCTGCCTAGTCCTTCTTTGAAAAGAGGGTAAAAAGGGGATTAGGAGATGTTATCACTTCCATTTCATAATTGAAAGTGTGCCGTGATATAACCAGTATCCACTCACAGCACTGAAGTTGCAGGGTGACAATTACAGTGCTGATGGCATAATTTATTGGTTTTTCGTTACCCAAAGTAATTCCAATGAGGTAATAAATCTACGTGTCAGTGAGAAATACTCAGTTTGCCAGCTGTGCTCTATTTTATAGCCACAGATTCAATGCTTTGAGAGGAGCTTTTGCTAAGCATCACTTTGCAATTAGAGGCAAAGAGGAAATCAACTGTTCCAATTTTGTTAGCGGGAAAGAAAAAGAAAGAAAAAGAAAGAGATTTGTTCCTCATAATTTGTATTTCTGTTAATATTGCATAACTCAGTGTCTTTGCCTTTTGCTTGCTCAACAGCTCAGCTCAAAAAAAGTATTGAAATACCAGACTGCAATTCTTCTCCATCAAGAAACACCAGCCTTTCAATGATGGGGTCAAGACAGGACCAAAACTGCTTCAGCTTCTTGTTTACTGCCTTAAGGAAGATTGTCCAGAACTTTGGATGCATGGAGAACCATGGAAGGGACACAGCCTGCTTAGGAGGACTACCAAAATCTGCATCCAGGTACAGGCATATTTGGGACTTTCCTTCAGGTTATTTTTGTAGGGAGAGAAGGTGTTTGCTGCAGTATCTTGCTTAGATAAGCTGTGAAACACAAGTAAGTGACCGGGTCATTATCCAGAAATGTGTTGGAGAACATTAAATTCTTTGAAATATGAATTTCTCACTTATTCCTTTAGGGACAGCTGCCTCCAAATTGGACTTTGCTCTCAGAAAGGGTAAATCACCCTGCATTGATCATGTCCCCTTTAAGTGTTTGTGTATACAAATTCAGGGATATCTCCCTTGTGAAGGTAGTTTATAAAAGGAACAGAAACACAGACCTCATGGTTGACTAGGCCTTGCCTTTAACTGATCCCACCCAATTTTGAATCCAAGAACTGGTATTGCAGGGGACTTCATAGGGTCCCCGCCGTGTAAGCTGCAGGAAGTGTTTTGGGGCAGTGAAAGGCAGCCAAAGAAGTGAACTGGACTCTATGTGGTTCACACCCACTTAGAAATCCTATTAAAGAATAAAATGTTGTCTCCTAGAGAAGCTAGTTGTCAAAAAAAGGCATTTGAGATCTTTAGTTTAATTTCGTATATACACTAAGAGTGGGAGAGACCCAGCAGAACAGATCGTCAGCTGGTTTCAGTTAATTTGTCTCCTTCAGGGAAATGATAATTGATAACTTCAATTTTAAGGCTTATCCCTGTGTCAACACTGTCTGCTACAGATTACTTTCTACTGCCTTGTTCATTGGATAGGCCTGCATGGGCTATTGACAAAGTTGCTTTCACAATATTTAATCTATATTTCTTCTTTTACAATAATATTTAATTGGTGATAGCTCAGCTGCTCAAGGGCTTTGCCTTGTTGGGATTTCCCACCCACCATTCTGGTATCACATGCATTTATGTAATTCTTTTAGCTCTCCACACAAATTAACCCTGAATCCCTTGCTTTTGTACCCCTCTGTAATTCCTTATTAATTGTCAATAATTTTGTGGTGATGAGATGCCCTGCAACAAAGTCACACTGGTCTCGTGCCAGCCTAAATTCCAGCACCGTAGTAGTTAAACCAAAACGAAGTGTCAAGGACAAAGTTGCACGTTTGGTGCCTCAGGCTAAGGTGTGAGGAGTGGATGAAGCCTACAATTAGAATAGTGTTATTCTATATGTATTATTCTATGTATTAGAAGTGGGAGTGCCTTTACTCCTAGGAGGAGTTTCCTCACAGCCAGTGAAGCCTGGTCACACATAGTGCACATGAACATCAGAGTCAGTATTCCCAACTTCCCCCTTCCACAGCTGAGAGGGAACCTTCCGCTCAGCGCTTGCTGCTCCATAAGGACAGTGCAATAAAATTGTAAGAGCCTTTTCTGTTCTGTCAAATTGCAAATGCATCATTGGCTTCCTCCAGGACCTCTTTTGGCATTATTGCTCCCCATACTTTCCCCTCCAGTGAGTGCTATTTCTCCCCTGATAAATTAGTGCACTGTTTTCTAAGAGCTGCATCCCACTTGTTTCCTGCCTTTATTTCTAAGATCTCTAGAGCTCTTTGTATTATTTCTCTTGCTCTCATCTGTGTTTCCTTGTCCTCTCCTCTCAACTTAATGTTATCTACATATTTTATTATCCAGCTGTTTTATTCCCGCTCACACATCACAAGTAGAGATGCTCCATGAAATGAGAACTACCCCTTGTCCCTACAGGGAACATATGGGACACAACCCTCTTGTCTATTATTGTTCCATCTTTGCAGTTCTTCAGACAGTTCCTGTGACAGTATTTATGTCTAAGCCAATGGGAAATAACATTTTGAGAGGCACTTTATCAAATGCTTTCCTGACTCTCAGGTCTTTGATGCCTGCTGCTCTCCCTGCTCCCATTCATTTTGTAATTCTGTCGACTTCATATGCATTTTTCTCATGGAATCAGTCTTTGTAAACCCATGGTGCTCCTTGCACGTGTTTCTGTAAAGAGATCTGTGCAATTCCCAGGATATTATAGGGAGAGCCATGAAAAAGTCCCTTTGAAGGCCAGTGTGAAAGCTCCAGTTGTGTTCAGCACTCCAAAGCAGTTTCCAAATAATGAGATACTCCACAATGTCTGACTGGGATGGAGGAGAATAACTCTGGATAAACATTAGGAGATAAAAGGGATCACCTTCCTCTTTATACCTTTCCTTGTATTGTGTGAACTGTTTTCTAGAGGGAATTGAATCCCATTCTGTCTCATACAGAAAGCAAAAAGAGTCATTAGCTCTGCTAATTGTTAAAGATAAAAAGGCGATGACGGTTTGCTTTGTGTGTGGTTAAATTTGTTAAAGGCATAAATTAAGCCATTCTTTTAATTCTCACTCGATCCATTACTATTCTGGTATCCCATCATGGCAGCACACCAGCACCTTCATTATTTCCCTCCACACAGTTTGAATTTAAACTATAACCTTCTCTTGTTATGCACATTAAATAAGATTACATTGTAGTACACAATGCCCAGCGTTTTAATTTGGTATTGTATTGTACAACATCCTCTGAGTGTACACAGTGGGAAAACATAATTTAGTAATGTTTGATGGCTAGTCTGGATGAATCTGATTTGTTGTGAACTCACCAGGAATACGTGGGTTTGGCCAGCTAGAAATAATCTATCAGAATATGAAAGGTACAAGCATACTTATTTTATTACAGGATTCCTTAACACTTTTTGCTGGTGAAACAGGACTTCCAGTTTAAGCAAATAATTGTATCTTTGTTAATTTAGTCACTCTAATTTTCATTGAATATGGGCTATATCCCCAGGAATTCCTGTGGCGAAGAAGTCCCGCGAAGTCAGAAAGATTATCCAATTGCAATGTAAAGAAACATGCAGCAAACGTGACTGGCTAAAGATTGGAGTCCCTGAGGAAAAGAGCAGGACAGAGGACAAGGAAGTGTGTGTGACAGAGCTTCACTTTCTTTTATTAGTAAAGTGAAGAGAATTTTACCTGCTCTTAAGTTTCGTGGTGAGTGGAGTCAAGATCCCTGGTGTCTGGTGTGGACCTGCCTGTTCTCCTCCCTTCCTTCTTTTCTTCCACTCCTTCTTTTCTTCCACTTCTTTCCCTTTTGCCATGTGCAGTCCCCTGCCTGTATGAAAAACTGGTATCAATTCTTAAGGAGTTTGGGTTTTCTTTTTAGATTTACATTGCTAACAAACCAGATTGATTTAGGGGCAGCGAACAGCCAGGGAATAAAGATTGCTGTTAATCTCAGATCACAGATAATGAGAAATGGAAGATCAGCAATGTTCTTGCCTTCTGTATGGTTTAAAAGCTTTCTCCCGTTGGCTTAACTATTTCTACATCCTTTCAGAGGGTAAAAGTGTCCGGATTTTCTCTTTGTTGTTGGTGTCATTCTGGTTTTAGAGCCCTTGGTAACTGCTGTAACCATGTCTGTAGAAAGCAGCTGTGGGTTTGTGTGGCAGCATTTGCAAAGTTTTGAAGCACAGCTGGCCCATCCCTCCAGCCACACTGATACAGCAGGGACTGTGTGCAGCGACTGCCAGACTAACTCAGCCTAAAATAATGTTCCCCCCTCAAACATTTCGTGCTGGGTTATTTCAGTGATGCAGCTCAGAGCGTGTGGTCCTGCAGGCAGGGAGGAAGGAGGAACGTGTCAGACTGTGGAGTCAGATGAAAGGGAGCAGTCAGGAGTGGGGGAGAGCCCAGAGATGGGGAGCCCCTCAGCCTGCTTGTGTTGCTGAGGCCCCTCTGAGGCTCTGCATCTCCAGCAAAAGCTGTGCCCAGGTCTCTCTGCGCTGACATGAAGCACAAACAGAGCGGGACTGAGTGGGAGGAGACGCTCCAGATTTCCCAAAGTTTTGCAGGAAGGCAGAGGAGAGGCAGCCAAGTGTTGTATTCGCTGTTCATGTCTCCTGGACAAGGAGGGGGCAGTTCCCCGAGGCTCTGCTTCCAAATCCATCAATGCCAGCGGCAGCCTGGAGGGCACCTGGCTGTCCTGAGCAAGTGTGACTCACTGCTACAGCACACAGCTGAGTTATCTGGGGTGGGTGGGCAGCGTTTGTCACACTGGGGATGAGGTTCGGGCTATTTTAAGCAAGTACATGGGCTGCCTGGGCTGTTGGGACAACCTCTGCTACACACACAGGGGTCTGACTTAAACTTACTGCAATAAGATGAATGTAGCAAGGGCAAAAGCATTACAGGAACAGAAGACAGACAAGGCACTGCACCAGTAGTAAATAATAAAATTTATTGCAGTAGATGCCACATCTAGAGCTGAATGATCCTTAGACTTCATTCACAAGCTGTCTAATAAGACCTGTGATGAGTATTACAGGCTGGGACTGAGCGTTTAAAAGTGCTCCCTTGACAAGTGCGCTACTTAAAGGAACACTCAAGTGATAAATTTGTTTTCCAGTGCTTAAGGGAAATTGAGTGTTGCCTCGCTCACACAAGAGATCTCACTGCAGATGCAGAACGGGCCCTGCTTCGCTGTGATTCTGAAACAAGGGAGGGATGAAATCTCAGTCTTGTGTGGCATGGACTTTCTGAGTTAATAATGAAGTGTCAATAATGAAGATTTGTCTTTCTCCAGGAAGGACAGAAACCAGTGAGAGGCAGAAGAAATGACGGATAGGAGGAACTGTGTAAACTTAAGGAGTCAGCTACACGACTCCCACTACCCACACCAGGCTAAACACCCCAGGCAGCCTTAGAGCCTGTATACATTTAGACAAACCCAAATTCAAACAGGATATTGAGGACTTTTTGCCCCCACAAAGAACTTTTCCGTTTCTAATGGTAATGGCTTCTACCTGACTATGAAAGAGAAACGGAATATAGTAATTTTAATGCAAATTAATTTTCTCAGATGAAAGGCACCACATAAGAAGTAGAGTGGCAGTGCTGTAAATATTCTGCCTGTGGTACAATTACTTACCGTTGATTACTGCCATCTAGGCTAGCTGTTATACGGAAATAAATGTCTTTTTTTTATTTTCAATTAAACAACGCTTTTACACTTTCAAATCCACTTCTGTACTTCCAGTGCTACAAAAAATTTGAAAACTGGTGAAGTTGCTTCAGGCACGATTTTGTAAAAGTTCTGAACCGCTCCCCTGAAATAGAATAAAGCATTGGGGGTTACCCCTTGAAGCAGGACATTCAAGGGCGACTAGTTGGCTGTATTTTGCTTTTCCTCTGAGACCAGCTGAGGCCCAGCTCTGCTGTGACCGTGTGTGTGAGCTTTGAGTGCCTTTTCTCATCTGGCAGATCAGCCTCATGTTACAGAGTGAAACTTGAAGTCTGTTATTTCAGAAAGGCTTGAACTCACAAATAATGGTGAATTCAGAAGAAGCTGCTAATGTCTCCCATGAGTACATTTGAATGACACGTCCAGCATTTCATGGTGCCCAGCAACGAGAAGGTAACCTGGGGAGTCCCTGTCTGAGATGTTCCTTTTTCCAACCATTACTCACGTAAAAAGCTCCCTGTACTCTCAGAATATTGAGTTGTGCCAGTGTTTGCCAACAGAGGTGTGAACCTTTGAGTGGAAGCCCACAAATCATTGAACTGGAAAAGAAATTAGTTTTATGTTTTGCTGCTGAAGGAATTAATTTGGTTTTCTGTATAGACTGAGGTATTACTAGAGCAGGATCTCAACTGAAAATAAAAAAGAAAAATAATGTTGCTTTCTAGAGTATGTCCATTAACAGAGGGGCAGCCATTATCAAGCAGAGAAAGCCACAAACCACTCTTCTGGCTATGGGGTCTATTCCTGGCTTTTCCTTGGATGATTTTAGGCAAGATGATAATACTCTGTGCTTTAGTTTCCTATTCTGTACAAGGAAGATAATGATGCACTCTGCTTTGATGTTTTGCCAGAACTAAATGTTAAAAAATCAGTGCATGGGCTGCTGCTCTTCAAAAATTACTTCCCCTCCAGCTATCTCAGATGGATCTTTTTGCCAGTTTGAATAAGAGTTAAAGAGGTAGGTAGGGTCTAAGATGCAGAGTCAGATAATTTCATCATACTCCAGAAAAACTTTGGATAAAAACCTCACAAATATACGCATTTGATATCCCTGGTGATGAAAAAGACATGAACATGCGAAATTTTGAAATTGAATTAGAATTTCTTTGAATCCCAGGAAATGGTTGAAGCTGTTTTCTCACAGATGGCAAATGCCAAGTCTTTTGGGAACGTCATTTGCAAAAATGTGTTGTAGTTGTCTCATATAAGAGAAATATTTTCATGGTGGGTCCTTTTGCTGATGTGTTGGTGACAAAGGAAGGTCACAGATAATTGTGTTCCCTTTTTCAAGCACAGCCTTGTTCCATCTTTTGTGTAAGGATAAAAGTACAAAAAATGTCTAGTCTCCAGTAGAGACAGCTTCTCCCTGAACAGAGGGAATCCAGAATCAACCAGGGACTGGAATTTTAAAGCTGATATCACAGATCTCTTCTAATGCCCCTGGTAATTCAGCACATAAAAGAAACTGCCTATTTTTAATTTTACTCTCAGCGAGCCGGACAAAAAAGCCCAGGATTTACTGTCACACCTTGAAAAAAATGTGCCTTTGCTAATCTCTGTTAATCCACAGGAGAGGTACTACTTGAAAATAATCACTATAACTAAGCTGCAAGTTCTTTCAGCTTTGATTTCATAGATCAAATGGCAACCAGTGTTACAAAAATCCAAAAGAAGAAAGGAAAATCCTGTTGTTTTACTGAGCTCTTATATTGTGCAAATATCCAGGAGCCATTTTGGCTTTAATCTGATGGTTTCTTGATCTTTGCAGGGTTGGGCAGCAAATGCTTCACAAATCTCCCTCAGATTTTCTTTGGAAGGACCTGAGGGGATTTAGGACAGGCTTTGACTGTGCTACTGTTGTCTGTGAGCCCAGTGATCAAGTAGTCCAGTCACAGACAGCCCTGTGAGAGATTTGGGATCATATTAAAGTCAAATTGAGCAAAACAAACCTAGTGAAGCTATGATCACTATGTTACCCTTGAATTGTGCTTGTTAATGACAGGATTAGGATCTGAAGGACAGCAGATTGATGACATCATGTTTAATAAAAGGCTGTATCATCCTGACACCTGAAGTTGGGGCTCCACAAGTGTGAATTACCATCGCTTTTTCCTCTTTCCTTGTGTTTCAGCCATGAAGGATCCAGCTGTGCTCAGCGCTCTTCAGTCCAAGGCTGTCCATGAGTAACTACCACTGGCTTGGCCACTGTGTTGAATATTTTTAGGCAAAATTCTGTTGATGGGGGATGAGAAAAAACCCAAGATCATTTTTTTTACCCTAGAATTGTTCAGTGGCAACAATAATTTTGGTCATTTTTCAGCTAGAAACTTGAACTAGTGAGAATATGGAAAATGTGTACTTGGTATTTTCATGTACAGCATAAATTATGCAGCTTCTCTAGGGTGGCATAATTTACATTTTAGGAACTGTTGAGTGAACATTGACTTTTGGCCTCACCTTTTCACATTTACTCCCCTTCTAGCTCAGTTTGACCATACATGCTATTACACCAGAGCCAGAAAATCAGAGGCTGGATGGAAACTTGTGATGTGACTGCTTCTGGCTTGTCTGTAAGATCTTAAGACAAGGAGACCTTTCCATGTCCCTGGGGCATCTACTTTAGTGCCTCACTCCCTGTGTCCTTAGAAAAGCTTTCCTAGTGCCTAAATGGAACTTTTTTAACCTCAGTTTTAGTCCTTTCCTTCTTGTCCTGTCCACTGTGGATGTGGAGAACAGATTGCTTTATCTTCCTTCAGCAGCCTTTGACATAATTGCAGAGTTGTCACATCCTCTTTTCTCTCCTTTGACCAGTTTACTTAATTGGAGCCGTGGAATTTCAAGGCTCTTAGATCATAAATCCACCCAAAACATATTTAAAGACTGGCAATGGATTTTAAAGCCTGGAGTATTTTTAAAGTTTTTTTAAAAGACTGTGTTTTTTTTCAGGCAGTGGCTTGGTACACTCCTGTCTACTGGAACAGAATGTAAAGGATGAGTGGTGAAAGAGGAAAGTGAAACACTTGAGAATGTTGTTATGCAACTCTCTCAATGATGGGGCAAAGAGAAGGATGGGAAAATGAACAGGAATTTCCAATAACTGATGCAGAGTGGAAGAGGGCTGACCCATGACAAACAAGAAGAAAGGACAAAGCTTTATTAAAAGGTATCTGACATTCGTTATGTGCACTCTGTAATTGCAGCATTGTGCCAGACTGGCTAAGTGGATCCTTTTCAATGAGCATTTTGATAAGCAATTTTAGAAAAGCTCTGCATTTTGAAAATGAGAATTAACATTAACCTTCAAACAGGAATCCAGCCCAAATCTCCTTCTAGGACTGCACTCATTGTCAGTCAGGACTAAGCAGAAAGCAAAATACAACTAAAATTCTTCTTAAAATGTGGTTTTATTTTAATGTATTATCTTTTTAGCCCCAAGTGATTGGATGCCACCGTTTGGAGACCCCAACTTGGAAAGGTCCCAGCCAAAAGTGTTGGTGTTTGCAGAACTATTTACCTTTGTCTTGAGAAGGCTGGACCTGAACTCTGTCTTCTCTCAGCCCACTGTGCTTTGAACTGGGAGAGGGACTGAAAACCTTTGCTTTCTTAATTGCTTCAAAACTGTCTTCTAGGCTTTATATCCAACTTAAAACTGTGAAAATCATGCATCCAGCTGTAGACTGTTTGGTCTGGGCACCCAGGTCTCAGTCAGGAACCCTGGAGTTGAACTATTCACGTTTTTAAATAGGGAACACAATATTGGTGAGGAGTTTTCTAAGAAATATTTGTTCCAGAGGCGTTTAAGCCAGATTTGCCACAGAGAAATATGTATTTAAAAACAATAAAGGATTGACCAATCTGGATATATTTTCACAAAAAAAGTAGGTGACCGTTCTCGTGTTTGCGGTGTTCTCTACATTTCTTCTCCAGACTGTGGTTGGGATATTCAGAAGATGAAGAGTTTTCAGCATAAATTATGCTGTGCCTTCTACCCAAGCTGTGCTCTTAAAAATGGCCAAATCCCTTTGGCTCAAACTCTCCAAAGAAGCTAATTCAGAAGGAGGGAGAAATTCAGTGCAAAGAGTTCAAGTCTAGCAGGACTGTAACCAGAGGCAAATGGTAAATTATAATGTGAGATGTCAAACAATGTAGAAGTTGCAGTTCTTCCACTCACAACTAAATGCAGAATGTGTCAAATATATCTGTGCTGTTTGTTAGGTGTATTGAATAAATTTAATGTATGTCTGCAGGAATCACTGTAAATCTACGTGAAAGACATTAATAAACACACAAATGCAATGCAAGAAATAACGCAGTAATAGGTAAAATATACATGTTTTTTAATATCCTGAGCACATACGTGCAGGTGCAAAATATGTGGAATACACATAGTGAGCTTAATTGAATTTCTGTTTCAAAATTCTCCCACAGACCTTCCTTTTTCCCAGGCACCATGGAGAATGATGGCAGCAGTTTGTCAAGTCACCAAAACCTGACTCTGTGCCAGCTGAGTTCTCTGTCCCCCTCCCCCAGAACGTGTACATTGATTTATTTATAAATTATATCTATTTATGACAGGAAGAATGCATTATGTGCATTGTAAAACATGCACATAAATAGACATTTATAAGGAGGAGATAAATATTTAAAAATACTGTTTAAAGCATTTAAAAATTTGATTATGCCTATTAATATTCGAGAAGTATTTTCTTCCTGCATGTCAGTGGATTTTCTTGCACTTCCCCTGGAAGACCACTGCTCCACAGAGCTGCATATGTCATTAATTTGTGAGGAGACTATTGCTACTAATCCTGATGTAGGAAATTAAACAAAATATTCCAAATCTGCAAGAGAAAGAGATTCTTATATTGGCTGTGAATTGTTAATTAGGAAGTGATGAGAAAATCAGTGTGTGATTTGGGTATGTCAAACCTACAAAGCTGATGATACACTGGAATTGCTCAGGGGAGGATGACAGAGTGAAAAAGTACCCAAAGAGCCTGATTGATGAAGACTAAAATCAGTAAAATGTGTGTTGGATGAGCAAGGTGATCGTCATGTGAGAGGGTTCAAACATCACAGCAAGACAGGAAACGGTCTTGGAACCAGGAAACAGAACTAAAAGGAATAGAACTGAGTGAAATACAGGAAGGCTGAGGTTGAACAAGTAAATAAAAATTAGTTTTAATGACCTGTAGAACAGTCTTCTATCTGTACTCATTGTTCCACTTAGTGTTTTAAACCACTGGCAAGATCTGAGTGCTGAGCTGCCATGAATTTTAGAGGAACTGGGTATCCTGAATCCAGCTTCGTAGCACTCTTTAGTGGACATTTAAAACCAGACTGGTGAAATAATTTGAATATATTTAGGAGGTCACTCATGAGTGGCATGGATTGGTGCCTGCACAATTGTCAGGGACTTTTCCCCATTTCTGTGAGGAAAAGCCTTCCAGCTTGGGGTTGGAACTGGATGGTCTTTAAGGTCCCTTCCAATTCAGGCCATTCTATGATTCTAAGATTAAAACCTGATGGAATCAGTTGTAGAAGACCTGATTTCATGGTTTGCTTCCTCCTCTTTCTAAATCACTGGTAAAATCAGGTCCAGGGTGTATATTTTGTGTAATATATTTTGTCGCATTGGCTAAAACTTATTTTGTCTTGTCATGCGTCACTTTGGTCTTCTGCAGAGCTGGGCACCTGTTGTATCTGTCCTGTTAGTTCACTGAGCAGGGAAAAGCTGGGGACAGAGAGGGAATTGCCACCTGGGGCTGCTGGTGACACCAGACATGGCAGAGAGGTCATGCCTGCAGGTTTATTTCCTGAGGGTGGGAACTGTGAAGGCAGAACTCAAAGCAAGGTGGTCTGTCACTCATTAAATACATCTGATTTCCGTGGGGTTTCACATGCAACCCACATTCCCTCAGTCTCTCTTGCTCAGATCTTTGCAAAAGATAATTCAGCTCTATTTACTTATGGTTCATTTGCAGTTCTTTTCACTGCTGAATTATGAAGTTAGCCCTCTTAATACTGCCAGGAGAGTTAATAATATCCAAGATCTCAGATTAAAAATTAAATAAGAGTATAACCATTATTTTACTCTCATAAATATTCATGTGTGGTAGATATTACTGCTGGATTTTTCCAGAACTGAGTACATAGAGATGTAAGCATTATTCTTATTTTATTACGACGGAAAAATGACAAGTGCTTTGGGCAGATTCGTACATGTCTGCCACTAGACATTATTTCTGATGGTGGTGGAATGATGATGTTCAAATATCCAATGGAATGATGATTTTGAACCATATGACTACTTTCTTTTTTTTTTTTCCCCTCTCTTGATTTTTCATTTTTTACTTAACATTTTGTACTAACGGGTTTATAACTGGCATAAGCAGCTGAGGTCCACAGTAATGTGCATAATTGCAGTCTTGCTTAGGTGCTGGTCCAAGAAAACTTCCTTATTCAGCAAGGGCTCTTCAATTTGCTCATAATGCCTCATAACACCAGCAACTTGAAGAAAGCAGTATTGATAACTTATTTATTTTCTCCTGCAAACACACTTTGAATCACTATTTTCTTTAAATAGGGATTGTTAACTTTCCTAGTGCCGTATTACAGGAGTTTGGTCAATGCCTTTGAATTGAATTAGCGATTCAAATTATTTTTGCGTTTTCCTCTTAGATATTTAATTTGGCTTTTACTGGTCAGTTTAGCATATGCTTGTAACTGCAGAAGGCCACTCAAAACTGCAGAGATGATACTGTTGGTTCATATTTGCTTCTTAACTTAGAGTATTTTGCTTCTCATACATCTGTTGTACCCTTTTTAGCTCCCAGCTCTCTTCTGTAATAATCAAACATCAACTTTTCAGTCTCTTTTTGTTGGATCTTCACTTACCCTCAAATGGTTTCACTTCATTCTTCATCATCTTTAAATTATAGTATTTTTTAATCATTGTGGAACTGTGTGATTGGTTGTCTCTTCGCCCAAGCAGCCTCATTTTTTGTCTCAGATTGAAGGATAAGAGTGGAAAAAACCCCAGCAACTGCCACAGATCACAAAGTTAGAGCTGAGCTCCTACCTCCCATTTTCTTTCCTCTCATGATGTTTCTCGTCTGTTGTTGTTGATGAATTTCACTTTGAATCAAAATGCTCAGCTGTGAATTTTGGAAGGAGTTTAAAAATAACCGTGGAGCAATTGTGAAGTGAGCACTTGGAAGCCTCAGCCAAAACCAGGGAGTTTTGTCAATCAGAATGTTTCCGTGTTGCTAAGGAAACCTAATTAAGCTTTCAGTGGCAAATTGAACCTGCAGACGAGGAACATATTTAACACAGGTTTTCAGTGAAAAGGAGCCAATTCCTCCCACTGTCCTCGCTGGCAAATTGATCAAGCCTGAGAGATCTTTGTCCTTGCCACTGCTTCTTCATGGGATTTGTCCCACAAATTGAGAGTTGAGTGAGATGAGACGAGGTCATATCAGGATGTGTTTGCTCTCTTGGCTTGTCCCAAGGCATCTCATGGTTTATGGAACTGCCCTGTAATTTCCAGTTAGCAGTAAGAAATGTTTGCAGGTTCATCTCTTCTGCCTTAGGACAGTTACATAGTACAGGCAAGATTAAGCAATAATGTTGGCCACTATAAATAACGTTGTACAAACACACAGTTCCAATTTTTGAGGAGCAGGAGGTCAAACAAGACCTAACAGTGATATCCCATGGTAAGAAACTAAATCTGCTGCTTTCTCCAGCAGATCAGTTCACCACTGTGGATCTGTTCCTAACATCACTAAGACACAGCAAAGTTTGCTCATCATGGTGACATTCCCTCTGGCTGACACTCCAGCAGACTGCACCTGTGAGGGTGTTTATGTGCCCTCTGCCAGCCTCAGTTCTTCCATAGCCTTTAAAACCTTAAAATTAAATTTTTCCTGCTGGATGCTGGAATTCCAAGCTTCTGTGGTACTAAGGAAGAGCGTGATCCAGTAAAGATGACTATTGTGGTGACAGAAAGTTATCAAAATGCCACAGTTTTGTTTGTTTGGTAGCAAATGCTATACCATCATACAGGAATTCTGGTTTCTTTATTACTTTCTCAGCCTTGGTACCTTATGACCTGCCAGGTGTGTTAAAAATCAAAATTATTTCCTTATCTATTTGTTGTTTGCCCCATAAAACCAAGTTCATGTAATGTGCATTTGTGTATTTTTGGTGCTTCAGGAAAGGAAACCAGCAGGTTATTCTGACCTAGAATCTTGGAGGAGGGGACAAAAACTGCAAGAAGTCAAACCTCTTCCTGAGGAAGAGAATCAAGGGGATAAATAATTCTATGTGGCAAGATAAACAAGCAACAACTCACCTGCTTCCATCATGGTCAAGTAAATTTACATTACGGATCCTTCAGTGCCAATGAAAACAAATCGAAGATTTAACCATGGTTTTGTGGAGCAAGAGAGGAGGTGGGGTATAAAGATTTTATGGAGCCCAAACGCCAGAGGTGACAGCAGTGGTGTGTGCAGCAGGATGTCCTGGGAACAGCCTCAGAAAGTCAGTAGTGCCAACGAGGCTGGTGTTCATTAGCATCCCTTACCAGACAAAACCTTGTCACCATGCTGAGATGTGTGAACACATTTGGCACTCGTAAACGAGAGTGTCACTGCCACTGAGAGGGAAATCTGGAGAGCTGCCTTTGAGATGTGAACACTGGTACCAACACAAGCCTCCTGGAAATACCAGCAGAGCTGCCTGAATGAGAAGTACATTTTATTGGCCTTTACTTCTCTTGTAAGCTGATTGCTAATGCGGAAACTGTGGTTGGAAGTGTCAGGCTGGCCTGTGAAAAGCCAGTTCTCTCCTGGGTAGTTTTGGCAGAGCAACGTGACCTTCAAGAAGCCATGACTAAGGGTGGCCCTTTATCTCCTTGTGTCCTGTTACAGCACACTGTATGTGACCAAGTCATGTAATGAAGTCAAGAGATTCACTTCTGAAAACCGTTCACATGTCATAACAATACCCAGCATTACAAAATCTCCAAGTGAACTTGCTTGAAGGTGGTGCTCATGTCAGAAATGTGGAGTGATTTAAAACATGATTCTATAGTAAAAGCATGTCCAGGGCTGAGATGAGGCTCGAACACAGCTCATGGAACTGACAGAAATCCAGGGTCAAGGAGTGAAAAAGCTTGTTCCCTCCCAGCCAGGAATTTATGGAGGCAGTGAAAAGAAGGAGCCAAATACAGGATGACTTTTCCAATGAGACTTGTGGAGATTGTATAAGGCAGATTGTCTGAGAGCACCAACTGGAGGGAAAGAGACTGGAGGAAAATGACCTTATCTCCATTCAGAGCCTGATTAGGGTTTGGAGGAGCACATGTTGTTCATGGGCAGCCAACTGTGATTTTGGCCAACCAATGCTTGAAATCCAATTCAACCCGAAAGTCTGCAAGAGAAAGTCTGATCCTTTAAAGTAAAAGTATCTTAGTGACAGCTACTGACCTTGCATGAGGTTGTATATTTATCCCAATGCGCCATTTATTTAAACTGTTCTTCCCATCATGACAGAAGAAACAAAGTGGTTTTGTTGTAGCGTGTTTGATTCCTAAATTCAATTTCTTTTCAAAGTAGGTATGTGGAAATAATGACTGTTGTCATCAACATGAAGGAACTAGCCAGAAGAAAAATCCTTCAGCACCTAGCTGCATGAGAGGGGGAAGGCAGAAGGAGGCCTGATCAATCAGCAGGGGTGAGTAGAGTTGCCACAGTACAGTTTTCAAAACAAACAAAACAAAGGTAAAAAAAGGTAGAGTTTAACCCCCCCCAATTCAGAATAAATGAATTTCTTTATTTTGTTAAAAATCCCTTTAGTCTTCTTTCTGTGAGAAAGACCTGTGCCAGATCACAAATAGAAAGCATCTGGATTCAGGAATTGCAACTACATACCTAATTCTAGAGAATTTCTTGTTTACATCTTAGGTTTGCTTTAATTTGGAATCTATTTACAGTGGTCCTTCCAGGGAAAAGAAGGTTTAAACGCACACTCAGAGATCCTTTGTTTATCTGTTGAAGATTCCATTGCATGCACTGTCCTACCTAAAGATCTGGAATCTGGAGTCAGTCATGAAGTCTTAACATGTAAATACGTAGACACTCAGACTGGAGTTGTTGCAAGTTCCTCTTTCCAATTTTTGATTTCTAGATTTTTCCTTGGGAGTTGTTTATTTGATTTTAATATCAGTTGCACGATTCATTGTAATGCAGAATATTTAATGTGTATCTGTACTGGAAAATATCATTATATATTCAGATGTTGGGAACGTCTTACGACATGTTAAAGAGCATTACAAAATCCTCTTTGACTGCTTAGGTTCTGTTACAAAAGGCATAAGAATTGTGGGATTTGTCCATCAAATTACTGATATACACAACTTATTATTATAATAATTAATTTGTGCAATATGTACTGATGTTGCTTACAATGGTTAGTGTTCTCCAAAGTGCTTTATACACACACATGTATATATATGAAGAATAAGAATAATCAGCCCATCACATAAGGCAGAAATAAAGAAGAAAACAATGTGGAGGATTATTGCTTGTGCCTGTCTCTCACTGTAGATATGAAGTGGGGCTCTTTGCCCAAGTACAGACTTACACATCTTTGCCTTATGTAAAATGAAAGTAATAACACTTCTCTCCTAGGGTCAGTGTGAGTCAGCAGTGTTTGTAAAACCCTTTTCCATCTTTAGCTGAGAGGCACTCTAAAAGTGCAATGAATTGATGTTTTTTTTCCCAGTGACATTACATGATATGCTTTTCAATTAAGAATTCCACAACTCCTGAGAAACTTGATGAATGAAAATGACCCCAGGAAAACCATGACCAAGTCGTTTGCTTTCTAATCTCTAGGTTTGTAACATGATAGTCAGGGTTTAGTGGAAGTATTGCAACAGCCAGAGAAAACTCTGTGACATTTTTCAGCTTGATGGGGAGGAGGCCCTTAGCACCATGGGCTTGATGTTGGTTCACACTGTGTAAATCTCACACCTCAAAAACCAGCTCTTCTTGTGACCTGGTGACCTGGACTGTTATCAAAAGTAACTAAGTGTCCACAGTTCTCTCAGAGCAAATGAAAACAAGGAATCTTTGCTTTATTTTCAGCTGAAGAGATTTAAAAGAACACTTCAGATTACAGTATGTTAAAAATTCAGCTTGGCACTGACGTAGCCATCTTGTAGCAAGTCATTAAATCCTGGTGTCACAGCTGTGCTGCAGAGCCCTAAAAATATATCTGCCTCACAGCTGAGTCAGGCTTTCATTCGGATATCCCTTAAAAATCATTTCATCACATGCCATTATGCTTTCAGCCAAGCCAGACTGTCAAGAGCACTACCTTCAACCCCACTTGCCCGTTTTGCCATGAAGAGTTGTCCAAACTGGCTGAGACAGGTGCAGATATATAAAATGTTGCACAGGGTAAGAAATAAGAGGGTGGCTGAGTTTGCTGCAGCTGAAAGGGCCATGGGACTTGTTCCTGAAGGTGAGGTACACACAGCACCCCTGAGGACACAGAACTCAGCTGTAGCTTTGCAGTGTGGCCTCTCATGCACGAGCAAATCCATGTGCTCATTGCCTTACAGATAATTTTAGGTATTTTATTGCCAGTGATTGTTATAGGCAGTGGTTAAAGATTTCCTTAAATTCTGGATGCATTTGTAGTGCAGTACAAATGATGGGCACTATATTTGTGTGTAAGGTCTTTTGGCTCACTGTGGCCCTGTGTTCATATAGAAACAATCATAAGGTTTGTGTAGTCCCAACTTCTGTGTCCTGGCACCACACAGGAGATTCTGAGAGACACCAGGAGCTGATAACTCAACAGCACAAAAGGTTTAGTCCCATATAAATGTAGTTTCAATTTGAGAAACCCTTTTCCTGGCTTAATTGGTTTCCCTTTCAAAGTGATATAAATTAAATCAGGAAAAAAAAGATAAAAGAAAAAGCCTCAACTCTTATTTTGAATGGAATATCTACAGAGTCAGTTAAATCCCTGTGACCTCAGTGGTATAACTCTACCAGTAGGTTTTCCCATTCAGACCACCTTAATAAACACCTTCACAAGGTGTTTATTTATAGGTAACATGTCCTCTCCTCTATATTAATTGCAGAGGAATATCTGTGAGTATGTACTGAGCTCAGAAAATTTAATAATGACTTCCTGAGTGATTTTATATTGGGCTTGAATTGGTTTTTTCACAGCATTTAATGTAAGGAAAATCTGATTGCAGTAATCAAGAAGGTTTACCCTTGAAGATAATTGACCAAAGAATGGCTCTTTTTCTAGATGGAAAACAGACCTTTTCCATGCCAAATAGTCATTGGGAAAGCTTAGAATATTTGAAAAGTGACATCTGATTAAGGGACAGAGGCACATCAGAAGTGTGACTTTCTATCACAGTGTGTGTGTTTGTCTGTTCTATGGGTAAAAGAAAGCAGGATAGAGAGGGCAAGTCTGGCTGCCTTCCAAAACTCTTCTGTGGGGCTTAGTGGGAGCTGCAGGATGGGAATGGGCAGAAGGAAATGCTGCCTGACCTGGCCCTTTCTCCATAATCCTTTCTCACAAGGAGTGCAAGAAAACTTAATTTTAAATATACCTTCAAAATGCAGATTTCAAATCAGCAAGGTCCTGTGGTTGATAAAGCCATCCTTCTTCCTTTCAGTTTGCTTTTTCTGCAGTAGCTATTATTATGTTCCAAGCTGGTTTTTTTTTTTCTTTTAAAGAATGAAATAGAAGCAGACTGAACAAGCTATGTGCAGGCACACCGTCAATTGTCAGAACACTAGTGCAGAATTAATGTTGATATCCTCCTCACTGCATTTCAGGTCATCTGGAATAGCTCAGGAACAAGTGACAGACCAGATTACTGTTAGAGGGAAGATGGAACAGGCAGTTTCTCCTGGTACCTTTTTGTTTTCTTATTTTCTTCCACTGCACCCCAAGCACCTTTGCAGTCCTGAGGCTGAACAGCTCCTGCAGTGGGGATGGTAATGACAGGGATTTAATTCCAAAGGTGTCAGCAGTGTGGATTGTTTTGTCCCAGTTGCTGTCACAAGCAGATTGCAACCACGTGGGACATGTTTTTAGGTCTCAGTTTAGTCTCTAGTAGAGGAGCCATCTCTGTATGTGGTGTTAGTAACAATTCTCACAGCAAAGGTAGAGACTGCACAGGCATTGAAAAAAAGCAAACTTGTGGGACACTTTTAACATAGATGTGGAGCATAAAAACCACTGTTTCTACTGCTTGTGAATTTATGAATTTTAGTCTCCAAGGATTGAAATATGTATTGCTTTTTTTTTT
>WEKX01017378.1:8706-45130 GCA_013390025.1 Pitta sordida | reverse complement strand
TTTTTTTGCAAGCTAAGGAAGTGTCAAGCACCCCAAAAGGGGGCATTTCTGGAGATCTTGGAATATAGGCTTGGGGTCACATTATCCCATTCAGTTCTTCACACCCACTGAGGCTTCTTTGGGCACTGTAGGATAAACTAGGGTATTTCAAGACAAGGAAATTAAACCTGTGCCTTATCTCTGATCCCTATATTCCCTACAGTTTACAATTTTCAGGATATGGAAACCCTCTATCCAGACTTACCCTTTTAAAGTAATGTACGACAAGATCACTCCATTTCTGTCTTACCCTTTAATCATAGAATGGTTTGGGTTCCTTAAGATCATCTCGTTCCAAGCCCCTGCCATGGCCAGGGACACTTTCCATGATCCCAGGTTGCTCAAGACCATCCAACCTGGTCTTGGACACTTCCAGGGATGGGGCAGCCACAGCTTCTCTGGGCAACTTGTGCCAGGGCTGCCCCACCCTCAGATTGTTTCAGAAAAGCTGAAGTGTTAGTTGAGGAAAAAAGGTAATTCTGGAAAACAGGGTGATACCATGGGGAGGGCTGGATTTATTTTGTAATCTTATGCATCTGCCAAAAAACAGAAGCACAGCCACGACTCCATTCTGGAATGACTACACAGTCACGAGGCAGCACATAGTGGACGGAGAGTGCCCTGTTTCTTTTTAGTTTGCTTCTTTTCTGTTAAATAAATACTGGGTGAGTCACAATTTTGCTGCACACTCCATCCAGGAGACACTGTCACACACAGTGAACTCCCCCATGGACTGGAGATGAATGTTAAAAATTTATTGTCCAATCTGCAGGTTGATACTACTGTGCATAATCCCAGAGAGTTGGTACATGGCCATGTGTCACTGCACATTTTCTTTAGCTAGAGCTCTGAAAGCAGAGTGGAATTGCATGCTATTTATATCAGAGTTATTAGAAAGGCAGCAGATGCAATAAAGCTTAGGAAGACAACAGGGGCTCCTGTGAATTTCAGGGCGCTGTAGAAACCTAGTTTGCAACCTTTCTGAAAGGAAATGCATTCCTAAGACCTCGTGGAAGGATTGTCCTTTTGACAAATTTCCTTTTCTTCCCCACAGTGGTGAGAGAAACTTTCATAACCAAACTTAAAGCCGAAAGAAATAAGTCATTGGGCACATCTTCACAGTTTCAAAGATTAAGCTGTAAATGTCAAAAGGATGAGTACACAGTAGTCCAAACCTGTGTTTTTTGACTAAGGGCCTGCACACAGTGAACTACCAACTTCATCTGTTCAGCTCAGGGCCCATTTTTCATTTTTGGTGGCAATTTCAAGTGGCATGTGACTAATGGGGAAAATAAGGATTCAGTTCTGATTAAAATGCCAGAATGTCCTGATGCATCCCACCAGGGCTTCCCAGTGTTACGGTGGAACATTTCTTAGGACAGTGAGGTATTAGTGCCTAAAACATCTTGTAGAAGGGCTTTAAATGAAAATATATCCTTTGAGTTTATTAAGGATAAATCACACTTTACTCACGACTTAACTGAAAGAATACATTGCTCAGAAAAAGCTACAGCAAGAGATTCTGTTGCAAAACTCAGTCAGTACTATTATGTGTGTTGGAAATCCTGTGTGATCCCAGAAAAGGGATGGTACAAGTTGTTTTGCATCATCACTGCCAAAGTTCACTCTCCTGACTGATGATAAAGACTCAAGGAATCCTGTGAAAGCATTGATCCGCTCTATGGTGATTTGGTAAATTAATTGCTGAAAATTTTGTTGAGTTTATCTTCCACAGTCCCTTGAAGAGAAGCAATATGACTCAAACAAAAGGAAGTGTATTATTTTCCATGTCTCTTTTGACTTTAAAACACAGGATTTGTATTGATCTGCTCTTTGTGGCCTTTTCTATCTGACTTGAGCAGGCATTTGCAATAGGATGACATTGGTGCTGGCTTCCATCATAAAGCAACTTTATTTTTGCTTTCCATTTATCCTAAAGTAACTGTACTACAGGCTGTAAACAGCATGTAAATTCACCATACGAATAGCCTTGTTTTCTTTGCTGTCATCAGGTTTTAATGGTGCTGTGTTGTCACTTGCCTTCCTTTCTGCTGTTGCAGGACGTGCTTCACCATTTCACAGTGTGTGCTGAATACAAAGATATCAAACTGTGGGGAGAAACTAGACAGAATTTTTTTTTTTCCTCTTCTTTAATTACGAATTACACTTTGGAAAGACAGGTCCATTCTGTCTTGGCTTTGGAAACAGTTCTTTCCGAGTGGACCAAGGTCAGTCCATGTGCGTGGATTTGAACTGCCACGTGGGGCAGGAGGTGGTTTGTGACATTGCATCGCTGGCCTGGGGACTGTGGGACGGTGATTGTGGTGGTTCATGGGGATTAAGTAAGTTGTGAGCAGATGTCTCCTTAGTCTGTGGAACTGCAAGAACAACAGTGAGAGTTGTTGGCTGCAAACCAGAGTGATCATGTCTGATATTCACAGTCTGATATTCACAGAATATTGAGTTTGGAAGGGACCCACAAGGATCATCGAGTCCAACTCTTAACACTGTCTCCCTGGCGGGAATTGAACACGGGTCTCCCACACACCAGGTGGGGACACTTACCATGTCATGACACAAGACAAGAGGTATGTTGTCTGCATGCAAAGGAACAGACCCTGAGAGCTGATTTGAAAATAATTATATTTTCAATTGATAACAATTAATTTCATTTTCTTTAATTACTCTCATTTAGGAGTTTTTTTTGTTTTTTAGTTTACACGTGCTGAGTCTTACAATATCTAAACAGGGTTCATCTAGCCACAGGAATATCTTGGTCATTCTTAGTTAGCTCTTCTGCATGCCCAATAATTTCCACCTGGAAAGGCAGTCAGTAATGAATTCAAAATGCTCTGCTCAGATGTCCTGCCATTTGCTTTCTCAACACACTGCTACGGAATAGTTAATGACCTTCTATGAAGTGTTAGTACAAATCACAGAATTGTTAGATGTGGAAGTGCACTCTGGAGATTATCCAGTCCAACTTCCCTGCCAAGGTAGGGTCACCTGGAGCGGGTGACACAGGAATGTGTCTCTGAGCTGGAAGGGACCCACAGGATCATCGAGTCCAACTCCCAAGCGAGCGCCCACGCAGGGATTGAACCCACAACCCTGGAGCCATGGGCACCACACTCCGTCCATCCAAGCCTACCATCGTCTAGACCATGTCACTGAGCTCCTCATCCAGTCTGACCTTAAACACCTCCAGGGATGGCGACTCCACCCCCTCCCTGGGCAGACCATTCCAATGAGCGATGACTCTCTCTGTGAAAAACCTCTTCCTGACATCCAGCCTAAACCTCCCCTGGCACAGCTTAAGGCCATGTCCTCTTGTTCTGGTGTCGTCAGCCTGAGAGAGGAGACCCACACCCACCTGACTGCAACCTCCCCTCAGGTAGTTGTAACCAGCACTGAGGTCACCTCTGAGCCTCCTCTTCTCCAGGCTGAACAACCCCAGCTCCTGCAATCGCTTCCCATGGGGCTTGTCCTCCAGTCCTTTCACCATCCTTGTCGCCCTTCTCTGGACCCTCTCCAGCAGCTCAACATCCTTCTGAAACTGGGGAGTCCAGAACTGGACACAGTACTCAAGATGTGTCTGACCAGCACAGGGGAAGGACAACTTCCCTAGTCCGACTGACCACACTGTTCCTAATATAGGCCAGGATGCCATTGGCCTACTTAGCCACCTGGGCACACTGCTGGCTCATATTAAGTTTCCTGTCAATCATTACTCCCAAATCCCTCTCCATTTCACCACTCTAGCCACACCCAGCCAATAGTGATGCATGGGCTTATTATGTCCAAAGTGAAGAACCTGGCATTTGGACTTGTTAAATCCCGTATTATTAGAATCTGCCCATTTCTCCAGCCTGTCAAGGTCCCTCTGAAGGGCCCTTCTACCCTCTGGCAGTTCAACATTTGCTCTCAACTTGGTATCATCTGCAAACTTGCTAATGGTGGACACAATTCCTCTAGAAAGGGGGACTCCACGCCCTCCCTGGGCAGCTGTTCCAGGGCTCTGCCACCCTCAGCGGAAAGAAGTTCTTCCTCATGTTGACATGAAATTCTGTGTGTTTTAGTTTTATGGCAATATTCATAATACATAAACCTAAACTTACAATTCACAACAAATGGTGATGTGATATCATCAACTGTTTTATTCATGCTTGTTTGCCCTTCTAGTTTGCAAAATTAGTTAGATTTCAGTATGCGCAAAACTTGTGGCTCCTCAGAGTTTCCAAGCTGATCTTCCTCGAGACTTAACTTTTATCCACAAGACAAAGGGAGCCTGAGAAGTGGCAGGATGAGTTTCCTCTGAAAACTGATGATGACACTGATACATGATACTTTACTCTCTCTGCCCTTTCATTTGTGAGTGCCTCTGCTGAGAGTGTCTGGAGAGAAAACAAAAAATACCAGCTGTGTAGTAATTCCATTGAGGGTAAACAATGTCTCAGCAAGGGTGGGGTTAAGGGCAACTGATCATTCACAGAGGTCACCAAATAAGCACATTACATCACATTCCCATAGTGCTGGCTGAGTCACAGAATCACACAATATTCTGAGTTGGAAGGGACCCACAAGGATCATCGAGCCCAACTCTTAACACTGTCTCCCTGGTGGGCATCGAACCCGGGTCTCCCACACACTAGGTGGGGACACTCACCGCTGTACTAGTCATTAGTTTTGAGTGAATTACCCAGTAAGGGTTGGCCTCGGCTAACAAGCTCTAATTTTCATTAATATGTCAGTCATGCAGATGAGTTTACAGCATTTTTTATCAAGAGAACATCACAAATGCACAGGTAGCATCATATCTTATCTTGTGTGAGAATCTCAGTGTACTGTGCACTCACTGACAGATGCTTTCCTGGTGTATTGTGTAAGGTGAGTGGGTGGTGCTCCATCAGGCACAGCAGAAGGGACCCTTCCCAGACGGTGTGCACCTCACCTTCACTAAACCTCGTGTCTCTTGGTGCTCTTTCTCTGCTTTTCCTGTGAAACCCAGGGAAAAATTAAAGTTATACCTTCTGGGGAAGCTCAGCCCTCCGTGTGTCCCCACAGAAGTCCTCATGCCCAAGTTATGTTAATTCATGTAAACTCATGCAGCCTACAGATAGTTTGAATTAATCCTCAACAGCTAATACTCTAGAGTGGTAAAAACATGACATGGACCTTCTCCCCTCTTCTCTCCTGAAGGAAGCAAAGCCCAAGGCTGTGTTTCTTGCCATGAAATCAACTGACTCCAACGTATGTTGTGTGCTGCTGCTTCTGTCATGTATGGACTCTTCTTTATGTTCAATATATATGAAAAACAACTGTCAGCTGACCAATAATGGAGAATCCAAGAGCCCCACGCAGCATCATTTATCAAGGTACACTCCGATCAACCACGGAAAATACCTTGATTTCAGGCTTTATTACTGAAATTTAGGGGAAAGATTGGGCAAATCTTGGTAGTAGAGGCTTACAAATGGGCAGTGTACTCCAGGCAGTGGCACAATGACTCTAAAGGGTGGCTCTACAGCACCTCTGAATGCTGCAAAGCAGCAGTTTGTACACACAGAGAGTGTAAATTCAAACCCAGTAATGAGACCTCATCCCCTTATAAATCTGTGATGTGATGTCTTGCTGCCTTCAGAGGACGGATGTTGTTTTACTTTGGTTGATGAGTAGGTGTAGAGACCAGGAAAGTATATTTTGAATATTTTTTATATATATCCTGAGAAATTCAGATAGTACGTAATTGCACAGGAACTGTCAAACTATAACACCCCCCCCCACCTTAATAGCATAAAAATACATATTTATTGTTATAAAGAGAAATATACTTAGAAATTGGCAGGAGAGTGAGAGAGAATAATTCTTAATGAATATTGTATTAGATTTTTCTTCTTTTATGGACAGTACTTTTTCATGTATGGAGAGTGCCTCATTTCCCAATTACTACTTTCTCTTTTCTCTGACACTTTGCTTTTAAAAAGACAGATGACAACTGAACGATCTTCCAGCATTTCCTTGCTCTGTTTTTACAGTTATTGTTTCCCTTTGCTGCCCCTATTCTTTCATTTAAGCTGTGCATGGAGCAATACGTCACTTCTCACACTTGAGAAATATGTGCACAACACAGAGATTAGATCCTGGTCCAGGCTTCAAACCAGTGTGAAATTTCAGTAGGCTTTGCATCAGGTCCTAAACATTCCTTGAAGGAAGGTTCTCCACAGTTGGGGAACTACTTAATTAAAGTATTCCTCGTGATCTTAAAAGCTTAGTTTTCCTTTCGTTGGAATAACCTCACAGAACTGGACTCTGTGACCAATATGTCTTAGTCAAGAAAATGAGTTCTCTTACAGAGAAAATGGTGGGGCAAGGGTGGTGGAGGAGACAGCCTCTCAAGGAAACTGTTTACCAATTTGAATCCTGGGCATAGTGCCTTTATGAAGTTTAAATGATGCTTAGTTTTAGAGTATCTGAAAGAAAGGGGACTAACTAATGCAAAAACCCCTTCAACTATATTTCTTTAGAAAGAAAAATACAGTTCTACAGCATTACAATAGCTCTGAGGAACAACAAAAAAGGTAAATACAAGCTTAGAGCCAACCTTGAAAGTGTCCTTTGTTTTGGATCCTATCACAAACACACCAGGTTCATAATTTCAAAGAAATTGTGTAATGAATGAGAATCTTACCCCTACTCTAATCATGCTTCATGGTACATAAATCAAGCAGATTGCCTATTAGGCTCGTGTCTCTCTCCAGAAGAGCAGATGCAGTTTCACTCCAAATGTTTTGTCAAGACATGTCCTTTTGGGTCAGAACACGGTGTCCTCAGTCAAAACCTGAGCCTGTAAAATACCCATTGCAAATGGGAAAGTAAATGTGCAGCAGTGAGAGGCACCTTGTTGTGTTCATCCTGTAAAACGAGGCATTACTGCAGGAGCCTGCAGACATGGAGTTAAGTGATTCAGCAGCAGGAAAGAAGCCTGAGAGTGGAAAAAGAGCTGTGATTTGGCTTCAGCAGAACCTACGACACATTTCACTTTGTGGTTTGCTCTGATGGCAGGAAGGCATCACCTGCTACAACCACAAAGCACAAGGAACTGACTTTCTCTGTGTTTTCACTGTTTTTGTCACAACTATACCCTTTGATACTGCTGCAGGTTTCCCCAAAAGGAAATGCTAAACTGGATACACCAGGAAACATTCCCATGAATTCCTATTCCCAAACTCCTTTAAAGGCACATATCTATAGGCAGTGCTTCTCTTGAGTGCAAACCCTTCTTGCAAATGTAACTTAGGCAGCTCCCTCTTGCCCTCCCAGATGGTGGCACTGGGCTCCAGGTCACCTAGAAGGGAAACACCACATGCTCTAGTGAAGGCCATGGGCCATGTAGCCCTTCCGGCCTGCAGACTTAAATGTGCTTGTGGTTGAACATGAGTGAGGCCTGGTAGTCACTCAACCTGCCGTGTCAACGTGATCACTACAGTTGAAGCACACGATAAAGATAAAGCCTGTGAGATGAGTTGGCAGGTGGAAGTGGAGGCCAGGAGACATCCTTACAGTTGGCACAATTTATGTGGTACAGGATTGAGACGACCTAGAATTCAAGATAGCTGTGCTTGCTTCTCTGGCATCGCTGAGCGATGCCAGCTCGGGTTGGTTGGGACTAAACTGCCCAGTCTCAGCTCTTGGCAGAGCTGTGTTTCTTCTGGAGAAAGCAGTGCAGCTTCATTCATGAAGACTCTGCTCTGCAACGTGCCAGGAACTACTTGGATTTCAGGGGATCCAAAGTAGGACCTGCCTGTACCAGACAGGCTGCCCACAGGAAAGGGGGAGTGGACTGTAGTGCTGTTCCTGTTGGCAGGAATGACAGTCTCACTGCAAAGTTTGGAATACATTGCCATTTCTTAGTTAGCTGTGTTCCAGGGGAGAACAGAGAACTCCAGTTTCAAGTGCTGTTTCTCTAACTGGTTTTAATAGTGCTGAGATTGCTTTGTAAGTGACGGGGAATGGGCTGAGGGACAGTGAAACACGGGCGTGATTTGTTCCAGGCAGTCACGGCATCACTAGCTTTGATTAGTTTTCATGTCACCAAACTGCACGCTTTCCATAAATTAGAGCATTTTTATGGCTGACTTGAGCACTGTGGCACACAGTCTGCTTGTGTCACATAGGTAGTTCCATATATATCTCCTGCCAAGTAGGTAGTAAACAAAGGCTGTGAGGATCTACACCCAGCTGGAGTAACTCTGTAATTTGCCCGCTGTAATTTGTGAGCAAAGTAACATGATATGTTTTATCCTAATGAGATGGAGTCTATTTGGCCCTTCTGGAAGGCTGTCCTCTGAGGTTTTGCATCCATGCACGTACTTTCAGGTGTTCTCCCTTTCTGGACAAAGAGATGTGAAACACATAAATCTTCCCATTCCAAGAATCTCCCGCTATAAAGAAATCCTTGGCTAGAAACAAGTCTGTATATAGTGGTTTTTCAAACTCATATACAGCAGAGTTCACGTTTCAACCACAGGCCAAATTCTTACTTGACACTCCCCTAATTAAAAGGAAGCAGGAGAAACACTGTGTAGTCTTTTTTCTCATTTTTCTTCTAGAATTCAGCAGCATCTGGGAGAAATGGGTGGACATTCTCTCCAATCTGGTCGAAGTTTCAGAGCTGCTTTAATTTCAAGGAGAAATCATCTATCTTCAGCCCTGCTGTTTCTCTACAAAATACTGAGTTTTTACCATCAGCACCTATTATTCATTTGTGTAATTATTGCTGAATCAACAAGATCTGCCCATTTTTGCTTGAAACCTAATGATTAGGAGAAGCTAATGAGTGTAGAAGGCTCCCTGAGGATTCCTGTCTCTGTACCACCAGCAGGACTGGGCTCTGTTGGGAAGGGAGGAAAGTGGGATTGACATCCCTTCCACCTCTCTATCAGGAACAGAGGGCTGCAGCTGTGTGACCTGTTAACCTCATTATTTTTTTGGAAGTTCAGCATTCATTTAGTAAACAAAGGCAGGATGAAACCTTTCAGTTGGCATAAAGCAGCACACCTCTGTTGTCAGAAATGAACCTTGCCAGATACTCCATCCAAAGAACTGAGGCCTGAGAATTTGCTACTGGAATACACATTGAACATTTTTGGTTTGTATTCCTTCTCTTGAAAACTTACTTTATGTTTGGTGATCCTCCAGAAGCATCTGCAAATACTGGGTTTTTTAATTAGTTTGAGATCAGGTAGACAGAAAAAAAAAATCACTGGAGATGGCTGAACTCCAGCAAGGAAAGACCTCATTTAGGGGAAAGGGAAGCACTGCTGCAGTGAAGTTGCCTTTGCTTGGCAGAAGGAGAGGGCAGGAGGCTGTGAAATGGAAAATTGGAGCCAAAGTGTTTTGTTTCGGTTCTGTGGGATTTTTATAAATGCAGCATGTTAAGAACTTTAAATCTTGTATGTAAAGATTATTTTTGTTTACTATATTAATTACTAAGCAAGGGAAATAGCAAGGAAATGCAGAGTTTTTACTGTACATATTTGCCAGCAGGAAGTGAGAGCACAGCACTAACATTTTCCTTTCTTTACAGAGGTTCAGGGTTGCCACCTAGTTTTCCTCAGAAGGCAGCCCTACTTTTAAATTGGCTTTTTCTAGAGTAAATATCCCGACTCATTTTATTAGCAGGATCATTATCATTCTCTCTGTTTGTGTGGCAAATCGTTGGGTTTCCTCTGTGAAGATGCAACAACAAATTGCTTGGATTAAAACGTAATGATACTGTGATTTAGAACAGGACTTCCTTCATTTAGCATCAGGCATAGAAAAATCAGTTGTCTAGTCTCAGTCTGGGCTCTGTTGGTACCCAGGGAAGAGAGAGGTGCTTCTAGAAGATGATTCACCCTGTCCAAAAATAGGCACCTAGGAGTGACTGGATGATTTTTCCCAAGTGAGTTATCTTTCTCAATACAGCAAGAGAACCTGGATGGCCAGCTTGGATGGGATGTCTGACTTTTAAATGGTTGATGGAGAAAGAAGTGTTGGGAGTTATTTGGTTGTAGTCCTTCTTTGGGGCTTGTCTTTTATAGTCCAGGCTTTGCACGCAACTAGGGATCGAATAAGGCCACAGCAAAACAGAAGCTGATAGTAAAGATAATTTCATTTCCAAGGTAAAAAAACCCAATAAAAGACCTGGTTTGCAATGAAGTGTGCGCTGAGTGATGTGTGAGTGGATGAAAGGGAACAGAAATGCCATCTCTCTCTACTCTAGAGATTCTGAATGTTATGTGGGATCTGAGCTATCACACTGCATGATTCTGGATCTTGGGAGAGCCTCTAAAAGATGTTCTCCTGACATGACAAACTCAAACTGCAAAGTGTTATCTTCCACATCCAATTTCTTACTTCAGCTTCTTGACATCTGGGGTTTCGTTAAAATATTCTGATTTCTCCCTTTTTCTCGGCAATTAAAACCAAAGTGGAACAGCCCACCTTCTAAATTTGCTTCTTAGTAATTACCCCTGTGAAAATCCATTTGCTGCCGTTAGCAGATAGACAGTCCTTTGCTAGGCCAGCAGAGTGATTAGCATGATCTAAGTATTAGGCTTTTGTTTAAATCTTTCTGATTCATCCTTATTTCTGTCTTTTTAATATGTGTATAAGCCAGGCCACCAGGTCACCAGTTTCCCTCTGTTGGTGCCGAGTGCAAGAATGGGATAAATGACAGAGAAATTGATAACAAGGAAATAAATGAGGCAAGATGGAACCTTTAAAAATTAAACATTAGCATCCTTCCTGACTGAGGATGCTTTTCTGACTCAGAAAGAGGTGTTTGAAGTTCCAGCAGCTCTGTGAGTCCAGGAACAATCAGCTGCCGTTGCTCCTGTGCGAGGGAATTGCTGTGCAGCAAAATATTCCCAGAGCTCATGCTGCATTTTCCAGGGGTGGGATGCAACGTTGTGCCAGAATTTGTACGTTTTCCACATTAATCATTACCCTCATCAGCCTTCCTCCCCCTCAGAATCCCAGTTCCTGCAGAATGGTGGCTCTGGCTTTAGGAGTGCCCTCGTTATTGCAGAGCAAGAGCATCTCCTGTGTGACGTGCAGCATCAGCACACGGGGTTACGTGTTTTGGTCAGTATCCCATAAAGAAAAGCTCTGAGTCATGTGGGTCTGAACTGATTAGAGATAACCCTGAGCTGAAATCTGCTTGGTCCCCTGGATGAGGTGTCCTTGTGCTGCCCTCTTTCTTCTGCTTGCAAACATATCTCCTGCATGCGTTGGTTCGGTTACTTCCACTTTCACCTCAGGACATCGACCCTTAAAGAGGTGATAGTATACTTAAAATTATTTCAGAAAGATTCAGTGTAGCCAAAGCTTCTTGAATCTTTAGCCTCTCTAAATCTCAGAGAACAGCACTACGGGGATTTTTTTTTTTTCCCAGACAGCTTTTAAAGGTTGTTTTAATGTATGTACAGAAATTATCTGTTCAGAATATTAGTCCCAGCAGGTTTATTCTTACAATAGATCTCCTGCTTCAACAGGTAAAGATAATTGTGTTTTGCCTCGTTGTACATTGTGGAATTCATCTTCCATCCAAAACCACTTATTCTCCCCAGATACATATTTAAGAAAGTTATTTTAGTAAAGAAAAAAATAACCCATCAGTTTTGATGACCACGTTGTACAGATATACAGAGATCAAAAAATATCAGCAGGCTGTTTTATGTTCCCCAATGATATTGTCATTTTAAGGACTCCTGCAATTTGACATCAGGAGCATAAGGAGAACAGACAATATTAATATAATTGGGAATCATCAGAGACAACTTTTCAGGCAGGAGTTCTTACTCAAAGCACTTTTTATTAAACCTCACAGTGCCAATATCTGAGATTTATCTATTGGGTTTCTTAAGCATCTTAAGCAACTGTTTAATTACTACTCAGTATTGGGAAATAGATAAGACAGAGAAAATAATGCCTGACGAAAATTAGAAACTCTTACCTTGGCAAAGGAATTAGCAGCAGGTGTCCTAATGTTTCACACTGTCAAATGTATTCTTGGCTGGTTTTATTAATGGTCTGGAAAACTGAGTGAGCAGAAAAGTAAAAAAAAATTGCAGATGACACGAAACTGTTAAAGGTCACTGAGGAGTAAGGATGGCTATGAAATCTTCTAGAAGACTCTTGGAAAGAAAGATGAGACAGAAATATGAGAGCAGCAGAATCTTCTATTTTGAATAAATACAAAATAATGAGATTTAGGGGGGGGAAAAACCAAACCCAATTGTCAGCTATTCTTAAAAATCACTCAGGGGAAAAAAAAAGTGGGGCATCATTGGTGACAGTGAAAATCCAAGAACCAAGTTGTGTGAGTACTGAAGAGCCCGGTATAGAAAACAGGCCCTGTAAATAATACAATACTCCTTTATAAAGTAAGTGTAATGGCATATCTGAAACATTGTATTAAATTTTGGTGTGGGGTTGTTTGGGTTTTTTTTTTCTAATTGAAAATATTTTGCAGAAATAGAAAGATCTAGAAATGAGATGTTGCAATTACTGGATAAAAGTATCCATGTGAAGAGAAACTGAAAAGATTGGAGCCGTCATTTAGAGATGAATAGAAGGAAAAACACTGGAGAGAAGGTAATTTTTTACTTAAGCTTATTCTTTCTTCTCAAGGAGAATAAAAGGAAATTAATTAAACTGAGCATTTAAAGCAGATCAAAGAAGACTCTCATCCACAATGTACAGTTAATGATGAGATCTTTTCACTCTAAGGTGTAATTGAGCCCAGGAGTCATCCTGTGGGGAGGCAGCTCCATCAACTCCCACTCCTGCCCCGGTTTCCTCTTCCCTAGGAACTTTTGGTCCTGTCCACTCTCTGCCTGGCAACTTACAGGGTGCTATTCCTAAATACCATAGCAAACACCTCCCCACCCCATACCTTACCCTAGGAAATGTTATTAAACTGTGCTGTAGATTCATTTACAGCTAAAAATGCTGCCACTCAGCAGGGTGAACTGCAGGGGAGGCACCTACTAACACCTTCTTAAACCACTCCAGATCCTGAACAGAATCAGCTAGATGGCCCAAATTATTATAACAATACTGGTTTTCACTTCCCCTCTCTGGATTTGAGACTTCAAATCTGTGATTAAGCCTCTCAACTACTCTTATGTCCTAGGTATTATTAGACTGATGCCCAAGGTAACTTTTTCAAGGTCGTGGTGTGAAGAGCTGCCAGTGATAAATTTCTTGAGTCTCTCCTGAAAACTACTCTGTTCCTTTAGTCACTAGCCTACGTCCTTCCACAGTGAAGTCTCTTCTTTACTCCTCTATGAATTTCCAGCCATGGCACTTCACTTGCTGCAAGCTGCCAAAAATCATCTTGCGACCTCGCGTTGTACTTGGCATTCCAGTAGCTCTTGGCCAAGATGTTTTGACAAACACGTCAATTCACCTGTGTCTTATAAGCTCCTCTTCTAAGTCAAGGGACAATTCCATCTGGGTTGAAAATAGCTGGGGCTCCCAGTGACTTGATGTTGTCCTCTGCCTTGTGGAAACCTGGTGACTTAGAAAGAAAGGACACAATTTTCAGTTTGGAGAAGGAGCCACTATAGAGTTTATCAAAGCATTGCGAAGGTGCAAAATTCCATTGAAGCCAGTGGAAGGTCCTGTTTACCTTGATGACTCCATATTTTGGATCTTCACTTTTTTTTGTGAGTGCTTTAGCAGTGATGGCATCACTGAAATGTTTCCACACTCACTTCCGTGGTTTGAGAATTACATCTTTCATTTCCACGGTGCTTCTTTATGCAGCCATCTAAAATTTCCTCTTACAGACTCATGGCATCACAGAATGCCCTGGGTTGGATGGTTCCTTAAAGATCATCCAGTTCCAACCCCTTTACTGTGGGCAGGGACATCTTTCACTGGACCGTGTTGCTCCATCCAGCCTGGCCTCGAACACTTCCAAGTGTTCCACGCAAAATTGTTTGCAGTCCAATTTCTAGTGAACAAAAGCAAACGGCAATAGCACCATGATCTTCTCTGACACCAGTCAACCTCCCCAGGGGACTCTTAGGAAAAGGACCCAGACACAGAACAGATATTTGTTGGACCCTTGGTGTCAGGACACAGGCAGCAGGAGTGGCACAAGAAATATTTCTGTGGTTGCTTGACATGCCAAATACTAAATACATAAATAATCTGAAGCATTCATGAGCATTTAGATAACTAAGAGGGAAAAAGGCAGAACTAAATGAGCAGGGATAATGATAAAAATTATTGGTTGAACTCTTTGCACTGCCTGTGCTTACAAGAGATCTTGGCTTTTTTTCTTGCAGCTTAAATTTGGTGGAGTGATGCATGTAGGGTCTCTCCCTGTGGCTGGCACTGCTCTCTGGAAGTCCATTGTCCCTCTATCTTACATCTCCATTGCTTGCTTTACTTTCCAGCATCACTTCCATGAACAGGAAGAAATTATCTGGTTTGTGGTTTGTGGTTTTTTTTTTTTTTTTAATCCTTTGCAAAACAGCCATGCAGATTTTTTTTCTTCAAGAAATGAAGAGATTTGGCTCTGTGGTGACACTGGAAGACTGTCAACCTTATCAGCACAGACTGGCGTGTCCCACAGAGTTTACTTTCATGGTTCTCATCAGTAGCACTTCTCAACAATTCCATATTTTACAGATGCCCACTGAGGTATCTAGAGTTTATAAACTTCATGTATCTACACAAATGAGTGCAATATTTAAGAGCAAACAAAACATTGTTACATAGGTCAATGATTTTTCCTCTAGAGCTTTTCAGAATCGACACCCATTTTGGCTTTCAGAAGCAAGGGATATCCAAAAGATTTGGTAGTGTGTTCTCCCTCACTGTTTGCTTTCTTTTTTAGCCTTATAAGCCACTAGTAAACCACTCACTGGAGTGGAAGCTGCTCATATATTCCAAGGGGTCGGCAGAGCTGGTGAGGTGGGGTGACCTCGAGGCCAGCAGGAGGTAATGATCAGATTAGCTGAGTCAGAACAGCCCAGCACAGCTCTCTATATATATCACGGCTCCCCTTTGGAGGAACTCTAATCAGATCTGTCCCCACGAATATGTTTATCCTGTCTGGAGCCTGGCTTTCAAAGCAAATTTTTTTTTAGATCCCAGCTCCCTGTAAACCTGGGAGTGCTGAGATCCCAAAGCTCCTTATGATTTCTCTCACTATGAGAATGCTACAAAATTTAAGTCCCAACTGTAAATGCCTAGTTTGTCTCCAGATATGAAAAGCTGTGATTTAGCCTCAGTCCTGCTGTGAGCAAGAAAAACCTCGCTCCAGTTCTTTCTGCAGATGCTCACAGTTATTTCCACCTCCCCCTCACCCCACCCTATACATTACTGAACTATTTCCTTAGCTCTGAGTATCTTCTCTGGATTGTTGAAATCCTTCCCTTACCTGGGTGCCACAGAATCCCTGCCCTGCAAGAGGCCACAAATGTGGTGGTTTGTGCCTCCAGGAGAAATGCCTGTGCACCCCCTCAGTGCTGAAGGATGAGGACAGTTTTCCTGGGCTTGCTCTCTGCATCCCCAGAGGTGTGTTGTTGTCCTCACTGATTTTTGCATTCCAGTGAACACAGCAATAACAACGCTGAAGCAGATCAAAGGTTTCAGCTGATGACCCCAAAATGTGAGGAGAAAGTCCACTGAAGTCATACAGGAGGAGGCAAAATAATTCCCATTTCCTCCCTCTGAGGTCCAGCTTTCTCCTTGGCTGCTTACCTTTGAATCTTTCCCCAAAATGAACCCCTGTAGCACCATTCATGTGACTCGCACTGATGCTCTAAGAGTAATGTGAAAAAATACGTATGAATAGATGATTCTGGGGTTTTTCCTCCAAAATATGTGTTTGTGGATTGCACCAGGACATCAGGTCAGCTCTTTCCTGCTTCCCAGACAGCCTGTCCATCCCAGTTCTGCAGAAGTGACGCTTCTCACAGCAAATGTCACAGTGCAGCAGTTCTGAGCCAATGAGCTCAACTTCTCGTCGCCGTTTATCTGCAAAACCAAAATCAATCTTTTTCTTTGGATTTTGAGAAGTGCCTTGAAATCCTGACACATGAGAAAGGCAGAAAGACCTGGGAACAGTGAGGTTCACCCCAAAGGTATGGGGGTATTTAAAGCACAGTTTCGGAAGTGGCTTTAATTGATGAGCTAAAAATCTCTGCTGCACTTCAGTAGCACAGAGGGAGCTGCACAATTACTATAAGCCAGGGAGGAAAAGTGCATCTCTCATCAGTAAAGCCCTGCCTGTTGGCTGTGTGCTGTGCTTTGCAATGCATTTGTAGCCTCACATTTGTCAGCTTTTCTTCCCTTTTCTTTTGTCAGGCTGTTACTGTGGCACACAAGTCAATAAACACAAGTTTCAAGTACTTTTCGCTTTTGTGATTATGATGTAACGTTGCCATTAAATCTTTTTTAACATATGCTGGCTCATCCAGAGAGATCTTTCAGCTTAAACTCAGGTTTTCCAGTGAGCCATGGACTCACTAAAAAGAGCAAGGACCATGAGGCTCCATTTCCTAGAGGTGGTGGTACCCTGAGTACCCAACACCTGAAGGGAACAGCAGGTGGAAGATGATGGAGTGAATTCCTTCCAGACAGCCCCAGTGCCATTTCACACCCCTGTGCCCGTTCTTTGTCCAAAGGATGATGGATAATGTAGGAATCTTCCACAACGGCTGAGTTCCCTTTCCTAGCTCTGGCTGGTTTGATCATATCAATGCAAGGAGGGAAAAGGAATTGTTTAGGTGGGACAAAGTGTAACCAGGGGCAATGGGAGGAAACAGAGCAAAGAAATGTCTCGGCTGACTATCAAGAAAAACATCCTAACATTGAAGCCCCAAAGGCCTCTTTAATAATCTCCCAAAGGAAGTAGTGGGAACCTTTATCAATGAGTCATTTCAGGCTTTGCAGGACAAAGCCCTGAGTGTGGGGAATAGTCATGTACTGGCAGGGCATGAAGGGTCTTTCCCATTCCTCCCTGCTGACTCCTTTCCCTCACCCTTCTGAAGGAAACAGAACCTGAAAAACACAATGCACCCTGTAGTTTCCTAACATCCCCCCCCCCCCCCCCCCCCCAAAAAAAAACAACCCAGGAAAACAACATCCTTTGAGATTGGTAGCTTGGGTAATGTTTTTTAAATTAGCTTCAATAACATGACAGATGATAAGAAGTTTTAGAGTAATTTTCTTCTTTTTTTTGTGTGTGTTTTTTTTTGTTTCAGCTGTGTTGCCAGAACTTGTGTCTGTCCTGGCAGCAGCTTTCTTGTAAATTAATGAAACATCAAGGCTGCACTACCAGCCAGATTGGAGTAGCATGTTTCCAGGAGAGAGGCTGAACTGGCAGATCCTCAGCTGCTACAAATCAATTAAGTTCCCTTGATTCCAGCACAGAGGGCCACTGACTTACAGCTGCAGAAGATCTGGCCCATTTCATGTTGGAACAGAGAGATCGCTTTCATTCTGCTGAGAGCCAGACTATTTAAAATTTAAATGGTGTTAAATTTTAAAATCACAATTTAATTTAAAATTCCCTTTGCAGTTTCTTTAAGCGACAGCATTCCTCATTTCTGCCTCAAAGAGCTGAGACTGTACATTTCCCCAAGACCATCCCATCAGGGTTTGCTGCAGTGTCCTGTGGCCAGCAGGTATGATAGGAGTCACCCTTGGATGTTTTTGTTGATGCCAGTTTCTTGCTCCTGTTTGCTGAATAACTGTAATAAGAATTTCACAGAATCATGGAGTCAGAGCTCCCCAGACAGACTCTGTGCTCTCAGGAAAGGTTACAATTCTTGTATTTGTAGGGACGCCACGAAGAGACATCTGACCATGCAGACCCTCTCAAGGCCTGACGCTTTTTGCTGCGTCTTATATTGGCAGGTGAGTGTTTTGCCTTATTAAAAGTTATTTCATGGTGTCTAATCTCCAGTTAGCTGAGTACAGGGCTGGCACCAGTGAAGGCAAAATCCTCATCTTCCCTGTGGGGGGAGGGACTGTCCTGGTGAGCTGCAGGAAAAAGCAGTAGAGAAGAGGTGACAGAGTCCAGAGCAGGAGAAGGAGACCAGGGACTAAAACAACCAAGAAGAACAAGGGCTAAAGGGACCTTGAAGGGGCTGGGGAGGCATTGTTAGGTTAAGGAGGCTCTATCACCTGTGTGGCATCACATTCCAGGGTAGGAGACATTTTTTCAGTTCCCCTCTTGCTTTCTCGTAAAGATGGGAAAACCTTGCTCTTCCAGCTTGCAACTGGGTTTGTAATTTGCCAAAGAAATTTAAAAAAACCCTCCAACCCACAAGCCAAATCACGTCATTACAAAGTGTTACAGCACATGTATTTAGCACCTCGCTCCAAAGCCCAGCCCAGGGCCAACTTTCCAGCGTAATTTTCCCGCTCATCTGCCAAGTGGTGTGTGGAAAGAACCATCTGTGGTGTCTTACAGGGGCATTTCCCGGTCACAGCTTTCAAAGGGTAACTAAGACCTGAGTTTTAGGGCTGGAGTTTTCATGAGAATGGTAATTTAAAGCTGAGAGAGAACAAGTGATGACTCCTGGTGTTTAGTCTGTTCTGCCTGTGCCTGGAGCAGATCAGCCCACTTGGCAAAATTAACATCTCCTAAATACCTCTTAATTCAATTTATATTTCAAGAATTCTTCTTTAAAGAATTAATAGCATGTCTGTCAGTCTCTGCTCATTAAACACTTTTGGATCAGGTGATACCTTGGATCACTAAGATCCTGAAGGTTCTTACATTTTAATCTCCAGCTACCCATAGGAACATGTGATCAAGGGACAACAGGCTCACAGAATATGCTGGTTTGGAAGGGACCCACAAGGATCATCAAGTCCAACCTTAGCCCTGCAAAGGACCACCCCCAAGAGATTGTGGATCATCCAAACACTACATTGCCCATCCCTGGAAACACCATTCCAGGCTGAGTGCCTTTCTGGGATGCAGGCTTTTGCCAGGCACATCTTGTGCAGCTCAGAACAAGAATGTCTGGATGAAAGTCCGTACACAAGAGGCCAGACTACATGATCTAATGGTCCCTTTGGCCTTAAAAATCTTGAATTGCTGAATGGAAATCAGTAGGAAAAAAAAAAAAAGAGTCCCTAGCTGCAAGAATGAACTGACTCAATTGCAAATATGTCAATTAACCTCAAACTGACAACCCTCTTGGATCATCTTTAAAGTTATAAATTGGATTGAAAGGGATGTAAGTATAATTAAACTTCCATAGTTTCGAGGCACGTATTACAAAATTTCTCACTTCTTGTCCAGCGCTCCTGGGTGATGTTCCTGTGCTTGCCTAAAAAGCTGATACGTTATTTTCTGTATCTCTCTACAAAGGTGGTCTCGAGCTGGGCTGGCCAGTTGAAATCCCCATCCTGCTCCGGGCAGGCAGCAGCCACAGATGTCCTCTCCAGGTGTTAAGCCAGGTAATTCTTGTTGTGAGCAAAGGGGAAGGACCCTCTCCCCTTCCTCCCTTCCCTCTCCTCTCCCACTGATGTCCCACCCCAGCACTTCCTTTTCTTCTCACAGCTTCTCCCTACTCATCCCTCTCCTCTCCTTCCATCCCATCTCACTTTAAATAACAAAGCTCTCCCAAAATCTTAGGAGCTGTGTTTTAGAGGAATCAAATACCGCCTGAACTGAGTCAGACTCTGAGTTACTCTTTTGCCTGGGACAAAGACAGGCAGGGATGGACAATGGTGCAACAAGGCCGGGTGCCCCAGCAGGGTGGGCTGTGAGATCAGATCCCAGGAGTTGAACTTGGCGGGTGCTCCAGGGCTGGATCCAAGCTGGAGCAGAGTGTGGCTGCAATGTCCACAGTGCCATCTTTTGGATAAGGTGGAAAACTGTAACAAATTCACGGTGCCATCAAAAAACTCTCCCATCAACCTCTCCCAGAGAAAAGGGTGCTTTTTTTTCCTTGCTGTTGCTGAAATTGCTGCCTGAGTTCCCCTGGAAGGTTTTATTGGGAAAAGTTATTCTTCCCTTCAAATTCAGAATTTCTCTGTGTTGTGTCTGCACAGCGTCCAGCAGGGTTGCCTCACTTCAGTCAACTGTGCTTCAGTGGGTACAGCGCAGGGAAAACCACTCTGAAAAAGATTTTTCCAAATGAACTGGAGTGCCTGATGAAAACCACGGCAGCTCCCGATGATGGAAAGCCTGACCTCAAGCAGGAGCAGCACTGATGTAAAAGGGCAGCTGTTCCAGGATTTGTCTGCGCTACAGTGTGATTTAGGGCTGAATAGAGGCAAAACTCTAAAAGCCAAGATGCCCTGTATGTCATCTTATAACTCAAATATGCCCTGTGTGTAATCTTATACTGCCCCATGTAACGCACTGGAACTGGGCTGTTAAAATTGAGTGAAACAACCCAATTCCTGGAGGGGCCTTGACTGAGAATATGCTCACCCTTAGAACTCATGCTGATGCTTTTTTGCTTCCAGGCCAAGATTTTGTAAATCTAAGTCAGCTCTGTCTCTTGTGCCTAATAATATGAAGCAAGAAATAGCCTAGCCTTATAAAAACTGTGGGTTTTGGCCTCAGCCCATATTGATTATCTAAGCACCTAAATGAAGCCCAAACTTCTGGTTCTTGCCCAAACAACAATCATCTTGGAGCTTCCTGCCTACAGGTCAGACTGGCAGATAATGGGTGTTCTGAGCTTGTTCAGACTCACGTTTCCAAGTTTATGCTCAGCTTCCTTTTGTTTACAGACACTTTTCTTGAGCAAAGTCTTCCTTTTTAGTCACACGCTCTTTGTGGAATCAAAATACTCAGTGGCTTGTATGGATTTTCTCTCCATTAAATCACTGGCAAAACGCTGCTGATTTTATTGTAATCAAATTTTTCCCACTAGAGAACTCCAGTCTTCTGGGAAGCTGCTAGAAAACTGTGCTATAGGAAACCAGGACTAACTAAGCAATATGGTTAAGCAGAAGGTGTCCTAGGGCCCACCTGAACAGCTTCGTAAATAGGAGCTGAACAGAGGCATCTGAGCCACTTCTATCATCTCAGGAAGGAAAAATTTTAATTCTCTGAGTAGCCCTGACTGCCAACCTCTGTTGTTGACCTGCAGCAGGTATCATTCCAGCCCATGACTCTTCTAAATTAAATCAGTACAAACAAATTTGTCAGAATAGCCTGGAGTGCTGTCGCCCTGAGCAGAAGCTTAGGACAGCTTCCCTATGTTTGCATTGCTGAAAATTACTGTCACCAAATGTCGGCAGCAACTGCACCCAGTTGAGTTTCCCTCTCCCTACATGGCAACTGCTGTCCTGGGTGGAATCCATTTATGCCACTGAAACACCTTTTCCAGGGTGAAACACTGTATAAAAATGCTATATTGGTTTGGTGCTGCTAATTATGACAAATTAAGCACGTGCTTTTGAAGGGGTGAAACAGGCCCAAAGCAGGCTTTCATCTGCTGGGTGTTGATGGGGTCTGCTCAGAGAATTTGTGGCTGTCCCACCCCTGGGGGTGTTCCAGGCCAGGCTGAATGGAGCTCTGAGCCACCTGGGATAGTGAAAGGTGTCCCTGCCCATGGCAGGGGGTTGGAACTGGTTGATCATTAAGGTCCCTTCCAAACCATTCTGTGATACTGGTGCCTCTCTCAGCAGACTTGTGACAGAAGGACAATCCTGTTTGGAGGAGTGGTTCATCTTCTCATCCCTGTATCCCTGCCACATCAAGCTGGAGGTGAGGAGGGGGAGGGAAATGCCTTCAGTTGGTAGGGTAGCATGGATGGAAAGCTCTTGATTTTCCACACTGTTGCAGAGCCCTTGAACACTGCAGTGTCCTCTGCCCATGCTCTACTCATTTTCTCAGGACCGAATGCCAGGGAAGGGACTAAATGTTCACTAGATGGGGAATGTGAATCAGCCAGTGGAGGGCACTGGTGCTTTTGAAAGGAAGAGTCTCTTCTGCGGGGCAAGCTTGGCCAGCTGGGCAGAGGACTTCTCCCAGGGCACTGAGGTCTTCTGCCCTACGTGGGCAGCTGAGACCTCAAGAAAAACCTTGTGAGTGATGGAGTACACTGAGCTCTTCAGTGGACTTTGAGGCAAGCCCTCAAAATTGTGGGGATATGCCTAAGCTCTTTTCTTTATGTACTGACTGAAACACTTTTTGATCCCTTGGAAAAACGTGTGCATGTCTCCATTTTCACAGGTCCCTGCAGAGGTGGGTTGTATGCTGGGATGCCCTCAGAGATGACATTCTAAAGACACATCATGTGAGTAGGTGGAAAAGAAAACCCTCCTGGGGGTTGGTGATGGAGAATCCACTGGCAGGTGCCCGGTCCTTCTTGTGGACGCTGTTTGTGTGCAGTGAATGGGGCTGGGAAAAGCAGGAAGGGCAACCCTGGAGACCTGCTTGGATGAAGAAGGGAAGCCTTATAGAAAACTAGTCCGGCAAAAGGAACTTTACTAGGTCTCAGTGACAGATGTATTGAATTATTCAAGCTTAAACTAATACAAACTTTTCATGTCAGACACTGTGAGTTTCACTTCATGAGGACTAAAGTGCTTTGGGCAATGTCTCTTTAACGTGCTGCTGAAGTTTGCACATGCAGATACAGATTTTGGGCTGCTAAAATAATTCTGTGTAAGAGGGAAACTATGAGCAACCAAGGGAGAAAGTTAACACTTTCGAAAAACAAAACTTGCCTCAGAAACTGATGCATGCTTTGAAAAATTCAAATGTTTTATCAGTAAGGATTTCTGGCTTTCGACCACGTGCCAATCTGAGTCCTGTTTTACAATTTCTGCTCTGCCATATCAACTCTTGCTCTCAGTAGAATTTTTGTCTGAGTGGAAACAGGAGTGCTGGGCCCTTTGACAGCAGAGCTTTTCCTCCCCCAGGGACAGCCTGAAGGGCAGAGTACGGCAGTGATTTTTTCCTAGGAACGTGACATTATGAATGTGTACATCTCTTTAGTAAATCAGCTTACCCTGGCGAAGCACTCTCTGTATTTTTGACCCTGTCTCTTCAAGATTTCTTACAAGCAGCCTCCTTGAAATAAAGCTTAGCATTTGCTTGCGCATTTTTCAGGAAAAGGGTCGAAATTTCCTTAGCCCAGAGCCCAAATAACAGGGTTTTGCTCCATAAGCCATTGTGCTGTCAAGCGAAACGCCATCAATTCAGCTGATGGAGTTAACTGCAAAAATGTAGAAGGAAACAGAGCTGGTGAAATAGCTTGTGATTATTATCTGAGGGCTGGGTGGAGACCTATTGGAGAGGCAGCAGCTGGGAGCCAGCATATCCAGAATAGAGGAGCTGACATTACAGAACTTCTTTCCCTGTTAAATGCTTTGGTTTTCTCTGAACTTTCCAACTTCCTGGGAGGGGTGGCAGCTACGTGACCTGCAAACCCCGGGGAGACTGATCCCAGCTTTTAGATCAAGGAACTCAAAGTGACAATGGGAGCAGAGAGAAAAACAAATGCTTTTTTTAAGGAATGTGCCTTGAATTATTTATCCACGTGTTCCCCAAGCCTGTTTTGTTCCTCACTGTGCTAGCTATGAGGCACTCTAATTACAAATATTTAAGACACCTTGCCAGCCTTGATAAATCCTGCTTGTAAAGCCTAGAAGTAGTACCCCTGCAACTCCATCACAGAAACCTTAATAGCTCACCTGGTAGGTGAGATTGCAAAATTACCCGTGGCATGTTATGTATCATCTGAATTCTGGTGACAGTAGATGATACTTCTTTAGCATCCTGGAAACCTCTAGACATCCTCTTCTGTTTGCTAGATCCCTAGTGCCAGTTCCTTAGGGGTGCAGCTGGGCTCATTTTTAACCAGATGCTTAGGGAACCAACAAGGTTGTGGGAAGACAGTGATCTGGCTTTGGGTGGATCTCCAAAGCTTTGCTGTTCAAATGCCATGAGAGCATCGTACCTGGCTTTCCCTGGCTCCCCAACCCTTTTCACTTTCTTTTCAGTCTTGAGAGAGCATTTTGTGACATCCCCACTGATATGCAGTGGTTGGGCTGGGGAAAAATGACAATGTAGAACATAAGCACCGACAAGCAGTGACTCCATGGGTAGTGGTGATGTTGATAGAGGCAGACTTCTGAAAATACATGACAGACTTCAGGTGTCAGGTTGCTTCTTGAGCCCTAAATAAACCTGCTTAGACTACTGCTTTTGTTTTTTACAGCTGCAAATTTAACTCTTTGCAAGCGTGTCCTCTGACCTTTTACTCGGTTCAAAGCTTTGGCAGTTTGTGCTTTTGCATGTCGGACACGCTGTCTTCCAAAAGCCTTAAAATGGCTTGAAGCAAAGGTCTGTGGTGGCTGGGGGAAAAGCACAGTCACAAAAACCATCTCTCTTGGATGCAGAACCATCAGACCCAGCTCTCTGGCCATGAGCAGATGGTGGCAGTAAACACTGCTGGGATGAAACCAGAGCCACAGGTTCCACCTCTGGAAGTGCCTCTCTGTGGGAGGAGGAAGGTTTTCAGCCCACAGACACTTGTGATGGAGTCATACAAGGTCTGTGTAATTCTCTAGGCCTCAAAATAGACGCACATGGGGCACGAATCACAGAATCACAGAATTAACTAGTGTGGAAAAGACCTTTGAGATCATTAAGTCCAACCTATTACCTAACACTCACTCATCGACTAAACCATGGCACTAAGTGCCAATTCCAGTCTTTTCTTAAACACTTCCAGGGCCAGTGTCTCCACCACCTCCCTGGGCAGCACATTCCAATAGCCAGCAACTATTTCTGTGAATAATTTTTTCCTAACATCCAGCTTTCTAACTTCCTAACATCCTCAACTTCCCCTGGAAGAGCGAGGCCTAGAATTTGTGTGAGATACAGGAAAGGACTGGACCTGCTTAGCCTAAGTGCAATGTCAAGGAATGGTGACGTGCTCCCTAGACTGAGACCTCAGTCCTGTGGGACATGGGCAGAACAAAGAGCCCACAGCAGTGTGAGGTGTGTTACATGGGCACTGTTCAGAGTGAGACCCCCCAGGACACAGGCAGGGCTGTCTCTCCACCGGCAGCGAGCCTCAGCCAGCTGGAATTTGCAATGTAAATTGTTGAGCTAAACTTCACAGAAGTTTGTGAGGACCTTTTTTCTGGGGCACACTGTGCTTCCTCAGCAGTTTCGGGAAAGCGACTCCACACGCCAGCTCTGTGCAAAGAGGGCTTTGCATCCTTTGGTGGGATGCAGTTACATTCGGTGGAAGCACCTGCATCAAGCATTTGTCAAAGCAGAGGTCAGAGTCGTTCTGCTTTCTGCAGAAAACCTGCAAATCGAGTGACAGCCCCTGAGATCACCCCAGCAGTCAAAAGGATGGCATCAGACTGTTAAGTCTTGTGCCGTGCAGCACCACCGTTATGCTTTCCCTAGAAAAATAATCCAAGAAATCCTTCATGTTGGCAGCATCCGTAGTAGTGAGCAATGTTCTCCAGCCCTGAGGTCAAGCAAGCTTACACAGAGCCCAGTTTATGTCCTCAGGGCTGACCTTGTTTCCTCCCCAGGACAGGGTGAGCTCACCCATTCTGTGGTTAGGCCCAGCCCCAGGGCTGCCAACTAGGAGAGCCCAGGGTGTCTTGGGCCAAAACAGTGGCAGAGAATGTGCTAACACTTCAAAAGCTCACAGGGTTCCGTGTTGCTGCTTGAGGGCATGCCCAGACTTTCTTCTATTTACTGGTACAGATGTGGCCACAGGAAATAAGAGGAGCTGACCCCAGTGATGCTCTGCTCATTTGTAAATGAGGAAAAACCTTAAACTAATGTTCCTTCCCTCAGAAAACTATACAGGATGGCTGGGGAGAGCTTTCCTAGCCTTTCCCACAGATGGCTGTGTGGTCACCCCTCCCTGCCTGCTCACAAACAGGTAGGAAATGTGGCAGGGGCCCTGGGCACTGCCAGGCTCATCTCTCCACCTCCAGGAAAGTTGGCAAATTTACAGTTCTGCATTATCTACAGAGGAGCTTGCAGTGACCTCCCTGCTGCACCGGGGCTGTGTTATATGGTGCTGCTGAATCCAATCCCTCCAGCTGAGCTTCATCTCCGTGTAATTGTGGCCGCTGCACGGGCAGCCAGAGTTCAGAGCCTGGCTGCGCTGCTTCCCTTGGATGACAAAGGCGTGAGTCAGTTACAAGCTCAGTGTAACTACTTATTTATAAAGACTGTATACAAAGAGAATTTTTTTCCCTCCTTGGCTAAGGCAGACGTTTGCAGCAGGGAGAAGCCTCTTTGCTCAGGAGTTCCCCCAGTGCTGATGAGGCCTCGCTTCCCTTTTCCTTTGCAGGATCCACTCAGACAACTTGAAGTCTGTGGCATTCACAGAGAGGCACACATGCTCCGTTTCGCTTTCCAATTGGCACTATGTGCCTGAGGCAGAGCAAGGCTGCAGGAGTTGGGAAAGATCATATTGTGAGGGTAGGTACCCAAGGCATGGCCAGGAGGGAACCAAAACTCTGAAGAGCAGCGTTGTGACCCCTTCCAAAGGCCACACCCTTTCAGTTTCCATCTGACTATAGAGGCTGTACCATTCTTCCCTGACCTTAGTTTTTTCCTGTGTGATCTGCGTAGCCCAGGAGTCTCCCTCTTGCTGCACACGAGGTATGGGCAGGCTTCAGACATGCCAAGGACATTCATTTGCCTAAATGTAGTCATGTGGTGCTATTTTAAGCGCATTTTTTTTTTGACCCTGCCCAGCCTCCATCTGGCTGGTTTATGCATCCTGCAGCACCCAAACCACCTTTATGAGCCTGGTATGTCTGACATGCAGCCCATGAGAGTCCCACACCCTTCTGGACTGGCAGGGATATACACATATGCCTGGAATAGCACAAGACTAAATCCTTTCCACCACCAGCTTCAGCGTTTCCCTGGCTGGTCTGCACAGTCCCACTGGTCCAGCTCTTACTATCAGGGGCTAATTTTCCACATCAGTGCAACTTTAATTTGCCAGAGTTGCACCTGGTTATAACGGGTTATTTATTGTTTCAGCAAGAGAAGGACTTGATGAAATATTCAAAGCCGTATATAATAAAGTTCAGGATAACCTGGCACACACAGGAGCATTGAACAGTATAGAAATGCCAAAAGCAATACAGGATTTGATAGGACTTGACTGGCTGCACGGTGTGAACACTTACAGATCACAGACCTGAATCTTCATGGCACTGCCTCTTGTGTGGTCATTTATTATAGCTTAAAATGGGTATATGTGTGAGCAGTCAGCCTTCAAAGTACTTCATAGCAACTTTTCACTGCAATGGGTGACTGCAAAGCATGCTGTCATTCGGTCCTTTAAATCTCCTAATGCAGCAAGATCTTCCTACCTCAATGTTTGCATTTTCTCATGATCAGGTTCCAGTTATATTTGCCTTTTGGAGGAAAACTGGCATCTCTGGATATGCAACGAACCTGCCCAGCTGATTGCATCAGGTAAGTAGGTTTGGAGTACAACACACCTCTCTCGTGCAGAAAGTATTTCATTACACAAAGCAGCTGCTGTTGTGGTAGAAAGAGCAAACAGAGCCGTGGGTTTAGGTAGGTTTCACCTGTTGAGAGAGCACAGGTCCATGGCTGTGAGTGTGATGTTCAATCTCTGGTGGAGTTGCTCCAAAAGGCTTCAGCCTCTGGAGCTTTGATGTCAGCAGGAAGCAAAGGGGGGAAAGGGCAGGTACAGAAGAGCAGCTCCCCCTCTTAACTGGCTCTGTTAAGCCAGGTTGACTTTTCCTGCTGGGACAAAGGCTCAGCGCTCAACACATGAAAACGCATCTTGTGGTTACACAGAGATTTTGAGCAGATTTTATCACCTGTCTGCCCCTCAGAGCTGTGCCTCCAGCAGATTTTTGGGACCTACCCAATCTTTGGTTAGAGGGGTTGCAGGGTGATGGCAGGGAGCTGCTGGCAAGTCTGACAGAGATTATTGCGTATTTCCAGAACAGTGGAAGGTCTGACTTGCAGCCCTTTACAAAGTCCAGTGTACAGAGCCCCTTACAAACAAATATCACTTCTTGGAGATGGAGAACAGAAATGGCTCATTCTTGCAGGTAAGAAAAACCAAAAAAGAATATTTTAAGTCTGGACTCCTCCCTGACAGCTGAAATGGGGAAAGAAAGAGATGGGAAGAAGCATGAACTGCCCATTTTAAGTGTTATCTATGCTGGAACCCAGTTCTATACTGGGCTATGAACACGTTTTCTGCTCTTCTCTGGCACACAAATGCAACAGAGCCACAAAACATGAGTTAACATGACAGCTGAAACCTGCAGCCTGTGGTTCTCAGCATTTTAGTCTGTGTTTCCTTCTCTCTCCCTCGTCATACAAACCCTCTGACAGCCAGTCAGGCTCAGACAAGTCACTAGGGCTGCAGGCAAAGCAGAACTCCCAGGTTATGCAGGAGCAGCAGCCACTCTCCCTTGATTCATTTGTGGCACAGCTCTTCCTGTGAATGGCAAAGTGTCTCCACACTGAAGACCAAATACCAAGGGAGCTCTGGATGTGTTTAAATAAAGCTAGGCTTAATTAGAGCTGTTCAAAAATTAAATGGAAGAACAGAGTGTATTTATGTTTGCACTCAAAAATGTATTCAACTCTCAGGCAAAACTAGGTCACCACAACTCAAGTAAAATTAGTGGGAAATGCAGCATGTGGGAAAACATTGTTTTGCCTGTTCAATGTGAGCAGGGTGACTCCTACAAGAGCTGCAATACCCCCACCTTCGGAGGCCTTTGAAGTCAGAAGGATGCCAAGAAGTCAGAAATGATAAGTTATAGTTAGAATCATAATCATAAGTTATACAGTTCATATTAGAGATTCAGGCTTGTTTTACATTTTGATTTGGCTTCTTTCTCTCTCCCTTTTTGTGTCTCCTTTACAGCTACCTCAATGCATCTTCCTGTTAACATGCTAAAAAAATATGGGTATTTTGTTGCCTAAGGTTATGCCTGCTGTCTGCCAGGCACCAGTCTGCAGCTCTAGGTTCTACTTGAGGACACCAAGCTGCTCACCCCTGAATCACTATTTATATGTGGATCTCCTTGTTTTGGTGAGATTGGGATACGCTTTGACAGGTCTTGCACAAGTCTGGCGGCACCGGTGGAAATTTGCAGGCGCCACAGATCAAAGGGCTGGGGAAGGTCAAGTGTTTTGCATGGATGAGATTTGGGATCAGCTGGGCCTGAGGTAGGGCCCCATGACTGCTGCGGGGCATGGGATGTCTCCTGTGTACCCACGAGATTCCTCCTTCTGCTGGCAAAGAAGAGAAGGTCCATGCTTGCATAAAGAAGCAGGACAACAGTGTAAATTCCATGAGTTGTCAAAATTCCAGATTTTCATGCCAAGAATTGTGTGGCCAGCAGGGCAAAGGAAGTTATCCTTCCCCTGTACTCGGCACTGGTTAGGCTGCATCTTGAGTATTGTATCCAGTTCTGGGCCCCTCAGTTCAAGAAAGATGTCGAGGTGCTGGAACAAGGTCAGAGAAGGGCAACAAGGATGATTAAGGGGCTGGAGGATAAGCCCTTTGAGGAGCGGCTGAGGGAGCTGGGTCTGTTTAGCCTGGAAAAGAGGAGGCTCAGGGGTGACCTTATCGCTGTCTGTAACCACCTAAAAGGGGACAGTCTTTCATCTCTGGCCACTGGAGATAGAACAAGAGGTCAAAGTCTTAAGCTCCAGCAAGGGAGGTTTAGACTTGACATTAGGAAAAGGTTTTTCACTGAAAGAGTGATCCAGCATTGGAATGTGTTGCCCATGGAGGTGGTTGAATTGCCATCCTTGGAGATGTTTAAGGGTGGACTGGATGAGGTGTTGAGGGCCATGATATAAATGTTATAGCTGTTAGGTTTTAGTTGGATTATAGGTTGGACTTGATGATCTTCAAGGTCTTTTCCAACCTTATCAACACTGTGATACTGTGAAATCTCAAAATGTTCTAATATTGCTTCAGACTGAATCAGCAAAAACTGAACGAGCAGTCCTCATACTTAATTTGGCCTCAGTTGAAATAAGACACTTGCAGCAATGCTAACAGACCTAAAGAAGCTTTTTAACAGTCTCTTTGGTTATGAAGCTCCCACAAAGCACCTTGGGGTTTTTTGCCTGGCAACTCTTTCAAAGGGGATCCGTGTTCTCAGAAATTTTTTGGCAATTCCAGTGAATACATAACACTTAGTTCTGCAAAGTGCAGCACTGTGGGAAACAGGTGCTCAAAGTATCATCCTACATTTGTATTTTCTTTTTAATCAGAGAACAGCCTGGGTTGGAAGGGACCTTAAAGATCATCTCATTCCAAACCCCTGCCATGGGCAGGGACACCTTCCACTATCCCAGGTTACTTAGAATTGGGATTCACTCTCTCACCCAGCCTCAAGTTGTCTTGGAGCGACTTCCCTTGGCTCTCCCCTCTCTGCTGCGTCACACCTGGCTGTGGTTGGCATTGACATTATTGACCCTGGTGTGACACATTGTTGACATCCACAATTCCAAGGGCCTTATTTGTCTTTCTCACCCCACCTAATTCCAGAAATACATCACCAGGATGTTCTGCTTGAGGCCTGGACCTGAACCCTCTGCAAGGTGGGGGGACCTCACTGTGCTGAGCATCAGCATCATAGTGGTGAGGTAAGATCTTAAAATTTATCCTCCGATTTGGTCCAGATGTAATCACCCTAAACCCTCAAATTGCTGAATATTTGCACTGACTATTCACTGGAGACACTCACAGATGCAGTCTCCTTGCCCACACCCTTTTTTCAGCACATGAAACCAAGGCTCATTTTCATGACATTCTTTTACGATCTGCATCTCAGCTGCAGAAAACACGTCCTGACCTACAGGGCAAGGCTTTGCTTTTTGTTGTCAAAAGAAGCCAGGTCAAGTCCTGTGGCAAGGATCACATTTTTATAACAAACCCTTCATATCCTTAATTATCTCCTTGCTAAATGGTTCAGTGCATTAGTTGCCGCTATCAGCCAATATCTTTTGCTCTGACTGAAAACAGTTCTTCGATGATTTTCACTGAAGACGCAAAAACCTTCTATGAGCAACTTCCGGGAAGTTTTGAGGTCATCCAGACCTTTCGAGGTAGGGATGAACTCTTTTAGCCCTTCCTCGTTCAGTTTTCAGGGATAATTTTTCCAAGATCGAGGAACTTGAGGGGGCTCCATGGCTGCAATTCCACCTCCTACCGCCGTGCGTCGCTGCGGCCCCGCTGCGCGATGGGAGCCGCAAGCCCCGCCCCCCCGGCGCTGGCCACGCCCAATATGCAAAGGAGGGCGCCGTGTATTTATAGACGCTATTTAAGGAGCTCCGGGAGCTCCCGCATCCCGGGATTCGGGAATACTGGGAGCTCCCGCCCCTCCGTGCCGGCTGCAGCCTGATACAGGGCTCCACAAAGCCGCCGAGCGGCAGCGGTTTCACTTTCAGATCATCCTCTTTAGATAAGAGGGATGTGAAAATGCTCTTGGGGGGGGGCGGTGTTTGATTGTGGTTTTAAATTTTTTTTCTTGACCCACCCAGTCATTAAAAAAAATTCAGCAGCGAGGGTTGGGAGGGAGACACAGTGACAGTCCCTGCCCGGGGCAGTGGGATTCTGCAGCCATTCTGCGCTTTATGCAGCCACCTCTGGGGAGCTGGCACCCGAGGGATTTTCCATCAAGAACAGCAGCTTTATGACTTGTATCTCCATAAATAATGCTTTCTCTCCCCCTTCCTGCCCCCTCTCCACCAGCTCCTGTGCAGCATTTCATTTGTATTGTTTGTAAGTCCTGCTGCAATCTACAGCATTCCCCCCTTCACTTGCAGACCCAGCCTTCTTTTTCTAGGTATATTACATGTTTTCATACAAATCCTTTTATCCAGCTGATACCTGTGCTTCTCTGTCCTTCCCATGGCACAGCTGAGTGCTGACTCTGTAATAAGAATTGCAAATGTCTCCACTCCTGTGTTAAAGAAAAACCTCACATCATAGAGTATCCTGAGTTGGAAATACCCACAAGAATCATTGAGTCCATCTCCTTCTCCTATCAAGGGCAGCATCAAAAACCTCACTGTGTGCCTGAGAGCATTGTCCAAACACCCCCTGAGCTCTGTCAGCTGTGCCCTGTGCCCTGAGAAGCCTGGTCAGTGCCCAACCACCCTCTGGGGAAAGAACCTTTTCCCAATATCCGATCTGAACCTCCTGATGCTGTTAACAGGGCAGCTTGGTAACTTTGCTAACATATCATAGGATGGCTTGGGTTAGAAAGGACCTTAAAGATCATCTTGTTCCAATCCCCCTGCCATGGACAGGGACACATTCCACTATTCTAGGTTACCCAGAGCCCCATCCAACCTGGCCTTGGACACTTCCAGCCACAACCTCTCTGGGGAACCTGTGACAGGGCCTCACCACCCTCACAGGGGAGAATTTTTTCCTAATATCCAGTCTAAACCTTTTCTTTCTCAGTGAAGCCATTCCCCCTTGTCCTGTACCCTTGTAAATAGTCTCTCTCCATCTGTCTTTTAGACCTCTCACCCTCCAGCACCCTCAAGTCCTTCTCCCCAGGGCTACTCTCCATCTGTTCATCCCCAGCCTGGATTGATATTGGGGTTGTCCCATCCCAAATGCTGCGTCAGCACTTGATCTTGTTAGGCCTCATGAGATTCCCGTGGTCCCCCTTCTCAAGCTCGTCCAGGTCCCTCTGGATGGCATCCCATCCTTCAGGTGTGACCACTGCACCACACCACATACAACTGAGAGAAGGATGGGGATGGGCACAGGAACTGTCCCTGCTCTTATTGTTTGCCCCAGCAGAGACAGGACTGACAGGTTTCCCGCTGGCTTTTATTTGGATTTTCCTCAAACCACAAAAAGAAGAGGAAAAACCCTTAGCACCCCCAAAGCCTACGTATGTGTTGAGAGCTGACTGGTGGCAGAGGTTTGGGTATCCTCAACTATTTGCTGCCAGTTTTTATCAAACTCTCTGTTTCGGTGATCTTGCACATGCACCGATGGACTGGACCTCTGTTCTATTAGAGCAGGTCAGTAGCTTCCAGGATAAAACCTTAGTGGATGTGGGAAAGGACAAGACTTTGTGAGTAAATCAGTAAGAAGGGCAACAAAGGACTCATTTTTGTTGTGCATTTAAAACTAAAACCAATGCCCATTCAATCAGTGCAGAGATTTACTAGAATAGTAGTTCTAATAGCATTTGGGTCAGGCCCTTGAAGAACCTCTGTGCTAGAATATTATGATGGGTAAGTGCATTTTCCAAGGGCTTTTTGAAATGCTTAAACTGCCAGTGTGTGAGAGATGAAGAAATGTATTTCATAGCTGGAATGTGCTTCAAGTGAGCTTTTTTTTGTTTGGTTGTGTTTTTTCTCTATTTTTCTGACTGCACCTTTGTTGGCATCTCCTTGAGAAATGACTGCACTGTTTACATGCAGTTTTAAAGCTGTAGGTTTTAATACCTTCTGTGGTTAAATCAGGTGAAAATAAGGGAAATCTGCCTAGTGAGCTGCTTGGCCGCCTTAGTGCATGAAGTAGAAGCCAGAAATTCTGCACCTTCTTCATGCTCTGGATTATATTTCTTAATAAATGAAAGCACAAAACTACCAGATCCACAAAGAGTGGAATTAAACTGATTGTGAAGTGTCACGGGCAAATACCATCTGCACAGTCGTATTGGTCAGGAATAGAAATGATTCCCAAATCCCTGCCCCTCTACTCAGTGTGTACAAAGAACTGGACCTCTTTCAAAAGTGAGAACAGCCAGATATCAGCAGGGAGGAAAAGAAGGAAGGAGGTTTATGCACATCCCAGTTTAAATGTGTGATGGAGCTGAGCAGCAAGACGTGCACACCAATCCCCCGTGGCTGCTGAGCAGGAGGCTTTTGTTCTGCAGGGCCAGATCAGGTGGAGAGGCAGGGAGGAGGAAAGGCAGCTCCATCTGTGACAGATCAGCCTGTGAGGGTAACAGGCTTTCTGAAAGGCTGGTGCTGAAATTTAGTGTTCTGGCAGGGACTTGACTTGTTGGTGAGCTGCCAAGGGACTTGACTTGTTGGTGAGCTGCCTGAATCCAGAGTGATGCTGAAATCCCTCTCCCATGTACTCACCAGTGTGTGTTTGCCTGCCTGTTGTTCTACTAAAGTCTCATCTAGTTAGAAGTTCTGATACAGTTTTGGTTTGTTTTGGTGGGTTTTGTTTTGTTGTTTTTGTTTTTTTTTTTTATTAAATCAGTATCCCTGATGGAAACTGAGTAGCCCAGTGGTACCCTCAGGCTATCGGGGTATAAAGTCCCTGATGGCTTTGGGAGCAGCACATTTTCACTTCCCATAATGGTGTCCACACCAGAACTTGTGACAATCATGGTCTATACTAAAACATATTGAATAGTAATCATTGTACGTAGTTAGACATGTATATAGGCATATACATAGAGAGGTGTGTGTATATAAATATGTGTGTATAAATGGAGAAATCTGGGTTTGCTTCTTTGCAAATGTTTCACAAATGTTTCCGTTTGGGATTCTTTAAATGGCATGAGCTGTGTTGGTAGAATTAAGCACTATGGGGCTGTGAGAGAAATAGTGTTACACTGGTGCAACAGGGCAGCCTGGAGTGGGGAAAAGGGGTGGACAGCCTGTTTTGGAGGCCACAAGCCACTGGCTGAGGTGTAGAATCATAGAATCACAGAATGGCCTGTGTTGGAAGGGACCTCAAAGATCATCTCGTTCCAACCCCCTGCCGTGGCCAGGGACACCTTCCACTATCCCAGGTTGCTCAGAGCCCCATCCAGCCTGGCCTTGGACACTTCCAGGGATGGGGATGAGGCTGGGCAGCACCACTAAGACATTTTTATCCCAGAACTGCCACATTTGCTTTCCCAGTATGGCTATTTCAGCAAGGCTGTGGGAAGATGCCGCTTACAAACAGCTTTTTTTCTGCTTGTAATAATTGTCTCCTGGCTGAAAACTACTGTTCCCACTGAGCTGCTGGTCTGTGGGAACACATCCTAATTCTTTTGAGGCAAAAATCAGGCAGACTTGTTTGAATAGTTGTGATAGTCAGTCTGAGCTCATCTGAAGGGAAGGAGGAGCTCAGGCTGGAACTGCTCCACAGGCAGTTGGATGAGGCCAGCATCCTGCAGAGGGGCTTGGGGTGGTAACAGATTTTACCAGCACAGCCAGTTTCAGAAGATTACATAAATTCATAGCCAAAAAAAAAAAAAATCACCTCTACATCCAAAATACATCATAACCTTACAAAAAGCAGTATTCAAGCTTTTTCTTTTTTTGGAGTAGCACTCAGGCTACTTTAACGTACGTTTTGCTGAATTTTTCTGCCTGCAAGTTGTACTGAGCTTCGGATTCTTATAGCAGCTTGAGTCCTGCCTATCAGCATGAGCGGATCAGGGCATGCAAAAAGGTGGCAGAGTACAAAATCTGGACTTTGTGTGGTGGAGTTTGGCTTGCCATCTGCCTGACAGGCTCAAGGAAATGCAGGAGTAAGGGCACGCTGAGTGGGATCCCACAGGAAACATAAACCCAGGGGAGTTGCTGAGAAAGGTGGTTACGTTTTTCACTTATGCTAGAAACGAAGACAGGGTGGTTGTCTTAGCTCAGTCAAGTGTTCTCCAAAGTAATGTTGTGAGAGCGGATTTGGGCCTTCTTGAGACAGCCCTAGAGGTGGCTCTCAATGAGTTCATTCTTTTCTCTTCCTCTTTTTTTTTTTTTCCTGTCCTTCTGTCTGTCTTGTTAATTATTAATTCAGTGTGTTGAGAACCACATTCTTCCAAGGGACTCCTCCCATGTTTCCAACCTGGGCAGCTCGTCTTGCCCTATTAGTCTGTGGACTAAAATTGCTCCTTCATAAAAATACTGGACTCTGGAAAGGAACCCAGGTGTCAGAGTGTACACAAGGTGTGTCATCCCTGTGTGTTACAAGAGCTGCCTTGCCTTGTCCATTATGCTGCTTTCTTACATGACCTCAGCAGCAGCAGAAGCATTTGGTAAAATGGCCTCAGGTTATTGTGGACTTTGTGGTCTTTCCAGCACATTGAATTAATCAGCAGGGAAAAATAAATCCAGCATCAGAATGAGCATTTTACTGGAACTGAATTGCAATTTCTGTGCATAATTTAACACTTTGGGGAGGGAAGGCTCTCTGCTTGCTTGAAATAATTTAGAGGCAGTTTTTGAAATAGAACACATTTGTGTAAATTTGTCTTGGGATTAAAGATCTCGCATTTAGTTTCTCCAACATTGCATCTCTGTCTAAAGGAGATGCCATGCAGTAATCTCTAAGCTCTCTTCTGCAAACTGTTTCTCAAATCAATAGACCAAAAATAGTTCTCCTGGCATAATTTCTTCTCCCCC
>WEKX01017374.1:14184-34237 GCA_013390025.1 Pitta sordida | reverse complement strand
GGCTCAGGGGTAACCTTATTGCTCTCTATACCTATCGAAAAGGAGGTTGTATTCAGGCGGAGGCTGGTCCTTTCTCCTGGTCTCAGGTCTCTGATGACAGGACGAGAGGTCGTAGTCTTAAGCTTCAACAGGGAAAGTTTAGACTTGATATTAGGAAAAGGTTTTTTGCTGAAAGAGTGATGCGGATTTGGAATGGGTTGCCCGCAGAGGTGGTTGAGTCGCCAAACCTGGATGTGTTCAAGGGTAGGCTGGATGCGGTGTTGAGTGATATGATCTAGATGTAGATGATAGGTTAGTTGGATTATAGGTTGGACTAGATGATCTTCAAGGTCCTTTCCAGCCTTATCTATACTGTGATACTGTGACCAAAATAACACATTATAGAGAAAGCATCTGCAGTGGTTTACCATTTTTCAAGCTGTCCTTTATTCACAGAAGCTAAATTATGTAAGATTTTGAGATTAATTTACCCACTTAATTCCATAAAGTAAAACAGGGTAGGATGATTTTAGCAGGATTTATTCACTATTCATGAACATCTTCTAATCTGAATTTAGAGTTTAACATGCAGAAGTGCCACTTTTCACAGTAAATTGCAGATTTATCTGCAGACAGAGCTTTATTGGACTTCCCTGCTCATACATGTATGTTAACAATTTATTCCTCAGCTGAAGAATATTAACAAAGAAAAAATAAACAAAAAGATTTTGTAATATGTAGATGACCTTCCTCTCCAGCTTGAGGCAGTTGACAGTGAATTTAATTTCCTTTTCGACTGATTGTTTGAGGCAGAGCACTCTTTATGGTGCATCTATATATATATGCACACTATAACTTTAATTTCACATATCCTCCACATTTAATATTTTTTCCTCCAAATTCCATTTTTCTGCTGCCTTAGTTTACCTTTATTTAGATTCATTCAGCTTCAATCCAACCATTAAATCATTACTGTCACAAAAAACATTAATCTAAATTGAATGGAGTGACCTAAAAACCATTGCTCTGTAGAATTTTCTGGGCAGCACAATAGAGAGCAAGTGTAAATGCGTTAATTATTTCTCTAATTGAAATACATTTCTGAAATTTCAGAGCATTCAGCTGAACACTGCTTGATCCAAGTAGAAAGATTCTCATAACTTAGTCAACATCAGAGCTATATACTGGATATCACTGAAAAGGCAAAGCACAGCAATTCCTCTGAACGGGCAGTCTTACCAACAAATTTATAAGGACAGAGAAGACATACCTTTTATGTATAATGATCACGTTTGTGACTGTTTAAACAAGCTGAACATGCACAGGTTGACTTGCAGGGATGTACTCATAAATGCTGAAGGAGTGGGCCAACCTCACTGTGAGATGAACCTCAATTATCTTGGAAAGATCCTGGGAAATGGGAAAGGTTCCTGAGGAGCAGAGGAAAACAAGGGTCACTCCTATACAGAGGAAAAGAACTACAGGCCAGTCGGTTTCACCTTAGCCCTGAGAAGACTTAGAAATAAGAGGATCCCTAAGAGGATTTAGAAATCCAATCCCTTCTCACATACCCAGAAGCCCTTTCCCAGTTTATGTCTGGCTCTTTTCTCTTCTTTTCTGTCCCACAGGGCCTATACAAGCAGGACTTAGGCCCGGCACTATTCAACATCTTTACTGATGATATGGACGAGGGAATCGAGTCCATCATCAGCAGGTTTGCAGATGACACCAAGCTGGGGGCAAATGTCAAACTGCCAGAGGGTAGGAGGGCCCTTCAGAGGGACCTCGACAGGCTAGAGAAATGGGCAGACTCCAACAGTATGAGGTTTAACAAGACTGAGTGCCGGGTCCTTCACTTGGGACAAAAGAACCCCATGCACCGCTATCGGCTGGGGGAGGAGTGGCTTGAGATTAGTGAAGTGGAGAGGGACTTAGGTGTAATGANAGTGACATGGTCTAGCTGGGGGTGTTGGGCTGGATGGTCCTGTGTGCCTCTCCTTGCTTGGAGTGGCCTGTGCGACTGTGAGGGATATAGGTTTATGTTCACCACTCTGGGGTGTGCGTTCGGTCTCTGTACGGGTGTTAGATGGTGAGTTGGACTAGATGATCCTTGTGGGTCTCTTCCAACTCATAGTATTCTGTGATTCTGTGATTCTGTGACCACTGGCAATAAGGCTTTGCTCTTAGAAAAGCACATCTAGTTTTCTAGGCAGTATGTCTGCAAAGCCCCTGTGTACAACCCCCCATCTCCTCCTTCTCCACCACTCCTCACATTCTCTGTCCTCCAGAGTTGGCTTAGTTCTTCTGGCCTGCACTTAATCGTAAAGAGAAACACAGTATCACAGTATTAGCAAGGTTGGAAGAGACCTTGGAGGTCATCAAGTCCAACCTGTAACCCAACAGTAATACATTGTCTAAAACATGGTACTAAATGCCTCATCCAGCCCACTCTTAAACATCTCCAGGGATGGTGACTCCACCACTTCCCTGGGCACACCATTCCAATGAGAGATCACTCTCTCTGTGAAAAACCTCTTCCTAACATTCAGTGTAAACATCCCCTGGCGTAGCTTAAGGCCATGTACTCTCGTTCTGGTGTCCTCAGCCTGAGAGAAGAGATTCACACCCACCTGACTGCAACCCCCCCTCAGGTAGTTGTAAACAGCAATGAAGTCACCTCTGAGCCTCCACTTCTCCAGGCTGAACAAGCCCAGTTCCCGCAGCCGCTCCCCATAGGGCTTGTTCTCCAGTCCTTTCACCATCCTTGTCACCCTTCTTTGGACACTCTCAAGCAATTCTTGAACACAAAAACAACTGGGAAATGCTAATAACAGTGTTCTGAAATTGAAATAGATTTGGATTTAGGAGAATTAATAAGTGCTAAAAGTATATGCCAAGCCTGAAAATTTAAGGCTTCATATTAAGGAACGAAATCCTTTTTCCTGGGCCCAAAACTGTAAACAAATGGAATTTTAGTCAAAACACATGGGAAAGGAATGTGATTGGTCAGAGCTGATTGGCCAAAGGTTTAAGGCAAGATGTAAATTTATGACATAATGCAGAAGGGATACATATTCATAGCATAATTTCCATCTATATGAGGCAGGTGTATAAAGATGGGTGACAAACCTGGGGTGGGGCTTTTGGCACTTGACAGGGATGGGAGACAGTTTGTAGGACAAAGATACTCATTCCTTGTTCCCAGGGCCAAAAGTAAATCTTTTCTATAGCTTGCAAGTAATTCACACCCACCTGCCTGCAACCTCCCCTCAGGTAGTTGTAAACAGCAATGAAGTCACCTGTGAGCCTCCTCTTCTCCAGGCTGAACAACCCCAGCTCTCGTAGCTGCTCCCCACAGGGCTTGTCCTCTAGTCTTTTCACCATCCTTGTCACCCTTCTCTGGACCCTCTCAAGCAGCTTCTTCTTAAATCGAGGAGCCCAGAACTGCACACAGTACTCAAGATGTGGTCTGACCAGTGCCAAGTACAGGGCAAGGATAACTTCCCTCGTACGACTGACCACATTGTTCCTCATACAGGCCAGGATGCCATTGGCCCTCTTAGCCACCTGGGGACACTGCTGGCCCATATTAAGTTTCCTGTCAACCATTACTCCTAAATCCCTCTCCATTTCGCCAGTCTCCAGCCACTCACCCTCAGCCAATAGCGATGCATGGGGTTGTTATGTTGCTTATATCAAATTTAGTAAGCCTTTAACACTATCTCCCATAACATCATAGACAAACTGATGAATTACAGGTAAATGGACAGAGAAGTAGACTGAAAATTGACTGAACTACTGGACTTACAGGATTCTTATCAGTGGCACCAAAGTCCAGTTGGAAGCAGTTGTTTGGGGATCCCAAGAGAGTTGTATAGAAATCAATACCATTGAACATGTTCACGATAAGTCCCATGAATCATGAGAAAGAGTGAAAATTTAGCAAGTTTCCATACTACATTGAGTTAAGAGAAGTGGTTGGTGCATCAGGCTGTTATGTTGACCTGCAGAGGAGTATCAACAAACTGGAGAAGGGAGACAACAGGATCCTAATGCAGTTCAACAAATGAAAATGCAAAATCACACACCGAAAGAGGAACAACCCCATACATCATTACATGCTGGGGGTCTGACCAGCCAAAGAACAGCTTTACGGGTAGGACTTAGGTGTAATGAAGGACAAGAAGGACACGTAACAACCTATGTTTCTCTGTAGTAAAAAAGGTCAACAGTAACCCGAGCTACATTAGTGAAACATTACCAGCAGGTCGAGGGAGGTGATCCTTCCTCTCTATTTGGCACTCTTGCTGTATTCAGCATTAGAGAGGTCCTACTCTGAGTACTGTGTGCAGCGCTGAGCCCCCCAACTTAAGAAGCATTGGAAAGCTCTTGAATGTTTCCAGAGGAGGGCAAAAAACTTGTGACGGGGCTGAAATGTCCTAACATGTCCTGAATGTCCTAACAGGAGTGACTGAGGACTCCGGCCTTGTCTACTTTGGGAAAAAGGAAGCTGAGGGGGGATCTCATTTCTCCCTTCAGGAGCATTGCTTCCTGAGGAAGGGGAGAAGAGAGAGCGCTGAGCTCTTCTCCCTCTCCTATCGTATTCAACGATAGGATGCATGGGAAGGGCACAAAGATGCAGCCATCAGTTGAGATCTAGACAGGTCATTAGAAAGCATTCCTTTACCAAGCAGGTGGTCAAACATTAACAGGCTTCCTGAAGAGGTGGTAGATATTCCTAGCCCCTCAGTGTTTAAGAGGCATTTGGATAATGATCTTAGTAACATGCTTCAACTTCTGTTAAGCTCTGAACTGGTCAGGCAGTTGGACTAGATGGTCACTGAATAAATAGGCAGTTTATTCCATTCTGTTCTATAAATAAGTAGAGTCTGAGAGAGTTAGGAGTTTTCAGTTTGGAAAAGAGAAGGCTCAGGGGGATCTGATAAATGTATCATAAATACCTGAGGGAGAAGTAAGCAAACAGAGCCAAATTTTTCTCAGTAGTTCCCAGTGATAGGAGAAGCGGCAACTGGAACAAACTGAAACACAGGAAAACCTGTTAAAATCTAAGAAGACACTTTTGTTACTCAGAGGATGATCAAATATGAGAGCATGATCAAACATGAATATCCTTGGAGATATTCAAAATCAGATAGGACACAGGCCTTAACAACCTCCTTTAGGTTAACACTCCTCTCTGAGCCAGTGGGGATGGGAGGAATGGACTATGGACCAGATGATTACCAGAAGAGTGTTCCCACCTCTGTGAGTCTATAGTTCACCCTGGGAAAAATCACAAGATGGGCAGACAGGATAGTCTGCAGACATCCAGTTGCTGAATATCAAAACAGAAGCTCAGTTAACCCTAACTTGCTCACCTCCTCAAAAGCATTTGATCAAAAGTGAACAGATTTGCCAGTTCTTGCAGCAGATGGGTCTTGAAGTTGTAGAAGCATCCAGAAATTTTGCTGACAAGACAAAGGCTCTGCAACTCATCCATCAGTCCTGTGGAGTGTTCACAGCTGTTTTCAATCACGCTGAACAAATCAAATTTTCCATGAGTCTGCTGTGACTGTAAACAGCACTCTAACATGTCTTTAAACTCAGCAGAACTGCATGACCAAACAACTTTTCATCGTGTTTCTAGCCTTCTTGATTGTTTATTCATTTAACCAAGAATTCATTGCACTTAGGTTAACATTAGGAGTTTTCAGATATGCCTTCCTCTTAACTTTTTGAACCATCAACAAATTAGCAAGGTTGACGTGAAGTTCAAGTTATGTTTACCAGATGTAAACACTCCCTTCAAATCACCTTCTGCTCTGGATCTCAGTTGTTTTACAGGGAACTCAAACATCACAATGCAGAGTGACCCAAAGAGCCACGGGAAGGGTTGGCAACATGCTAGTATACTATTATTTCTGTCCCCTTGCAAGTAATACTTCAGATTGACTATGTTGACATGTTCTACAGAATCTTGCTTTCAACTCTGGTGTTTGAATTGTAAAATTACTAAGGAAACCTAGATGAATGGCTTGGCATTCAAGCACACACATTAAAGAAGAGTTTTAAGAAATAGAGAGAATTCATGCTGGTTCAATTTCTTCTTATGTTAAATGGGAAGAGTTAATTTTTAAGTAAGTTTTTGGACTAAATAAATTTCTGAGGGTTTTTTCACCTAAAACAAACTCTTACTAGTCAGAAAAATCCTAGTTTCTTTTTTTCCCTACAAAATCAAAACATTAGCTTTTAAGCTTTGTTTAGAGCTCTTATTTCATCATCATTTTTTAAGATATTTTTTCATTATGAGCGTGAATGAGTAGCAGGAATTGAAAAAAGTTATGGACAACCTGCAGGGGAGAAAAAAACCCAAACAAAACCAAAAGGAAGACATATTTTAGTGGCAGTTCAGAATGGCAGGAGCCACACACACAGAACCATGCTGGTCTGGCAGCTTCAAGACACGCTTTTCTTTCAGTTACCATGACACTTGTTTCCTGCTACCAAGGAACCTCCTGAGGGCATTAATATAGAAATATCTGCATACATTATTTTTAACCCCAAAACTATTACACTGGTTTTAAGCTTTGGAAAAGCACGGGCCAATCTGTAGAAAACAAATTACTGTGAACTGATCATCTTGGAGGGCTTGACTGTGAAGTCAAAACCAAAGGGAGCTTCAGATAGAAGCAGTCCACTATCATATTTGTCATTTTGGTTTTAACACTGGAATGTCAGAACTGCAAATATTTACCACAAGAGTTTAAATGAAATTCACTCTTAGCTTGTCATTCAGGAGATAAGCTATTCCTACAATACCTCTGTGAAGAATGACTTTACTCTAAAAATATAAGAGCATTATTCTTGTATGAGGAAATGAAAAGTATGAAATACATAGCTGATTACATTATCAGAATTAGTAGAGAGGTCACTAGACTTCACAGCTTTTCACTATAAGAAGGATCCAGGCACATATTATTATTATACAACAGACAATAAACATATTTCCCTACTCTTAATCTATGGTTCTGTAGAAGAGGACATGGCCTTAAACTACGCCAAGGGAGGTTTAGACTGGATGTTAGGAAGAGGTTTTTCACAGAGAGAGTGATCTCTCATTGGAATGGGCTGCCCAGGGAGGTGGTGGAGTCACCATCCCTGGAGGTGTTTAAGAGAAGACTTGATGAGGAGCTCAGTGGCATGGTCTAGTTGGTGGGAGGCTTGGATGAATGGGGTGTGGTGCCTGTGGTTCCATGCTTGTGGGTCTGATTCCTGGGTGGGCGTTAGCTTGGGAATTGGACTAGATGATCCTGTGGGTCCCTTCCAACTCAGAATAACCTGTGAACTACCCTTCCCTACCTGTAGCCATGGAAACAGTAACACGCACCTGAGGGGTGTCAGTCCCCGGCTGAGCTTAGAATAACAAGGGACAACGTGACTCATGGCCCTCCCTGTGGGACCAGGCTGATGCCACCCCAGAGGGAGTGCCAGCACCGCCCCTCGGTGGAGCAGAGCCACTGCGCATGCATTGGCCAGAGAAAGTCACAAGCAGCTGAAGAAAAATTGTGAGAAATTTTCCTCACAAATCCATGGGGTCCTAATGGGGGGGGTTGCAATGCAGCGGGGATATACTGTACTTCTGTTTCCCCTATTTTACCCCTTGTACAGCTTGGATTATTTGAGGAAAAGGAAATGTCATGGTTCCAGCCAGGACAGGGTTAACTTTTCAGTAGCTGGGAGGGGGAATGGCTACCAAGTCATTGAGGTTATTCTATGTAACTTCACATCATCGACAAGGGCAGGGGAAAGAGAGAAAGCATTGCAGATGGAGCATTGCACATGGCAATCACTATCTCTTTCATACACTTTTGTTGTTATTGTTGCTGCTACTGCTCATTTTCTTATTTCATTGCTGTTTCTAGTAAATTGTGCTCATCTCAACCCATGATCTTTGCGATTTATTCTTTCAAGTCCCTGGGCATCCATGGGGGCAGAAAGGGAGAAGGGTCAGCAAGCAAGCAGCAACATGGTTTGGAGAATCTCAATAGAAGAACTAAATTGTGGAGTACCATTCCTAAAGCAACCAAGGAAGTACCTGTATGAAAAACAACCTCACAACCCAGCATTACTGTCCTATCTTTATTAAAAAAATACATACCTAATTTTCACTGCAACTACCACCAGAAAAAAAAATCCACTTTAGTATACTAGTGAGTGTCCTCACCTCTCATGCAGGAGACCAGGGTCCAATTCCTCACCGAGGAGGCAGTGTTGCCATTTCAGGTTTGGACTCAATGATCCTTGTGGGTTCCTTCCAACTCAGAATATTCTGTGATTCTGTAATATTCTGTGATTCTGTGATATCTGTGATTCTGTGTCCATGCGTGGACACAAAGTACTCAGGACAAATCATGCACAAAATATCTGATATGTAACCACTCAATTCTCAGAGATACTGACCACGATAAGAGTCCAGCCAAACTCAGCTTAGTGTTGCATCTCCAAATCTGGGACTGAAAATTAACAGAATGCACAACTCAGAGCAGAAAACTGCCTCCAGCAATTCAGCTTTGTTCACTGTAACATTCTGCCATGGAACGCTATGTGTCGACTGGAAAATGGCTTCTTCAGTGCTGAATGAAGACAAGGAGAGTTACCAAACCTTTACAAAATGGTACATGTCTTAGAAGTTCTTCCTAGCACACAACAGGCAGCAGCTCTGTGCCTATTTCACAGTAGCAGTGCAGAACTATACAGGACTCAGTCTCATCAGAGACATTACCTGGATGAGAAAACCCTTTGGTTCACCACCTAGAAGAACCATTTTAGTATATATGAGTGTAAGAAAAGTCGACAGTCTGGTGTCAAGGGAAAAAAAGTAGACCTCCTATCACAAAACCAAGAGCCATGTCTTCCTGGCAAGTATAACCAATAGGTGCCAGCCTTCTTTCTTCCATTGCCTGCATTCCTTGTACATGGAAAGCCAAGACACCTAACTCAAACTTGTGTATTTCTATAGAAATTTAAGTTTCAGTTCTCTTTACATGCCACAACATCATGCACCAACACCTTTTCCAGCAGAAATTAGTCCTTCAAAGCTTGTTTCTGTTACAAATTGTGTTACATTTCCCTCATGGCCAGCAACACTTATCACCTCATCAGTTCTGTGGAGCTATTCAGCTGTTTCCCAAATGTATTTCAGTGCAGTGAGTGTTCAGATGTAAGTGTGAGAAAGCTCTGAGACAGCAGATGATCCCAGTACTGAAGAGCTCAGATAATTTTAGGTTCTCTTGAGCAAGACAAGACATAAAAATAAATGGGGATATCAAAATGGGTTTGACCCAAGCTACTGTCTTAAAAAAAAACAAGGAAGCAAATAAAAAATGAGACACTGAGGCATCAGTAAAACTGCCTTCACAACTGGAAACAGGATCATTAATTTTTTCTGAGCTCATTAAGAGCAGTTATACTTCTAAGTGTTACCTGTAGACCTAATATTTTGAGTAGCTGAAGGATTCTTCTCTTGGCAACCATTACAGTGCTGACTGGACTTAGCTGCTTACAGTCCATGGGCAGTCACTTTAAAATAGTCAGTTTTCTGATGCATTGGAAAATTTCTGTCCCTTTGAACTTCCTTGTTCCTGAATTGTTGCTCTTTCCTCGGTACCACATCACCCAGTGACTACTAGTGTGTTGTGGAATACTGTTTAATAAACATCATTTTCTTGGCAGAGTACATCATCTAAGTGATCAATCATGAGTCTAGGAAATAGAGTTCTAAGTACTATATCAGCTTCCTGCCTCTCCTTTGAACGGCATCCCATAGTCATTAAAAAACCCTGCCCTCAACACTGAAATGATTTATTTTAATCTAAACAGAGATTTCTTTAATTAAACACACTTTATTCCTCTTGAAATTGACAGAGCACTCCCCTAAAGCCTACTATCACTCCATTTATCAAATGATGTCATTGAGAGCAGCAAGCTGCTCCTCCCAGACCACTGGAGCCTCAGGTTTTTTTCTAAAACAGGGAGGAGAAAATGCGACAGTAAGAAAATACAGGTAGATTCAACTAATCTCAAATACAACTACAGCTATGTCAAGGGACTTCTATGATGATTCAGCTCCTGAATTTGTAACTGGATACTAAACAAAGCTTCAAAGTTTACATTGAAAAAAAAATCAAATCCATATTTTGATGCTAACAGAACCTAGGAATACCTGAACCTAGAATTTCATTCAAGCAACTAAAGAGTCTGGTCTATTTCTATAATGATTCTGGAGCATTTGGAGTGACTAAAAGTCAATAAAGCCTAGCATTTGCTGTACAGGAGCTGTAAAAATGGAGCAAGAGATGTGTCCGGCTCAAAGAATGCTGGACATCACTGGAGAAACAACAGACAAGCAGTTTAAGGAGAGGTTGGGAAGGTACAATTAGTAACAGATGCATAGGACTGAAAAGACAGTTCATGTTGAAGCCAGAACTAATAACAAACCAAGTACATTAAATCAGCAATACTCTTCTCTAATGTTCTAGAAAATATTGGGAGGACCATGACATTAGAAATAGTCAGCGTGGATTTAGGAGAGGCAGGTCTTGCCTGACAAACCTAATCTCCTTTTATGATCTGGTGACTCACCTGGTTGATGAAAAAAAGGCCGTGGATGTTGTGCACTTGGACCTTAGCCAAGACTTTGACATGGTTTCCCATGGTAAGCTTCAGGAGAAACTCGTAGAGCATAGACTGGGTAGAAGCATTTTATGTTGGGTTAGGAACTGGTTGGATGGACAAGCTCAGAGAGTGTTGGTGAATGGTGCCACATCCAGCTGGCAGCCAGTCACTAGTGGAGTCCCACAGGGGTCAGTGTCAGGCCCGGCACTGTTCAACATCATTATTGATGATACGGACGAGGGAATTGAGTCCATCATCAGCAAGTTTGCAGATGATACCAAGTTGGGGGCAAATGTGGAAGTGCCGGAGGGTAGGAGGGCTCTTCAGAGGGACCTTGACAGACTAGAGAGATGGGCAGATTCCAACAGCATGAGATTTAACAAGACTAAGTGCCGGGTTCTTCACTTTGGACATAACAACTCCATGCATCGCTATTGGCTGGGGGATGAGTGGCTGGAGAGGGGTGAAATGGAGAGGGATTTAGGAGTAATGGTTGACAGAAAATTTATTTTGAGCTAGCAGTATGCCCAGGTGGCAAAGAAGGCCAACGGCATCCTGGCCTGTATTAGGAACAGTGTGGTCAGTCGGACTAGGGAAGTTATCCCTGCCCTGTACTCACTGCTGGTCAGACCACATCTTGAGTACTGTGTCCAGTTCTGGGCTCCCCAGTTTAAGAAGGATGTTGAGCTGCTTGAGACGGTGCAGAGAAGGGCAACAAGGATGGTGAAAGAACTGGAGGGCAAGCCCTTTGGGGAGTGGCTACGGGAACTGGGCTTGTTCAGCCTGGAGAAGAGGAGGCTCAGAGGTGACCTAATGGCTCTTTACAACTACCTGAGGAGAGGTTGCACTCAGGTGGGCGTGAATCTCTTCTCTCAGGCTGACAACACCAGAACAAGAGGACATGGCCTCAAGCTACGCCGGGGGAGGTTTAGACTGAATGTTAGGAAGAGGTTTTTCACAGAAAGAGTGATCTCTCATTGGAATGGTCTGCCCAGGGAGGTGGTGGAGTCACCATCCTTGGAGGTGTTTAAGAGAAGATTCGCTGAGGAGCTCAGTGACATGGTCTAGTTGGTGGGAGGCTTGGATGAATGGGGTGTGGTGCCCGTGGTTCCATGCTTGTGGGTCTGATTCCTGGGTGGGTGTTAGCTTGGGAATTGGACTAGATGATCCTGTGGGTCCCTTCCAACTCAGAATAACCTGTGAACCTGTGAAAGTGTTAAATCAAAATAAGGTAGAACCATATCAACTTCATGAAGTTAGGTGTGGGGCACAAGTACAGGCTGGCCAAAGAACAGCAGCCCTGAAGAGCAGGACTTCAGGGTGCTGATGGATGAGAACCTCAACATTAGGTGGTACATCTGCAGCACAGAAAGCAAACTGTATCCTGAGCTGCATCAAAAGCAGCGTGACCAGCAGGTCGAGGGAACTGATTCTGCCACTCTACTCTCCTCTTGTGAGACCCCACCTGGAGTCCTGCGTCCAACTCTAGGATTCCTAACACAAGAAGGTTGTGGATTTGCAGCAAATACAGAGGAGGTCTACAAAAATGATCACAGGACTGGAACATCTCTCCTATGAAGACAAGTTGAGAGAGCTTAGGCTTGTCAGTCTGAAGGAAAGACTCCTAGGGAAGACCTTATAGTAGCCTTCCAGTAACTGAAAGAGTCTACAAGAAAGCTGGAGGGGGACTTTTCACAAAGGCAAATAGTGATAGGACAAGGGGGAATGGTCTTAAAATAAAAAAGGGTGGGTTTAGATTAGACATTAGGAAATCCACTTCAGTACAGTGATGAGTGTCCCTGCCTCTCATGCAGGCAACCAGGGTTTCGATTCCCGCCAGGGAGGCAGTGGTGCCAGTTAAGAGCTGGACTGGATATAACATAGTATTATATAAGGAGGGCAAAATGCAGATTTTTCTGTGGTTTTGTTTTTTTTCCCACTAATATAAAACTCCTTTGATTAATACAGATGTTAAAACACTCAGTTTTCCTGTTACGTAACACAATGTCCTTAATGCCCGCTTGTCTTAGTGCCTTCTTACTGGCTCAGACTTACGAGAAACGCACACAAGTCTGCACTGGATAGAAGCTTTTGTCTCTGGGAGTGGGAGCAGGAGAAAACTGGAAGATTCTAGTCTTTTTTCAGAGACAATATACAGGGACAAGTAAAACTCTAGGCAAAATATTCATCCCTGCCAGTTTATATCCTCTCCTTACCCTCCAAAGCACCCCTATAGAAATTCATCAGCTTGTTAAAACTGAGAGACAGAAAGGCCTAAGTCATCTACTTGACCCAAACTGCTCCAGTCTATTGTCATGTTGACACTGAGTTATCTCCTAAACCTAGTTTGAATTCCAGACGGTTTCTCTTAATTGTTGTAAAGCCATATGCAACCTCACTAAAAATTAAAATGCTCTGCTGTAACTTAGCCACTCAGAATAATGAATATTTTACTGTGTTTTAAATATGATACATGGTACCAAAGAGACACACTAAACAAAGTAATTTAAAATCACTTAAAATACTACAATTTGAAAGGAAACTAACTCTGTAGTTAAGATGTCTCTTCTATAACAAATTTGCTTTTACATTAAAAGATTTAACAGGGAAGTGGTTAAATAGGTCACCTTATAGCAACAATGAGTACAACTACAGACAACTACAATATCCAATAAATTTATAAGTAAGCACATACATACTAGAATGTAACACATTGGTCAGCCACAGACAGCTCTCTTAGCCAGATTAAAGAAAGAATAATTCAACCAAGCAGCTTTAACCAAAAGAATATCAGAAAATACTGGGTTTTTTTCCAAAAATACATCTAATCTTAGACTCTTTCTAAAGAAATTTATCAAAAATATTTTCACTTAAAACATAAAAGTATTTGAAATAATTTTTGTTATCAGTCATAATGACATCTATAAAGACTAATTCCTTGAGACTAAAACTAAATGTTGCAAAAGGTAATCAAATTTCTATATTTATTTCCACTGCTTGGTTGGGGACAGAAATTTAAATGTCAGAGGAGGTTGAAGTCATATTTTAAATATATATCTGTCTAGTAGTTTACATTGGTGAAAGCTAGTCTCGTCAAAGAACAATGATTTTTGAACAGAGGTACTTGTAATAGTGAGGGAAAGAAGAGTCTGGTCTGAGCTCTTTTGAGAGGTCATCAGTGCTTTGAGTCTGTGTGCTTAGGTTTAGCACTTACATACCCAAGACAACATAAACATTGCAACTGCAGCAAGTTTCACAGCGCATGCTACAAACAGTAATTTATAGTGCACACGCTCTGATACAGCACGCCTAAATCCATTTCCATTTTGCATTCATTACAAGAGACTTGAGGTGCAGTTAAATGCAAGCAAAAATGCCATTCTTCACAATATTTAGCTGTAAAGCGGACATGAGATCTAGGTCATGTTCTCCACCATGCAATAAACTGAACAGAAAGTGTCTGATGCACAACTTTCCACGGCTAAAGTATGGGAAATTGAGTGGCTAATAAGACGGCAAAATTTTCAGTATTATGAGGCATATTTCTTGAATTCTATAAAGGGCTTTCTTTTCATTTTGCAAACAAAATAATTGTGTTCTTGTTTATTTTGATCTGTCAGAAAATAGTAGTCAGAAATCTAGCTTTACAGCCCTGGTGCAATAGAACAGGGACATAAAACAACGTCAGAAAAAAATAATCTGGAAGTTAGATACATATCATAGTTGCAGCAAGAGTTACATAAGTTCAATTTCAATTATCACTAGAGATCGTTGTCCTCACCAGATTTCCACTATTAATGTGCAACATTAAGGTAGTAAAAAATCTGACATATGAATGTAGCAACCATGTAAACCATCTGCTGCTTGAAAACTCAGTTGAGAGGATAACTGTGGACATATGGGGATACCAGCAGTGAATCAACCCTTTAAGGATAAGTTAAGCTCTGGTCAAATCAAGGTCTGAAAATAAGGCAAGGATGGTGAAGGAGCCATAAAACAACAACTGCTACTGCTTTGTGGTTTTCCCAGGATCACCCCAGACCTGCCGCCACCTTGACAGTCAGCCTGTTGCCTAGGATATCACGTACTCTAGTTCAGAATAACCAAAATACTGCCCATGAGAAGGAAACATCCAGGCACCAGGAACAGTCACAAAGGCACATTATAATGTGAAGAGCAAAATTATTTTAAAGCCCTCAAAATGGATCCAAAGATGGATTTTAATTCAGATTTTTAAAGCTCAGGTTCAGTGCCTAACAGAACTTCCACTACTTTGTCTATTTTCACAGAAAGTGCTGGAGACGAGACAACCAAAGATGCTACTCAGGCTAATATTTTTCTTTTGGGTGGCAAAAGACCAGGGTTTCGATTCCCGCGATATTTTTTATATGGAGGCAGAATATTTTCTGCCTCCTTTTTATATACCACTAGATTGTATACTAGATTTTATAAGCACTAGATTGTATACTAGTAGGTTGACGCAACAGCAGCACAAAGCTATAGGATCTGTGGCTGGAGTGGAGTTGCTGTTTAATTGCAATAACAAGAGGAGAAATACAAAAGAAGTTGCCCTAAAGTGGGACTCAAAGCTTCCTACACACTACCTCAGTTTTCATCTGCACAAATGGAAAAAAAGTGTTGCACAAATACCTCCCTGAGACCATTCCACTGAGGTTGTATCTAGAAATATTTATTTTATTTCACTTAGAAGGGACAGAAATTTCTGATAACTTATTCTTTTTTGCAAACATTTTGCCTACCCCAATCTGGTAGGAAACAGCTTACACTAACAGACCCATGAACACCAAAAATCCCACACAACCCACCAAATACCCCAGTCTTAAAATTAAAGTACTCTGCAGAATTTCCATCTCTAAAACATCCCACAGAAATGTGTTCACTTGACATTTGCAGAGGAAGTAATCTTCTTTCAAAATTTTTATATTTTTCATCTTTTCATCAGGAGTTCTAATTCTTCATTACTGAAAAAAGCAAAAGCTATGTTTTTGAAAATATAAATACTATCCCCACCACTTCCAAGCTGGGTTTTTTTGTGCTTTCATTTCCCCTTTTTCCTTTGTTAGATGAAAATGTTATGTTTGTAAGGAATCAGATGTAAAACAGCTAGTAGGAACTTCAGAGTTCACACCTAATGTGATATGAAGAAACACCCAGTGAGAAGCTGCTGCTTCCTGGCAAACCAGCACTTTTGCCTTTGATTTGAACTCTTCTGAGGAGCTGCAAGCAACAGGAAGAAATGTATTTTCTAGCTGAATGTCCTGTTTTCTAAGGTCATCTAGAACATGATAAATACAGGAAAATCACAGTATTACAGTGTGGTTGATTTTGGAAGGGACCTCTGGAAATTGTCCAGTCCAACCTCCCTCTTCAATCCAGGCCAACTAGAGCAAGCCACCCAAAACACGACAACTCTTAAATATCTCCAAGTATGAAGATTCCACAATCTCTCTAGGCAACCTGTGCCAGGACTCAGACACCTTCATAGTGTAAAAGTGTTTCCTGATGTTAGAGACAGCCTCCTGTGTTTCAGTTTGTGCCCATTGCCTCCTATCCTGTCACCAGGCATCACTGAAAAGAACCTGACTCCATCTTCTTTTCACCTGCTTTGTTAAACATTACCAGACATTTCTTATAAGAGACTTGCTCCCATTCCTTCAGTTTCATGCCCTACACTATGCAACAAACACTTTTTTGTTCTCTTCAGCGTTGGAAGTTAGGGAGAAAAAAGATAATTAAATCACCTGACTATTTGTCCTGACTTCAGTCAGTTTGCAGATGACAAAGTTGCTTTCTACAGCTACCTAAAAGGAGGCTGTAGGGAGGTAGGTATCAGTCTTTTCTCCCAAGTAACAAGCAATAGGACAAGGAAAGATAACCTCAAAACATTCCAGCGGAGATTTAGATTAGATATTAGTGAAAAACTTTTTCACCAGAAGGATTGTCAAACATTGGAATGGGCTGCCCAGGGAAGTGATTGAGTCAACATCCCTGGAGAGGTATTTAAAAGACAAGTAGATGTGGCACTTGGGAACATGGTGTCCTGAGTCAATTAAGATGAAGTATGAATTGAATTTAGAAATACTTGAATAATATATAAAGAGAGAGAAATAAGAATTTTAATGGGCAAAATGAAAAAAATAATATAACAAATATATATATATGTTTGAACAATAACAATTACAGTATCAACAACAATGNTGTCTGTTCCAGTAAAAACAAGAAAGGTTTTACAATAGAAAAAAAGGGCCCTCCCCATGACACACGGTTTAGTGGTGGACATGACAGCGTTAGGTTTATGGTTGAACTATACAAAATTATAGGTAATTTCTGACCTGAATTATCCTATGACTTTATCTTCAGTTCCTGCTGGAAATACCAGCTAGTGAGACAGTTGTTTTCAGCAAGCTTCTCATAAAGCCAGGAAAAAAACCCAAAAAACCAACAAAGAGAACATAGAAAATATTTCAGATTATTCTATATTTTGGTGTTCTGATTTTCAGCATCCAGGCTGTGGAGGCCAGATATATGTAAGCTGCCTGCAAAGGCAAAGGCAGGCAGCTTTTGTTTTGTCCAAGAGAAACTTTCCTCTTCTCAATATTTCTTCACACAATATGTATGAAAAAGGCTATAACAAGTATTCAAACATCTACAGTGAATGCCTCCTTTTCACGGGGTACTGGATCTGAGAAGAACGTGTGATTCATGAAACCCATGAAGATAACAAATCCATGAATATTCAATTAGGCCCCACTTGTAGCCACACCCCTCCACTAATGAGCTCTAGGGGGTGGTCCTGGGAGCACCACGTGCCCTGTAGCACTTCATTATAGTGGAGGAAATGCCCTTTGCTGCTTCACGGCCGCAGAATCCCGGCTTCTGGACCAGAGCTGCTTTTCCGAGTACAGAAACCCTGTAGCAGCCAGTGCCATCAGAAGCCTTGAAGCCAGCGAATGCCCCCCCAGTGGAGCCAAGCAGATGTGCAGCCAAGCAGACATGGAGCCTCCTGCCACTGTCCACTCCCTGCCGTGTCTATGCAGGGGCTTATCTTGATTTCTGGTTGCTGGTGTATGTCTTGTGTTCAAACACAGTGTAGGCACCATGTCATGCCACTCCAAAAAATATGAGGCAGCTGGCCCCGTGCCACCATCCCATGCCTCTCCAGAGCAGGATCCTGGGAGAGGCTTGGGTAATGGAGTCGGTTCTGTGCGTGGCAGCGTTGGTACCCTGGCGCTCTGTGACGGAAGCTACAGCTGCACAGGTGGGAACAGTCACTGCTGCCAAACAGGCTGCAGTGCACCCAGCCAGCGCTTGGGAGAGAGCTGTGACACAAGCAAGGCTGTGACACATGTGCCGCTGCTTTGTTTGGGACAGGTGTTCATTTTCCACGAATGTAACAGATTCATGAGGTCTTTATATATTCATGAGATGACTGAGTTCATGGCACTATCTGCCTACATGCATGGACCCATAACCCGCTGAAAAATAAACCACAATTAATTGAAACTGTGTATATGCGAACCATGTATATGTGGGGGTTTACTGTATTTTACCTTTCACCAAGGCCACAGAACTTCACTATACTTCTTTGTATCCATCTGTACCACATTTGTTGTTTGGCTCTATTACTGAAGCAAGAATTTGTTCAGAGTATGTTTCCTCTTCCTCTTCTTCCTGTTATTTTAATTCTCTTCCAGATGTTTTCTTCCTTATATGCAAGGTCAGTGGTGTCAAATTAGAATATCAAGCTGAGGCATATCCCCCTGAAACACATGACTTTATGACAATCCAAATTTTAAATCTGAATTACATTAATTGCTAGAAGAGCTGTGCTAACTCTATATCAATGTATGTAAGAATGAGACCAGTTCATCATATATAAGTTCTTGTTTTGTTTTCAGTTCTAATTCTCTTGGATTTCCTTTTCCCCTTTCCTTTCATCATAAGTTTCTGGAAGTCTCCTTTCAATTGCTCTATTCCAGTTTTGCTGTTTTTATAAGCATGCAGGCCCTGTTTCTAGAGTTTCATAAATGGTTCTGCACTGGTCTCTATCCACTTAAAATATACTTGTAGAGAGAAACCCAAGACCTTGATGCCAGTGGCTGGCTAAGAATTGAGACAGCTAATGACCCACAAACCTCCAGGCTTTATTCAGGTTTTTCTAAAGCTTAATCTTAGAAAATCAAATATGAGTTGCAGGGTTTTGGAAGACCATGATCTTCTGGAAGTTGCTTGAAAAAAGCAAATTGCCAAAGGATCAGAAAGTTTTGAAACCTATTGTGAATACTGTGATATTGTTTTGCACTGTGGGCCTCTTACTTCCTTAATTTGTAGAGAGCTTGTTTTCATCTCACTCTTGTTTCTTCCAAGAAGAAAATTTGTACAACACAGATTATGGGAGCTTCTCAAATGTGTCAATAGAATAATCCTTTGGTTTAATTAATTATCCTCCTAATCACTGGTATTTTAATAGAATTATAACCAGGGTGGATTATTGTAAATACCCACCCATTTTAATTGCAGTACTTTTAAAGAGATTATTTTTTAACAAAGATGGGTATCATTATCTCTGTGATAGTGCTAACAAGTTGTAACCACTGTCTTTTTTTCATGAAACAAAAGTAATCTGTATTCAGATTAACAGATTTCCTTGGTAATTTTGCTTATAGCTCCTATCAGTCAGCAACACAAGAAATAATTACACAGACTTACTATTTCGGTTGGAAAAGACCATAAAGGTCATCCAGTCCAACCACAGTCTAACCTCACCCAACTAACACACCTATCCTAGAGGCCTAAAACCTAACTTAACACCTGATACCTAGCCTCCATAACCTGATATCAACATACCACAACCCCTGTCCTGATATCAACTCAGACTACTAAGTGCATCATCCAACCTCTTCTTAAACATCTCCAGAGACGGCACCTCCACCACCTCCCTAGGGAGCCCATTCCAACGAGAGATCTCTCTCTCTGTAAAGAAATGTTTTCTAATATTAAGTCCAAATCTCCCCTGATGCAGCTTTAAACAATGACCTCTTGTTCTATCACAAGTAACCAGAGAAAAGAGACTGACCCCCTCCTGTATACAACTCCCCCCTTTCACGTAGTTGTAAAGAGCTATAAGATCACCCCTCAGTCTCCTCCAGGTTGAACAGTCCCAGCTCTCTCAGTCACTCCTCATAGTGCTTATGTTCCAGTCCCTTGACCATCCTTGTTGTCCTTCTCTGGAGTCGTTCAAGGATTTCAATATCCCTTTTAAACTGAGGGGCCCAGAACTGAACACAATACTCAAGATGAGGTCTCACAATTGCTGTGTAGAGGGGGAGAATAACCTCCTTATTCCTACTGGCCATGCTGTTCCTGATACAAGCCAGGA
>WEKX01017373.1:4464-19540 GCA_013390025.1 Pitta sordida | reverse complement strand
CTGACCAGGTCTTTCTGGAAAAACACATTGAGTAATATCATCACAGCCAAAAATCTATCTCCCCTCCCCACCAAAAACAGACTCCTGCATCTCATACAGTTACACATCTGGGACTAAATTCAAGATGTCTGGAAAGTCAAAGGTGAAAGTTGCCAGAGAGAAATCAAAACCTTATTTATGGAATGCTCATTCCAGGCTGCTTTTTCACTTTTATATATTCAAATTTGTTAATGTGTGAATACTTCCCACGGAAATCAACTAGGCATTTATAGCTTTAGAACCATCATATTCACTTATGTTTCCAGTTTCTCAGAAACTGCTTTTTAATTGAGACCATTCTTGAGAAAGACAGAATCCGTAACCTGCCTGCAGCCAACTTCCCTTACGGAAAATGTAATCCTGATAGTTTGCACGATCTCAAATACCTGTATCACCACTATTTATGGTATTATTCCACTATAGCTGAGAACAAAATGTAGTAGTCATAGTTAATATATCAAAATCTGCAAGAAAAGCTACCCTTTATTTTCTGTCAATAGTGCATAGAAAACTCATTTAAGGTACAGGGAAGTGAAAAATCTGTCCTAGTTAACTGTAGTTTGATATATATTCCTAGCAATTACAGTCACCACATATTGAAATGAGTATTCCCCTAATGCACTAGCAGTTATTTCAAAAATGCATGACATATGGATATTGCTAACCACAAGTGTTTAGAGGCAATTTGTTGTCCACTGTCATGTATATGACTATTACACAGCCAAACACACCTACAAAGGGAAGACATCACTTAACAATCATAATGGTCTAAAGCAGCACAATCTATAAAATGTTTTATAGACTTATGACATATGTTATTCACAATAAAATTCATAATAAAATTAATTAATATAGAGAGTAGTTATTAGTAATCTTTGATGATAGTATTATCATAATATTTCTTTTTTACAGACATTGACAGGAATATAGAAGCTAATATTAAAAGAAATCAAAGGATGTTTCAAATTACAAAAATGAAATAATATTACAGAAAAGGGCATAAAAGAAATTTAAAGTAAATGATAGGGAAAAAAAGAATGTTTTTACAATATTGCATGGGTCAGTTGCTTTTTCTTTGGGACTCTGACAGTGAACTTGTGCACTGTAGCCCACGTTTTATTTGAGACTGGTCAAAATATCCTAGTCCAATATGTAATCCAGTCAAACAATGTAAGTACTGGGATTGGCCTTGAATTTGTAACTCATATGGAGACACAGAAGTTTGGGAAATGACATGTGAGTCAAGCAAAAAAACGTGCATAGAATAAAACTTCACATTTATGTAAAATTCGTGCTTATTGTCAACCTCATATCATTAGCTCATACAACTCGAGAGACTTCTCAGTTCTGATGTAGTGTAAGGAGCTAGGCTGTAAAGAGACAGAGGTTCTTTTGATATCACAGTAACATTGAGAAGACAAGAATGACCTGATTTGCTGACCTGACTGAAGTATAGATTATACAAACATAATTAGCATCACTGCTAATTCCATGAACTGTATTCTATTTTTGCTCAAAGTTAATCCTATGCACAGGTTTCAGTTAATTTTGGATATATTGAAATTAGGAGTAGTATGATTTTTTCATTATTAATGTATTGTAAAAAAGCTTGATTTTTAAAAAGATCACTTAAACCCCCACCAAACACTTCATATTATTGTAAGAAAATTAGTTACTTGTGTACTGTCAGCAAAGGAATTCTGTCATTTATATGAATGCTCTGAATCAGGGATGGATCCATTATTCTTTCCTCATAAACAATGTTGTTAAATCTGAATGCATATTTGCAATAAACTGGTCTTTCTAGAAAGGTGAACCAGGAAAGAAATGTATGCATTGAAAATGTAGCACCTGTCCTATTCTGTCCTTTCACTTGCAATCTAATCACCCATATTTTAGGACAAAGTGTCTTTTGCCTTCTGCAGAAGAAACTGGTCACTTTCCATACACTTCCCATACAAATGGAAGTACAGTTACACCTCCTCATTTATGAGGAACAGGTCATGCCAGGGCTCTTTTGAAATGTCAAATTCGCAAACACACGCAGGTCATTTGTATGCATGCAGGCCATGCCCACTGCTCCACCCTGTGGCACTCCAGAGCACTGCAGACACTTTTCCCCTCCTCCCCACGGGCTCTCTCAGCACAGGGGAGCAAAGGGAAGCATTTCTGAGCCCTCTCTGACTCGGGAGACCCCCCCTAGAATCCCTGGACTTCTCTTTGGCAATGCTGCTGCTGCTGCAGCCGGAGCCAGGCTGCTGTGACTGTGTGTGCTCACAGCCCAAACCCCGTGCTGCTGCTCCCCTCTCCACGCTGCTCCCCCCCAGCCCCAGTGCTCGTGCCCACGCTGTCCCAGCTCCATGCGCCGTCCCAGTTCCGCTGGCATGGGTGGGCAGCAGTTGTGGCAGCGGAATGAGCATGTCCTGCTGCTGCCCCATCCCAGCACACAGTGCTTGCCCTGCCGCCACCGTAGCCAGCCCCACTTTCCTGGGGCACTTGCCTTCCCCGCCTGTAGCCATGGAAACAGTAACATGTGCCCGGGGAGGGGTCAGTGCCCGGCGGCGCTTAGAGTAACAGGGGACAGCGTCACATGTGGCCCTCCCCATGGGGCCGGGTTAGTCCCACTTGACGGGGAGCGCCAGTGCTGCCCCTCAGCAGAGCAAGGGCACTGCACATGTGTCGGCCCGGGAACATCGCAAATCGCTGGAGCAAAATTGCGAGAAATTTTCCTCGCAAATCAGCGAGGTCACAATGGAGGGATTGCAATGCAGTGAGGATATACTGTATATGAGCTGGATTTACTAGGCTGATACTAGCTCTCCTAGTGGAGGACAGAATATCGACACCAGCTCAGTGCTGACACTTCAGAAGGTAAGGGTCCCTAAGATGGCCACTTCATTCAAATGCATTTCTCAGAGGTTTTTTTTTGTGTTGCATAGCATATTCCAGCTGTACCAGAGGAAAAGATATGAAGAAGAGGTTCTTCCATTATCTTGTTTTCAGAAGTGAAAGAGAAGTGTAATTTTCTTTGAATGGAATACAGAAAACCAGTAACCATAGATTCTTAATAGAATTCATAATGGTTTTCACTAAGAACAATCTAATTAGATCCAAACTGCTAATACGTTTGATGCAATTATAGAGAAAATAGGTTCCCTGTAATTCAGTTTGTCCATTACTTTTTGATGAAACAATTCTTCTCCAAGAGACAGATGTTATAGTAAGATTGAATTCCTTAAGTTAAGAATTTTTTAAAGGGAAATGTCCACCTGTTTCCACAAAAATGCATTAAAGTGTTATAATTTATTTTGCCAAAACTCCCTTCCAATTGCAATGACTGACTTAAAGTCCTACCCAGTCACCAGTCCTTTTTCCAGTAATAAAAACTGAAGTAGTTGGCTAATAAAATATTAGTAATCATTCACTAATAAAAAGCAAAATAAAATTTAAAATCCCCTTGATCACCAGCTATTCAAATGATTATATCAAATAATAACATAAGTGATTTTTTCCACTTCATATTAAATGCATTTCATGATGGTGCGATGGTATTTAACACTATGCCATTTCCTGTTTTCCAGACACATGCTTTCTCCTGTTGTTGAACTTTCCTCATACATTTGCTTGGTGCTCAGTCAAGCAAGAAAAATTGCTTCTGACAAGCAAATTAAGTAATCTTTGATAATGATAATTAACTGGAAATAGGTTTGGAAAATGAACTTCAGAAAACATAAAACAGCAATCCCTTACTACTTTGCAGTTCACCATTCAGGGGTAAAATACACTGGATTTTTTTCCCCAGGTCTTTACTGTCTTTACTACTACCTTGCAGATTTTGCTTATTGTGGCATCATCTTTCTGGATCCAACCCCCCGTAGTATTTGAGAGATTACTGTACTTGTAATTCCATAGGTATGAATATATTTTTTCCATTTTTCTTTAATCTATAGTTACAGTTATCACTATTAGGATTTTACTTTTTTAGCATTAATGGAGTTATATTCTTAAGATACTATTTTAGTAGATATTTTCAAGAAATCAGAAAACATTTTTATGTCTTAGGAAAAAAATCTGCTCTCTCTCTCCCTCAATAGATCTCTGGTGATCTTTTTTAATGGAGGCACTTTCATGACCTAAAATGTGGCTGATGCTTTTGGTAAATATCATCCACTATGAGAACACCATGGTTCCTGGTTGCCATTGCACAAAAGACTGTTTTAAGAGTACCTGGGCATATAGAATAATTAATTTTCCTTTTTTTGACTGTTATTATTTACAAATTCAAAAGGAAACATTGCAAGTCCACACCCAGATTCATGGTGTGCTCTGTCCATTAGCCATAGGCAGAACAGACATGATAGAAACTTTAAACTTCAAGCTGATGGCATTTCCTCTAGATGGCTGTCTGCCACTGACACAATAGGAGCTAATTACAGAATCACACAATACTATGAGTTNAAGATGTGGTCTGACCAGCGCCGAGTACAGGGGAAGGACAACCTCCCTAGTCCGACTGGCCACACTGTTCCTGATACAGGCCAGGATGCCATTGACCTTCTTAGCCACCTGGGCACACTGCTGGCTGATACTGAGTTTCCTGTCAATCATTACACCTAAGTCCCTCTCCACTTCACTACTCTAAGGCCACTCCTCCCCCAGCCGATAGTGGTGCATGGGGTTGTTATGGCCGAAGTGAAAAACCCAGCACTTAGTCTTGTTAAGCCTCATACTGTTGGAGCCTGCCCATTTCTCTAGCCTGTCAAGGTCCCTCTGAAGGGCCCTCCTACTCTCCGGCAGTTCACCATTATTATTCACCTAAAATGCTGCTAGCTGACAACAGTTTCATTCCAAGCCTCTTCCGGGTTGGTAGGTGTAATTAGCATGAACTTGCAGGAAGATGAGGGTATCAGTGGTCTGTGTTGATGACCAGTACTACTCTACCTATCATCTGTGTCTTTAAGCCAGTAGTGCATATTTGGCATTCAGGTAACATGGAGGGATGAGATAGTTAGCTGAAAGCTCAGTGAACTTAAATATAAGGCAATACCTATAACAAAGACAGGAGGAAGTAATTTCAACATGGAATAAAAATTACATATATCCATCTTCAACTGGTACTGAATGCTCTGAAATTTTTGGTTAGAATTAATGTCTAAGGGCCCCACTGGATTTCTAACCAGTATTTGACAACTGCGTTGCATCAATGCTTAGGAATGCGTTTCCTTTACAAGTGTCAGCCTGAAGATCTCTCTTTACTGATCATCATGATTTTTACCATCATAAGTGCATTTGTCCTTCCAAAATAGACTACTGCAGTGTGTTCTACAACATGTTGTACTACAAATCATTCAAGAAACAAGATAGTCCATTTAAAAGTTGACTGCCTTCTAGGGAGGACAAAAATTACAATCATAATGATCTCATTTTATGAGGTCTCCAATTTTATTTTCTGATAGGAATCCAGTTGTTATTGTTGAATCATGTGGGATGGTAACACAACAGTCATTAGCAACTTGATTAAACAAAGCACCTTCTGAAAAACACTGTAGACACAAGTCATGGTGCATACAATTGATGTGGAAAATATTACAGTAGACAATATCCTCCTTCCTTCTATATTCCTCCCTACATATGTTTATATATAAAAGCTTAAAACTACACATAGCAAATTGAAAATAATTTTGCTGTGGACTTCAAAGAAGCTACAGCTGGGTTTATAAAAATGAAAAATGTACTTTCTGTTGAAGTTAATAAGTGTTTTGAAAATCTTGCCTGAGATTTGCATATGTTAATTTTGCAGTAAAGTTACTCTGGTTATATGAATTCTATTGCTCTCATATCACTAATATAGAAAACGGGGTTTAGAACAGAAAAATCCAATATTCAGAAAAAAGAATAGAGTAAATGAAGGGTGTTCTTATGAACTGAAATCTATTGAAATCAAGGTCAGTGTGTTTCTTAGTCTATTTAGGTTGGAAATAAGATAAATCCCAAAATGTAATTCAACCATTCCTGCACTCATTTTCCCCTTCTACTGCTTTCATTCCTTCCTTTCACTTTTTCATCAATATAATAATGCATCTTCAAATTTAATTACCAACTACTGATTGGATATGGGTTTTTTTACTTATAAACACTGTATCCTGAAGTAATGAGACTGCACGCTTCCCTTTTATTTACATAGTCCCTTTCACAACCATTCAGGAAAGAGAAAAATTAATTTATTTTGTGAATTTATTCTGATTTGAATAAGTTTATAATATTTCAAATCTATATATGATAGATAAATCAGATGCTTTACAAAATAGAGTAGAAAGAAGTGATCAAAATAAAGTTTTCAGAGAACCAAAAGTTGCCAGAGAAGTGATAATTAAATGTCTGTTCTAACACAACTTATTAGAGACCTGAAGGGACATTAGCGAAATGGTAAGCAAAGGATGACTTCTCTAGATTACTAGAGATGATTTCAAATCATTCAACACAGTTGTATATAAAAAGCTAATGCCAAGAGTACCTTGAGAAACAGAATACAGATATCTCATACCTTCACAGAAAAAAGACTGCTGCAACAGAACTTGTTTTGCTGAAAAATAGTGCCTGAGGAGAAAAGCTTAAAACCAGTCTGATCCCTAATATCAAAAATGACCTCATATAGGTGTTATTAGAAGCAAGAGTTTGAAAATAATCCTATATTGAAAGGAACATCATATAATGAGAAGCACTGTAGCCATAGGAAGGAGGACTCAGATCATTTAAGTGCCTGGTCTAACAGATGGCAATTGCAGTTCAGTTTAGATTAAGGAACATTAAAGTCAAGAACAAAGGACATAAAAGAATTAGCAGCGTGGTTGTTTTGAGCAGTGTGGCCAGAAAAAGGACAAGGGCTGGAATCTTTTTTTATGGTTCAATAACTGAAGAGTCAACAACTGATTTCACATTCTGAGGAGTGGCTTCATATATAACCCAGTATTCTACAAATGGAAAAATTAAATATGTCTCCTTTAAATTGTCTTTCAGTTCATTCTAACATATCAGAAGAGCATATGTGCTTGAAAAAATCAACTAATGCCTGATTTTTTCTTTTATGAAACACCGTAGCACAATCCCTTAGCTATGATCCCAAATAGGTCTTCCTAGAATCACTGAATAAAGTAACATAGTTTTAAAAAAGTATATTTCAAAAGATATCCTGAAGAAAAGGGCTTTCACTATGTTAACGTGAACACAGGAAACCAATTCCTGAGCTCTCTTGGCTGATTTTCTATTGTAATGGAGAGACAGAAAGAAGTCTCCACTGCTACCACTAAAATCCTCTTACCTTTCATTCTTACATCAGCTGCTGAGTGCTTGAACCTTCAACACACTATCCGCTGATCCAACTTATCTCTCTTAAGAACATCCTCCATTCCTCTCTCACATCCTGCTAACCCCTCTCTGTGGACTAACAGAAAGAGGAACACATATAGTGTGCTGGAGTATCCTTTCTAATTACTGCATCAATGTTAGGCAGCCTCCTAAAAATAATTTATTTTGCCTTCAAAATTTTTCCTTCAAAAGGTGTCTCCAGCTGGGAGAACTTATAATTCCAAGTTTTAGGGCACATTCTTGGAAGTATGTAATAATATAAACATTATTGTGAAGCATATTGGCCACATTTGTACTTAGGAATCCAATTTGAAGGTTAATGCATACACTTAAGTGTATTTTCTTGGGGCATCACCTAACTAAATAACAAACACTATCATTCTATGTAGTTAAGTGCAACATAATGTTTCTTGTAGTTTTTTGACAGCTGTGCTAAAAATTCATTAGAAAAATTCAAAAAACACTGCCATTAAATGGACAAGATAGACAGTAGAATGAAGTTTCATTATATTTTGACTGACAAAAGAACATTGATATCTTGAATGTCTTTATTTCTGATCTGTCAAATGACGCATGACTTGAATTCTGTAGTAAATTTCAATAGTAGATTTAATGTCATGCATTTTTTAAAACACATTCTATGAAAGCTTTTTAGTACACCTGTGATTTGAAATAGGGCACAGAATGACATTAGGAAGAAAGAATAAGCCAATCAAACTTCAGAGTAAAGTCAGCAAATTTAATACATGATGCTTACAAGTTTATCCTTTTCTGAATGTTGTGATTTAGCTCCTTCTGAATCTAAACCAAGAGCAGAAGGGAGCAAACATCCTTTAACTTTTAGACTTTTTGTCAGTCCTGAAGTGGTCAGGTACTAGAGGAGCATTGTAGGTTCCTACCAGCTCAACTATTTTAATCTATTCTGAAAAGAACACATAAACATAAAAACGTAAGAAAAACCCTAACCCCTCAAAATACCTAATGTCCACAGGAAAAGAACTTCATACTACATCACACAAAAGTGCTGCAAATAATTGTAATTTCTGGTAGTCAGGAAATTGTTTCAGAGAAACTGATGTTGCAATTCGAACATTTCAGTAGAGTTGGAATTTTCCTGTAGTGTAATCTACTGGTTATATGTCTAAACTGGTTATATATGTATGAATAAAATTTCACTAAACATGTTGTTGGGATAGTTGAGGAAATTCATCATGGATAAAGGTCTTCCAACATTATGTTATGGTTTAGGGGGTTTNGATCTTGTTAGCTAGAAAATAAACCCTTTATATTCTTTATTTATAGTTTTGCCTTGCTTCTTTTGCCTGTGACCAGTTGTATTTTATTTTCCAATTTTATTTTCCAGTTTGTTTTTTTTCTAGTTTTCTCCTAGGAGAAGTTGTGGGTGAGTCTCTGGCATCCAGCCAGGCTCAAACCACAACAAACTGGCATTAAAATGTCAATACCTATTCATTGAACACTGAATTCACTGCTAAAAGCCCCAAAAGTAAAAAAAAAAATAAAAAAAATTAAAACTTTAATGAATTTCTTAATAATGGAAAAATCATGGCAATTTATAGAAAGTGATGAACAGCTCAGTTTTCTTCAAAATTTTGTTTCAGTTGCTTGGCAGATATTCACTCAGTCATAAGAATATGTTGCAAATAATTGAAAAATAAAGAACCCTCTATTGCCTTTCTTAAAAAAACCCCAAGCAAACAAAAATGCTCATAAAAATTATCTACCTACAAGAAATTAAAATTAAATAACATTAAAAATTAAAGCCACAAAAGGACAAACTATTCTGAGGGAACTAACTACCTCAAGACATCCACAGGCCTGGTCTGGGATTCAGGTTTACCTTTCTTATTTGCTCAGAAAAACATACTTAATGCTGATGGTTGCTCCTCATGCAATCTTGCTCATGAATCTGAAGAAATAACTTACAGATCATATAAAGCAAAAATTATAATTGAAAAGCGAATATGTAGGGACTCAATATTGATATTAAAATATTAGTTCAAAATATATTTCAGCCAAGTGCTAGCAACTGAGTCAAGAGTAGACATTTCCCAAGCCTATATGGACTGCAAACAGAAGGAGTGCGGAGTAACTTCAAGGGCTATTAATGTCTTTGTTCTAATTACACTTTCAAAAAATATTATTTGATTTGAAAATATTAAATTATAATCTTGAAAATGGTCTAGATTTGGACCTTCATGTAGCACTAAACCCCATTATACTGATTAGTGACTTTTACGTAGCTAGAAAGCCAAACCAGCAGCTACTCTATTTTGATTCTTTTATCTCTGACTTAATGAAAAATGTGTTTGCTGCTTTCTGGCATCTGCAGTGTTTCTTTCCCACTGCAGACGCCACAAAGACCTGCAAAACATTTGAAAGTGTAGGTTTGAAATACTGCTGGGCATTAAGTAACACAGTTTTAATATTAACATGACAGCTGTAGCAAAAAACTCTGTGACCACTATAACAAAAATGTCAGGCAGAAGTGAAGCAACCACTCAGAGCTACAATACACAGTGGTAAAGATTGCTGAAATAATTATCAGAAGGTCCCTCTGAATAGTAATATTAATTAAGTAGGTTAGTGTCTTTTTTTAAAAAAAAATTGTTAATTCTCAGAGATCTCTAATTTCTAAGTGATCTGGTTTATGCAACGAGACAGACAAGCCATGAATATTCATGCCAGTGCACAAAGCGAGCTCATGACTAAGGCCTCTTGCTAATAACTCTTGACCAGAAATACTTGTGAGTCTGCCCCAGTTGTATCTACTCTGTCTAGCAGACATCAGTCACTTGAATAGTCTCAGTACACCTTGTGGTTAGCATGCAATTGGCTCAGCTGGATGTTCATTTGATACTTATTGTACAGCACAAGTAAGATTAAAAATTTCAGCATATTTCTCTGTTAATTTTCAGAAAAATATTTACAATAACACGTCTTGAGGTAGAAAATAATGCTTTCTGAGACAAACCTGTTTGATCTAGACCCACAAATAGTACATGATCAGGATTTGAAGAGCTAAGCCAGCTTTGCCTTTCAAACCCCCCAACCAGTTTCTATGGAATATCCATGTCTCTGTGACAGCACTAATTTCTTTCCACAGACTATTGCTAAGAAAAAGGGAATCCAATTGAGCAGTGATGGTCCTAGATTTCTGACACAGCAATTTACAACGTTGCTGTTTCCAATGGTTTTTTGACAGAAGCTTATCCTACTACTACTGACATGCTACTAAACACATTTAATTTTCTTTTATGACTACAGACGGGTTTATTCCATTGCAGTCAGATATGTTGGTCTGAAAAAAACCCTACAGTGATTTCTATTTCTGATTCATAAGTGCATCCCAAGTGGAAATAAAAAACTATTATCTTTGGAGTAGTATCATCTCAAGGCTTAGGGTACTGCTTTGGCAAAATAAAAAAATAATTAATTTTAGGAAGGGAATAATTTCTTCTCATGAATTTTCTTAACTTGTTTACTACAGAATACTTCAGTGTGTAGAGAGTTAGTCATAAATCTAATCTAGAATAATGTGAGGTCATTACCTCAATAGTTCTCACTCAGGGAGGCATGTCCTGAGACATACTAGATAAAGCCAATATTTTCAGACCTTCTGAAAAAGAGAAACTTGAGTTTAGCAAATGAAAAAAAAATCCTAAAGGAGAAGGCATAAAAAGCATGTTAATTCTCTTAATAACATGAACTCTGAACACAATAAGAGGACACAGAACTCTAACACACCAGGGAAATATGTACTTGCATTCCAGTACATGAGTGAAGGGAGGTCCTTACATTTCTGTGTCTCCCACCATGTGGAACAGAGGTGAAGGTGAGTTCACAGGATCCTTGTGAGGCTCCCCTAGAATCTATACTGAGTGCCCATATGGAAATTAGGAAAAATATTGTCTGTAAATTCACATTATAATTATTGCACATTTTTTTCTCTTATGTGAAAAACCACTAAGGCTAGGTCTAAGTGATAAAATACAAACATGTAAATAATCTTGGCCTTTACTAAGAGTGTTTGAAGACAGCCTTTACACAAAAATTTCATAACACTGTACACTCACACTTCTACACAATCTACCAATTAACTTCACTTATTTCAGCTCCTGAGAGGCAGACATGGGAGTCATCCTGTGCTCCCCTTCTCTGTCTACGGAAACTGCATCAGCAGTACTTTCTCTCTCTTTGTATGTATAGATCAAAATGGATATCTACTTCTACTTGGTCATTGCCCAAATAATGTCTTATTAGAAAACATCTTTCACAGCATACAGGAGGAAGCAAGAAGGCCTGAGGTTTTTTAGCAGGAATAATGAGAAGAAAGCTTACCTGCCCTTCTAGGCAAATTCATTTCGAGAATTACACATCAGCATGCAGCACTGCCCTCTGAATGCTTGTTGGGAATTCTAGAGTAGAATGAATCTCTTTTCACGCCTTTAAAAATTTACACTAATCATTTCTTCACCTGAATATCTATTTCAGTAATAAGTGAACTTAATACAAAATTTTTGATCTGAACAGGATTTTAAGTTTCCTTTAAACTAACCTGCTCTTTGAACATTTAGATACATTGAATTCAGTGTCAGAGAAATTAGCAATACCACGAACACTTAGAAAAGGTAAGAGGTTTTCTTCCTAGTCCAACTGTTTGTCGACAAGAAAAGACAGTAGAAGCAATCGGAAACAAACAACTGTGGATATGACTTTCTGAGAAATTGTTCTTTGAAGTCTTGTTTAAGAACAAAGAAGCTTTAAGGCAGAAGCACTTTTGAGAAAGTGTATTTGTGGATACCTGATATCCCCAGGTGAACCCAGTGACTCACACCTTCCAGACTCTGAGGCAGTACAGCTAGATCATAGGGCTTGTTCCTCAAAGTCACCAGAAGCATGGAGCAGCTTCCCCAGCCATGGAGGGAGTAGGGAAAAACATGCACCTCCCAACAGCTGTCCTAACAACAGAAATATTCTGCAGAAAATATTACCATCAAAATAAAATAAAATTTGACAACCAGCACCACCAGCTCCCATCATTTCAGGGGGTAAATTAACTGTCTAGTCTAAACTTGACCTTAAGTTTCTTACCAAAAGCAGAAAAAAAAGTTCTACAGAAAACTCAGATTTTGTTTGGGCTTTCAATAATATTCTCTGCAGAAGCAATTTTCTAGGGATAACTGAAGCATATCACTGGCCTGAAGCATCTTGTGCTGAGTTCTTAACATCCACAGTAGGGAGCAAGTGTGTGGGAGTGAAACTAGAACTAAATGTTTGCTTCCAACATTCACAGTAACAGTTTGAGCTAGATGGTTTTGTTCATCATTCTTTTTCCAGCCATCTCTTTTTTTTTATTTCTCCCCCAATTCTGGACATATTTCTTGAAATATAGGCTTGTAGGGCTCTGCAGAGCACAATGAGTTCTAAATAGATTTGTTGTACTCTAAAAACCTCAGTTTCCAACAAATGAGGAATATTTGCTGATTGGAGATAATGTCAGCATTTTTCCCCCTTCCAATAATTTGTCAAAAAGTTACAATAAATTGGCAAATTAAAAAAAATAATTCAGCTTTATTTTCAATTACATCTGCTATGTTGCTCTCAAATACCAAATTTAGTTGCCTTTTACTTGAGGTATAGGTGTTCTGTGACACAGTTAGAGGATAGCATATACTGTTATCCCTACACACTCTTATATGGTGCTTCAGAGTTTGAAAGAACGTTCTGGAAGCAGACTTCACAAGACGTTTTTTGTTTTGTGATTGAGATATTTTTTCTGCAGTTGCACACTGGGCTAGCTTTTCATTTTCTACATGTCCAAGGATGACTACAGAAAATATCTAGGTACTCCAACATAATTTAATGCAATTTATTCAAATACTAGGGCTATGATCACTTTTTTGTTAGGACACAGTTTTACTGAATGAAGTCAACGGGTTGATTCATGTCCTTGCCCCCCCGCCTCAGATTTAGTCTTTTTAATATTATGATGACTCTTGAGATTACTGAAACCTTCAGAGAGTGGCTTTTCTTACTTTAATGTTCAGAAATAAATCATACACTGCCATAGAAAGAGCCTCACAATCACATGGCCCTTAAGAGTGGTTTAAGAGCCCTTAAGAGTATGAGGCTGTAGTCTTTCCTCTGCCATCCTTAAAAACCTGACAACATGGCAAACTGATCATACCATCACAGAGCAACAGACTACACTCATTCGTCCCTTGCCATCTATGGAGTGGCTTTAACCAGTCACACCTAAGTAATTGCCAAGCACAGGAGTGCCTGACATCACTTTTCAGTGTTAACCTGAGGTAAAACCAACAAGCCAAAGAGAAAAATATCCTGATTTATTTCAGGAAGACTCCAGACAGCAAGCTGCATCTAATCAAGATGAGTCCAGGTAAAGGCTGACAATTACAGTCTGTCTGCTGATTGAGGCTGAGTGGAAAGTTTGTATCCAGATGGAAAAATAGGCACAACCATCTTTTTACTGAATCAGTGTTGTGCTCAATAGCGTAGGGGAGAAATGCACCAGCCAGATTTGTTGAGATACAGTTAAGTACTGCAGTGAGCAGGAAAGCGAAATTTGACATAAACCCAACAAACCTCCCCTGATTGCAAATCAAAATGATATACCAATGAAACCTAGAATAAAAAGGACATGCCTTGCAAATAAGAACAGATAAAAAGTATAATCAATGAACTTAAACAGAGATGCAGATACTTCAGAGATGGCTGATACTTCAGCCAACTTGGCAGACAAAGACATAAACATAGTCTGTTCTGTCTCCAGGTCTCTCATGGGTCTATTACTTTACCTTGATCCTTGGAGGATAAACTCGCCTTAAGAAGAAATCCTGCCATCAAAGATGTAGCTCTAGACATGATCTTCTGGTGCTTCAATGACTAATATTTTCCCCTTTGTCACTATTCTTTCTCCTTTCTTTTTACAGAGAGTCTACCTTGATATGCTTGCTGGCCTAAATCAGTGTCCTAAAGGCTCGATGCTTTTGCCCTTCCATTTTATCCTTTTTCTGTGGTTGTTTCTGCTCTTGTTTCATCTTCAAGGAAACAAGCTTGGATACTCTGCAACTACAGCCTCAATCCATTTTAACTATTTGTTCCTATTTTTACGTCTCAAATGTAATTTTAATTTTCAAAATAGGCTGACAAACTTTTAAAAAGGCTCCAAAATAAAGCTGAACATGGCAAGGAAAAGTGTATGAGGTATTGTTAGAAATTTTTCCTATGTATTAATTGAAACACTGAGGCCTTTTTTTCTCCCTTCTNNNNGCCTTTTTTCTCCCTCTATTTTCGGCAAGAAATTAAAATATTTCCATTGAAAACTTTCTGCAATGAGATTACACTAGGCAAGGTTTCTATACTTTTATGGTCATTCAATAACTTAGCATTGGCCAATGACAAATTTTTGTTATTGTCTTTAAATCAATTTATTGTATTTTTGTTTACAACTAAAAACATTAAATCCTTCCTCTATCAAACTGGAGGAAAAGAAGAAAAACAAAGAAAAAATATTTACTTTTATTTATTGAATTAAATTGTTCAAAATTTTGTTCCACATGCATTAGTAAATATGTGAATAAAAGTTTTGGTATCAGTTCTCAGGCAAGAAAGCTCATCTGGAAAACCT
>WEKX01017372.1:91438-105059 GCA_013390025.1 Pitta sordida | reverse complement strand
TTCTGTGATTCTGTGATTATTGTTATTGTTATTAATGCTAACACTGCAAGTAATGTCTAACACTATTGTACTAGGCTCTGTACAAATGGATTAATTAACTCTTCTTGCTTTATTGTTAAATCATGATCACTCTGCTTATTGCATTCATCTGTTTTCTCTCATCTTGTACTTATACAGAAAGGCTCTTGGACAACATCCACCTTTTCTTCTTCAATTTGTGTACGGAATCTTGCACAACATGAACCCAGAAGGGAACTCTTAAGTGTCATTTCAGAAGAGATAATAAATGTTAATTTGCCATTGGAACACAGAGAAAATCGGCTGATAAAAATTGATCTCAGTGAAGTTTCTGATAGGGAAGATTTTTCTTTAGGGAGTTCATCCCCACAGCCTTCTGGAAATCCACAGCTGTACTTAAATTGTTTATGTGTCTGACCATTGTTATTGGAAAACTCTTACAGACATTTTTTTTTTCTCCCAGTGTCTTCACACAATGAAGCTACGCAATGCAGCTGTACAGGAATGCACATCTAAACATGCAGTTAGTCATAGTATTTGCATTTTGATAACTCCTCAGTTTGGAATAAAGAACCAGAAGAAACCCCATATCTTTGTGAATCTTTTCTTCAGGCTGGTTTCAAATAAATCAATCAAAATTTTGGCGTTGCATCATATTCCAGAAGGGAGAACTGAATTACCATGTGATAAATGTAGTTAAGGAATGTAATTATTCTTCTTAAACTAATATTATTACCTTTCTAACTTATGGAATTCATTTCCCTGGCTTCTTATTTGACGTGTATTATCATTTAAAATAACTCTACTTTAAATGTACAGCACTGCTTTATGGTTTTAAGTCCTTTTATGTTTCTCCCTTTTCCACCACCACATTAAAAACCCTCAAATTCCACCTCTTCAGTAAGGGATTTTCTATTCTGCAGAATGTGTACTCCTGAATAAAACCAAGTTCCTGTGGAATGATAACACACACACACACACACAAACACACACACAAAGTTACTCCCATTGTCAACAGGCAAAAATTTAAGACATGGAGTCTGCTTTATTTCATTTCAGCTATTTTCCTTTTTTTTTTTTTAAATCAAGAAAGTTTTAAAGAAAGAAAGAGGGAGACTGAGAAAGCCATCATTAGATAGATCTTCTGATCTTTATCTGCAGTAGCACACTCAGAAGAGCTAATGCTATGATGATAGCTCTGAAATCTCTTAGGAATTGAATAAAGAGAAGTGATAGTGATGAACTCCCAGCTAATAAACACAGAGTGCTTATTTCTGCAGAATGATCAATTTCCAGATGTCCTGAGGCTTGTCTGATACAGTTGATTTACTCATTCTCCCTCACTTCACTAATAAAGCTCAAGTCCTACATCAGATTAGAGAAGAGGCAGATTTCTTAAAGGGGCAGGGTGAGGGCTGGCATCATGGCACACAAATGCTGGGAGAAACAATAATCTCTTCTGCCTCCTCCTATAACCACCAAGCTGTGTTAAACAGCTGCCTTCTTCCCCTGAAATCATACACTTTATCCACTTTGGGTTAGTACAGTAATACAGACAATTAATTTGTTATCTTGTTAGTGGAAATTTAATGCAATGATCTAAAGGAATTCTTACATATTGTGATAAACTTTAGTGCCTCCAGGGCACTTTTTCCTCCATAGGACTCATTTCACATTCCATCCATTATGTAAATGAGATGTGGAAATAGTTTAGTTCCCCTAATGTATCTGTACACTGATGGATTGCACAAAGTCAGCCCTACTGAAACTAATGAGGTTAAATGCATCTTGCCATTCGTTTCTACTTGGGTGAATGTCTGTGCCTGAGTTCAAGAAATGTGATGTGAGTCTTCTTCTTCACTTCTTTATGGAGATAATTGTGTTTCCTGACAGGGAGCACAGTGGCAACTGCTGAATACCTGAAGCCTCACAAGGCATCGCTTGAGCAGAGCAGCTGCTGTTGCTCTGTACAGCTGTGAGGATGTCTTCAGAGGCTTCAGATCCTCTTCCACTTTGGGGACACAGGTCCCAGAGCCATGTGGAGCTGCATGCAATAATACACAATGTTTGATCACTACAAAGTTGTTAGTGTTACCCATGAAAGGATTAAACTCCAGGAGGAAAGGGCAAGGAAGCATTATCTTGATGATCATCACTATGAGTCTCAAAATCCTGTTGCACAGGCACAAAATCATATGGTAACAGAATAGTTTGGCTTGGAAGGGACTTTAAAAACCATCTTGTTCCAACTCGCTGACATAGGCAGGGACACCTTTCCCAGTCCCAGGTTGCTCCATCCCCATCCAACCTGGCCTTGAACACTTCCAGGGATGGGACAGCCACAGCTTCTCTGGGCAACCTGGGCCAGGGCCTCCCCACCCTCAGCCAAGAATGTCTCGCTAGTATCTACCCTCTGTCCGTGTGAAGCCGTTCCCCCTTTTCCTGTCGCTCAATGCCCTTGTCAAAAGTCCCTTTCCAGTGATCTTACAAGCTTCACTTTAGGCAGTGGAAGGGGCTCTAAGGTCTAAGGTCTCCGTGAAGTTTGCTCTTGTCCATGTTAAAGAGATCCAGCTCTCTCATCCTGTCTCCATAGCAGAGGTGCTCCAGCCTTCTGAGCACTTTTATGGCCTCCTCTGGACTTGTTCTAACAGATTAATCTATTTCCTGTGTTGGGGACTTTGGGGCTGGACACAGCACTGCAGGTTGGGCCTCATCAGAGCAGAGATTCCCGCCCTCTATCTGCTGTCCATGCTGCTAGGGATGCAGCCTAAAAGGATGATAAACTGCAATTTGAATTTCAAAAGACCAATCTCCTGTCTTTTTCAAGCCTATATTTGCAGTGCATTAGACTTCCTGGCAGATGGAGTTTTGATCTTAGCCTTTTGATTTTGCCTTGGGATTCTTTTTTTCCTGCACTGGTACAGGAAGAACTGTAGATTGTCCACCTCATTCTCTTCCCTCCTCCTCTGTATATTGAATGCAAGTCAGGAGGCTGAGTAATAAAGAACACTAAGCCTCAGTCATTGGAGATGAAGTGTTGTGTGTCTGGAAGCTCAGTTTTTCATGTGCTCAAAGATGAACATGTAACGGAGCTGGTGGAGCAGTTCACATTCCAGGACAGCACAAGACTGGTACCTGCAAAAGTGCCCCTGTCCAGTCTCCCCCAGCCCCCTCCAAAAGACCTTCCCCAGGCACCCAGCCCTTCAAGCAGAGAGGGACTGGGACTTGAAAATATCATGAGAGAAACCTCCAAGGACTGTTATGCCAGGAAGTAATGAATACGTGAAATGAGGATTTCCAGTGGAAGTTGGACCAAAGTAGAACATGGTAGTTGTATGTGGGTGACAGCAATAAATAAATTTAATGAAAAAAACTCAGAGGGTCAAAAGACAAATTCACACTCAAAGGCTCCAAGTTTCCAGGCCTTGTGAACATGGATTTAAGGTAAAGGGTTCAAAATCAAAGTCTTTTCCTGCCCAGAAACTGAAACTTTCAGATGAACAAAAAAATCACGTTTCATAGCTCTTGGAGAAGGACAGAATCAAGAGGGACAGAGACCAATGGTGTTGCAGAAATTAAATTTGCCTTTGAATATCTCAGCAAATGAATCATTTAATACATAGTGATAAAGAACTAATTTCTCCTACATGGGGTGAGGAGAAAAATTAAAATCTGTGAAAGAAGTGAAATTAAAAGGCAATGTTTGAGGGAGGATACTTAGATGGAAGAGTGAGCCAAAGGGGTCTTTTTCTAAAAACATAAAAAGCCATTAGGTGTGCTGAGGGTTCAAAAATAAAAAGACCTGCAGCTACGAGCAAGAAACTACCTAGAATGAGTAGTCATACTGAGATGAGCTGTCACAGTGGATGAGAATTTGCTCACTGGGGAGGAAGAAAACAGAAGACAGGATTTCTTTCTCAAGAACACAGCTGAAGAAAGATGAGGAAATTTCAGTCTGTAAGTAATGAGAAAAGTCAAGGGTGGTATTTTGAGTTGTTGTTTTTCTAAACAACAGGGATGATCATTTTTAAATGTGGCAGATAGAGCTGATATCCCCCAGGCAAATGGAGTTGGGAGAAGTTTGTATTTATCACAGAATAAATGGGACACTGGCAGCTTTAGAAGGAGAGTGGTGCCATGAAGCATAGGCAGAAGAGTTAAGTTGCTAGGGGGAAGAGGACAAATGGTGCACAAGAACTGGATTGGTGTAATGATGGGAATAATTTTTCAGGCACACCCAGGGTACAAAAAGTGGTGAAAACTAAGGTAAGTTAGCAAAATAATTAGCAAAAATATTGCTGAGCAAGTTCAGCTGAGACCTCTGCTGAGAAAACATAGCACAGTGTTCCCCCAGAAACAGTGTGGCTTCGTTCTCCCTGTGGATCCATGTAGCAAAGATAATATCTGTTTGATGAACAGGTTCAGCTAATATATTTTTCTTGCTAACCTGAATGTTATAGGTATTTGCATTACACTAAGCTAAGTAGTCCTGTGGTGATGCCTGTGTTATTAAAGTAAACTGCACCAGGGATGTTGCTCAAAACCAGTAACCCATCCTGTTACACAAAGGGAGAAGAAGAGAACCAGGAGAGCACCTCCACCATTGAACTTAGTGCAGTAATATTTGAATTGATGCCCCGAGGGGTTCAGACATTTGTACTCACGGCAGCTGCACGCAATGGTGGCTAAGCTACCACAGCAGGCACTTGGGGACAGGTGGGATTAAAGATGGGCTGAAAGCCACAGTGCTGATAAGGGCATCCAAGGCTGCTGACTTCTAAGTTAGTGTTTTCCCTGCTGGGCAGGGCAGCCCAGTAATTTAATTTTTCTTCTTTGTCTGTAAAAAGCTGTGCCCCCATTCATATAGTGAGAAATACTCTGAGTATGACATACATTTGAGGTAAAATCTCATCACTTAACAGGAGTCTCCACAGACCCTGCAATCTAGAAGACTGTAAGAGAGAAGTTTTTATTTTTGGAAGGTCTCATGTTGGCTCTGTTTTAAAATCTGAATCCATTGATCACACTTTAATGCTGATTTATCACTAAAATGAGTGCTTGCTTTATCAGCACCAGAGATGAAAAATAATGCACACTGGGAGTGCATCTATCGTTCCTCTCTATTCTCTTCTGCATTTCAGATCAATAGATACAGGGTACTTTTTTACCTTTTCTAATGAAAACCACAGTAATTGACTGAAATATGAAAACTGGAATCTATTTAAATGGATGCATCAGTGAGCTCATAAGTGTTACAATCAGACTCAGCAACAAAGAAGTTTAATAGCATTCTGGGATGTGGGACTTTATTTCTTGCCCTGTTTTAATGGCATGTGAAAACTCCTAAAATGTGTGAAAATTATCAAATACAGTACAATGACTGGCTTTGTTTTAACACCTCAGTGTTGCTACGAATGGATAAAACCAGTCAGATACAGGAAACAGAATTTTTCCTCAAGTTCATCCTTTTCCTTGTATCCTGTTAAAAAACTCAGTTATAAACTATTGCTCTGTTAAGAACTTTAACGTAAAATATTCCATTTTATATTCTTCTCAAAGGAAAATTCTTAAGGACATGGTTTATTGAGAGTGGTTTTCATTAAAATTCTTGTTGAAGACTGCTTCCTATAACAGTGGAAGAAGGATGGCAGAGAGACCACATATAACAAGGTCAGAGACTGCCTCCATGGAGCATAGGCACAAGAAGGGATCTGACTGATGAAGAAAAGGTTAAAGAGGTGAAGAGTGCAAAGCGGAATGAAACAGGGAAATAGATGGAAATAGGAGACAAAGAATAGATGGGACAGAAGCTGGAGGAGGGAAAGCACTTATTACAGACATGTGTGAAGAGCAGATTGAGAAGAACCAGAATAAAGAACATACTGGGAAAACCCTAAATGCTCTTAACCACTGACATTTGGAGTTATGCTATCAACTTTAAGGTTGCACATCTATGTTTGAGTAATTCTAAATTTGCAGAGAGCTTTTCTGCACGGCTTTGGTGCAAGCTTGTCTTCAGTTTTCACATTTATTGTAGCCAAATCAGACTATTTCAGGTTCTTCAAGCAATGAACTGCTCTACCCATAGACTTTTATACTTATTTTATAGCACCAGGCAGACAAAATACAGAATGGTGGATCAGGGTAGGAATATGTTCCCTTTAAGCACTCACTCTGAGAGAGAATCATGATAAAGCAAAAATTACACAGCCAAAGACTTTAATTTTTATTTAAAATTATGATTTTTCTCCTGAGGTGTGAGAATTTTATTGTCCAAAAGGAAAGATATAACAGAGGCATAATCTGCTGAAATTCTGACCCTGACTGAGATTTTGGTCAGGTCACAGTACTATGAAGAAAAATCAATGAATGTACGAAAATGGCCAAGCACAGACTGTCCAATATTTGTGCCTGAAATTAGGTTAATAGTGTGCTTTCTTTGTGCAGTACTCTGTGTCCCAGTACACACTGACACAAGGATAGGTCCCAGTTCCAGACAATTGTTTGCAAAACTTGGTCTTGTAAGTTTAGCAAAAAAGACAGAATTCTGGGAAGAAGCAATATAAAGAGATTTTGTTTAGCAGTTTGGGTGTGAAAAGGAACTCAAGCCTTATTTTCTTCTACTGGGACAAGTGCCCAAGAAAAGAGCTCAGTCAAATCTAGTATTTTGAAGTTTTGTCTCCTTAAATCTATTGATTTGTACTTAGCACCCTCCTGATGGTGTTTTCCTCTAATAACAAAGGGAATAGAGAGTTCATCTCACTTTAGGTGTTTGCAACACATGTCTACATGAGAGCTATATGTTTAAGGCTACAAAGATGAAATTAAGCCAGTCATAAAGTGGAGTGGGTGCTTCATCTGAAAAAACACGGTCTACTTTAGTGCAAGATTATCTATGTTCCAGACTCCATTTGCTAAACTTTCACTGACCATAATGAAAGCTGAGGAATCTAACTCACACAGCAATGTTACGCTGTGGATATCCAGATTTGCATGAGAGGAACCCTAAACCATAACACTCCCCTTGAAGCTCTGCGGCCAAATCACCACTCAAATTTTAATTCCTCCTACTCAGAAAAAGAGGCTTAGTTGTGGATGGTGCATCCCTGGGCCAGGAGCCTAAAGTCTATACAGGAAACTGGTTATATCTGAAATGCCCTGAGGTATTTGAAACATCCAAGGGAGGCTGGCAGATTTGATAAAGGGTTTGAGAGGAGACCTCTGCCCTTCTGCAAGAGCAGCTGGAGGCCAGGCAGGATATCTTAGGCATCTCAAATGACAGTTGACAACTATGTGTAGACAAAAGAATCAAGCCCTGAGCCTTCACTTTTTCTTGTCCCAAAGTCTCCTGTGGGTAGGGAAACACCTCGTCATTGTCACCACTGAAGGAGCAGCACAAACAGTCCCTGTCATGTCTTCCCTGAATAGGAAGAACAACAGCTGCAATTCAAGGCATCAAAGTTTATGTGCAGGAAGTTTAAACTGTAGAAACTTCCCCTGATCCTTTAGGATGGATTTGTTATCCAGGTTGAAAGCTCAAAATAATTTTTTTTCTCTCCCATGGCAAGGGTCTTTGGCTTCACATTATAACGACATGAGTGTATATTTTTAAGTTCAGTAAACACAGCATAAAGATTATAAATAATACAAAAGTCTATCAAATCAGCAATTTAAAACTGCAAGTGAGAGAAAACCACAGAAACTTAGAAGATACACCTCTACAGTTGATATTATGTACAGAATGAATCAATGAAATAAATACAGCCTGTCCAACAGATAGAAGAACAAGCCACCTCTAAGTGCATAATTTGCTTCATCTGTGTTTGAAACTACCTTAGAAGAAAAGAGGTCAATACATCTCAGAATGATGAGACAACTAACTAAGCTTAACATTTCCTCTCCCCTCTTGTTTATCCATTCTTCATTGTTCACTTGGTCTTGGGAAAACACTTCAGAAGAAAAACCACCATGACAGCTTACATACATGTATCACTTCAATCCAGCTCAGCCTCTCAAGAAAAGCATCTCAAGGCAGCACGAATTATGGATAAGTCTTAAGCTGCGTTTCTCCACAGGAATTTCTCTCCTTCCCACAAACAAAAGAGCCATTTCATTTACAGCTCCAAATCCTCAGAGATGGGAAAAAATCTCCCACAAAATGTCAAAGACGTATCAGTAAAATACCTTCATTGATGAAGATTAACTGTTTCTATGAAGAAAAAAAAGTGTGGAGCAACTGGTGGGCATTTCTAGGGCTTGCTTTGCTATTTCAGAATTGCCGAGTGGCTGTTTCTCATGCCAGGAGTAAAATGGGAAGGGGGGGGGGGAAGTCTTCTGTTTTTTTAAAGGATCTGGAACCACTTGGCATGTGACTTCTGAAGTGTTTAACACAGACTTACAGAAACGTCATGAACATTTATCAGCCTAGGCCCCAAATCTACTTGCCTGCCTTGTATCATCAGTCATCATGCTAATGAAAATACTAATGACATTTCAATTGAGTTTCAAGAGAAATGAGCTGCTTCAACTGAACAGGAATTAGGAAAAAAAAATCAAATTTTTGTACAAAGAGTATAACACTCTCCTTTTTTATTATTATTAATAAGATGAAGCGTTTGGCTTCAATGAATGCTGGGATCCCAACTGTGCGAGTCACAACAGACATAAAAATGAGAAATGAGCCACATCACTGAACAGAGAAAGGAAGAAAAAGAGTTAAGAACAAGAAATGGGAAACAGAAACACTCAAAATGTTTTCAAGTCACTCAGTGGTGCGTATGCTAAGTTATTTTAGGATGATCAACAGAGAGAAGACATCTCTAGAGGTCAGATCATGCAACCTGGGCTAAATGCCTCTCCTCAGGTATGATTAACTGCACCTGAGTTACCCACAATAGTTGGTCAGACCAAATAAGCTTTCAGAGTTGAGTGGTGGGCAAAGAATCTCACCTCCACCTCATGGCAAGTCAGCAAGAGATGTGGCTTTTGATAATAAAAGAGGAAATGGCCCCATGTTTCATCAGTGGATGTATAGATTGGATGGTGGGAAAAATTTCTTCATTGCAAGAGCTGCCTAGCCCTGGCACAGGCAGCCTGGGGCAGTGGTGAAGGGATCTAAAAGATACATAGGTGTGACCCCTGAGGACATGGGTGGCCTTGGCAGAACTTGGGGAATGGTTGGACTTGATCTTAAGAGAGCTTTTCCAACCGTAATGGCTCTGTGATTCTCTGAATCACTCTCCTATTGCCCAGCGCAATTTCCCATCACAGACTCCATCTCAGAGTTATTGTTGAAACAGGTGGAAGCAGTGCCTCTCCTCTGGAGCACACGGGCTGGAGACACAGATGGCTTAGCTCTCCAGGTGGGATCAGATAGCCTGGCCTTGCACTGTCAGGATGGAGCAGGATAGAGGTCTCCATCGGACGAAGGTGTCAGTAGGTGGTGCTGATGGCCAAGTGGTGCAAGGCCAGGTTTTACTGCATCAGTGCACCTGGAGCATGTGCAGTACTTGTTCCCTCCTGCAGCTCACATTTTCTCTTGTGATCTTACATGCTCATCACATCATCTTCACAGGTGGCAATGTCCAGTGCAAATTGTGCCTGTAAACTTTCCTCAATTGCCTCCTTCAAAGATTTTTTTCATTTTTTTTTCCCCTGCCCCAGTCCTGTTGAAAAGTGTGAGTGAGGGCCCAGCTGAGTGAGTGCAAGGCAGCTGGCCAAGGTCAACACACCACAGATGGGGATGGGGAGGGGGTGGCCTTAGGAGGTCTTGTGATGGATGTATGTGGGTACCTCAGTCTGAAAAAGGAGGAGCTATGACAAGAAGCTGGGACTAGTGTGAGACAGAAAGGAGGGGCGCTTGCTACCAAGGTGTGATTTCCATGTGGCTTGGGAAAGTACTATTGCCTGCACCAGTGGATGAGCACTTGGCAACCGAGATCTGGTTCTAAGCCATTCTGGAAAATTTTGAGCAAAACGTTGAAAGGGGGTATGCAAGGTTTTGCCTTAAAAAATAAAACTAATTCAAAAAAAGTGACCCTGGATAACCACAACAGTTCCTGTGTTCCAACCTGCCCTGCCATGAAACAGGAACAAATAGGTTTCAGCATGGTTTTAAGAGTCGATTATAAAACACCCCATCAGAACATAAACATCCCACATTGACAAAGTAATCTCTGTGGATCTCAGTGGGCCTGACCTGCTGCTGCCCTCTTCCTTGTATAGTCATGAATACAAATGCAAGGTGAATGCTGGCTGCCTTGTGATCGGGTGACATTTTACACCCATGTTACTGATGTCAACAACTGCATGAGGGAGCAGAGAATCAAACTCAGGATAACCGCTTGCAAAAAATAGAAGAGAGAGCTGAAGGCATGTTTCCAAGCAGTTGAAGCATTTCAGAACTGAAATTTACATGGCTAAGTTGATCCCTCCTGCACTCCTGCATTTACTTAGGGAAAAGCCTTGTGCTACAATACGTGGTTTGAGAAGACTTTGACCTATCTCCACAGGAGAGCAGTTCTCTGATCCCACCATCTCACTTTGTGAATATTAAATTAGTGAGGAAGAATACCTCCCCAACAAAGCTATTCAGATATCTTTTAGATCTAATTCCACAACTTCTGTCTCCTGCAGGGAATGGGAGAAAAACTACGACTTGTCTCTCATTCCGCTCAAACAGTCCTTTCTCTTTCTAATCAAACAGGCAAATAAACAGCACAGGCCCTATTCCCACCTGGCGTTGGTGCAATGTTGTGTTCAAGGCTTTAAAAGCGTAAAAGTCAAACCATTCAAAATGATGGGTCCCGTAGCAAATGTAACACTGTCCCAGGGGTACCTACATAGTGTATGGTATTGCTACACATGGTATTAACTTTTATGCCTTCATCTATATGTGCAATGTGACTCATTTATAGTTGCTCTGGGAACCACTATGTTTACATAAATTTTAATTTCCTGTCTTTTGTTTGTTCACTTTATCATCTTTCTAAAACAAAATTTTCCTTGTGAATTTTAGTGCTCAACCAATTATCCGCAGATGGAGGCATGGGAGAATTGACATCCTATGATTTTTCCATGTGGCCCTGGCAATATGCCTCCACTTCGGTTTGGACCCATTAGAAATGGCGTAGCTCCAGCAGTGACACTGTATTTCTACCAGAGCTGGACTGTCCCCACGGGTCATGGTGATTTTGGTCTGTTGTCTTCTGGGATCTGGCCAAAACCCTCCTGCTAAGTTGACATGGGCCACATTTACTATATCATAACCCATTGTCCTGTTTTTTTTCTCCTTTTAAATGCATGTAGCTTATGAATTGAATGGATCTTGTGATTGACCTCATATATCCCCACTTTTTGTGTGAAACCCTTTCCCTGCTCTAGTAACAAAAACAATGTGTTTACAGCTGCTTGAAATACATATTTCGTTCAAGTTTGCAACAATAGTGCCTCACTGAGCAGAGACCTGATGGTACCTTCTTGCAAAACATCACTAAAAGTGATTGAAAGTGTAGGGATGCCAGTTGCACAGGAAAAAAAAAAATCCATGATGGTCCAGCTACAGATTAATGCAGTGATCTTCATGAACTTGCAATTAAAATTCAGTGTTGACAGGACTAAGCCTTGCTACTATATTTTAGGGAAACAAATAACAGATAAAGCTAAATTATAATAGGTTGATGCAGCAAATTCAAGAAAAATATGGCGGTTCTCAGCAGCTGCGATAGGAATCCTTCCTCTTCTTGAATAATAAAGGCTTTTGCTAATTTTAACCACAGCTGAATCTGAAAAACCTGCAGTCGCATGTGACTCAGAGAGCCCCAAGGGAAGGGGAGGTGGGGGGAGATATGTGTGTGTGTGTGCATGTCTGTGTGTATAATCTAACAGTGCCCAGAGCTCCTGAGATCCTGGACCACTTCAATCGCACAGGCCAGATTCATTAAAAACCCTGGCTACATTCCAGCAGTTAAAATTGAAGTGGCATATTTATTGCATTTTGCTCAAATAAATCCGTAAAACGTGTGAATCATATCCCTCAGAGAGATGGAGAAAAGAAGTAAACAGTCTGAGGCTCACACTTAGGAGCAGGGTATGACGAAGAACAAAGATGCAGGAGGGTCAGTGTCGCAGGGTGCCGCAGGATGCTTCTGGAGTCAGAGGGTTTGGGAGGGCTGAGGGCTCAGTAGCCATTTTCTTCACGGCTGCCATTCTGGCCTGAAATCATCTGTTTAGTTTTCTGTATTTTATTTATACCCGTGCACACACACAGAGAGATTTTAAAGAGCTCCTTAGCTTATGCAACTCCACTCAGCGGTTCTCTGTGGTTTTCCAGATGCTGTTCATGATGCTGGCATCTCACCCCAGTTGCAGCTGCATTCAGCTGGGATTCAATTACAGCCTGTCTTGCAAAGGCAGATTGGTTTTTCAAAGATAACATATTCTGGGGAGGAATTTTATTCCTTACCCCTTCGCCTCCCCAAAATACAAAAAAAAGGCAATTTTTATTAAGAAGGCAGAGGCATGACTTGTAGCTTGATCTTGCCAGGTGCTGAATGGCTCCAGACAGATCCTTAGCACCCACAATATTGTTTTACTTCAGCACTTTTTAGAAAACATGCAGTACCCAGCAGGGTTCAATTCTGCAAGAATAAAGCACTGGCAGACCAGGCTCCAAGCCTGCTGCTCCCACGGGCAAACTATCAGAAATAGTATGTAGGTAACTGGTTTTCTCACCACTGTTTTTACAAACAGCAATTAGCTTAAGATTAGCAAATCTAAGTATTGATTTGCCCCCTCCCCCTCCCACCTCCCACCATGGAATTTTATGAGAAGGAGGATAGATAGGTGTTGCAAAAACAAGATGTGATTGAATATTCCTCCAAGGCTTTCTCCACACCACGAACCTTCTTGTGGCAAAGCATAGCAGCTCTTTCCAACATGATACTGCGCTGAGGGGAATTCCATGGCTTGGCTGGGTGGGAAGTGAAGGGGGCTTGACACGAGCTTGACACAAGCCCAGCAGCTCAATGCAGCAGGGTGGGAGTGGGAGAGAAAGGACAGTTTTGTAAGGCTGTGGTGTATTCTGAGAGACTGGTGCTGGGATTAAGTGCACTCTAGTGAGCACAAGAGCTGGAAGGGTGGAGGGATGATTCTTTTTGAGCTTCAAATCCTTGTTTTCACTTTATCACATCTTCCTGTTCAATTATTGGCTGCACTAATGAATGCTAATTAACAGTGTTATTGCTTTCTTCCAGCTTTGGATGGTGCTCAGATGCTGAATACAGTATTAGCATGCAGGACAGAGACACCACTGCTTATAAAGCGCCTTGAGGAATAAAGGAGAACAATTTCTTGTATCACTTATTCCTGAGACCATGCAAGAAGTCTGATTTCTGGAGATGCTATTTGCCCACGTTCTCTGGTGAAATATATTGGAACAGTCAATAACAGAGACCTTGGCAACCTAGGTTATCTTATCATTGCCATAGGACTGACAAAAACACCATGCAATATGAAGATGAAACAAAAGTTCTTATTCTAAAGAAGAAATTATGGCTATCAAATCAAAACATGCAAAGGCTGTTTGCTTCTTTTTTTTTTTTTT
>WEKX01017372.1:69069-90429 GCA_013390025.1 Pitta sordida | reverse complement strand
CACTGCCTGCCTGTTTGATGTATCTAGGTACAGTAGGAAAGCTTACAGGGACCATGAGGAAACCATACTGCATTAAAAAGACATGAGAGTGGCTTGCAGCTGAGAGCAGAGCTCCCCCAAGCCCACCTTCTGCTGATGGGCCTCATGGGCTCAGGCACAGGTTAGAGATGGATCTGGGGTTTGCTTTGCAAAAATTCCCTGATCAGGGTTTCAGTTTGGGAAACAAAAACCAGTCGTAGTTCAGATTGAGCTCCTGTTTGATCAGAATCCTAGAGGTTAATAACAGCATTGCATGTGTCTTACTNTCCTTTGCTAGTTAGTGAATATGAAGGCAAAAAGACTACCTGAAGGTCTACACAGGCGATCTTTGGGGAGCATCACCATCAGAGCAGGGGCACACTAACACGAGGTGGTAGCACAGGGACTGGGAAATAAGTGAGGAATTTGATCCAAAAAGGAGGACAACACTGCAGACCTCCAACACCTCTGAAGTTCATTCTACATAATGAAAGGAACAGCCATTCATAATTATTTTAATAACCTAAGCTTCAAGTATACTAAATAAAATAGAGTGTAAAGAAGGAAAAGCATTCACCCTTCCTGTACAGGGCACTTAGAGCCTATACATCCCCACCTGCATATTGCTGATTACCCAGCAGACTGCTAAAATTGTCCTGGTCGTTACATGTTTCTCCACATCAGAACATTTACCTCAACAGTATTGCTTTGTAAAAATAATATTGACAAAAAAAATCCCCCGAAAACATAGAGTATAAGTCCCTGCCTGTGTTGACAGGGAGGAATTCAGGGTAAGAAACAAAATGTTGTCTAAATATTGGCCTATCTGATGTCTGGAATGTGTTTAATAAAGACATTTTACATGATGGCCTGTTACAGTGCCCACTAGAGCCTTGACTTGGTTTCTATTGACTGCCATGTGCTTTGAATTGGGCCAAATACAAAATAAAATAAAATAAAATGAAATAAGCATCTACTTTGTCAGCTTCATGAATGCATATTTAGCTGAACAATTTCCACTAAGGGGAGGGAGAGTTGTGAAGCTAAATCTCCAGGCCTGACCTCAAAGTTTTGGCTAGAGAAACATATTTATAAGGGCTAAGCAGGACGTCAGTGAACACAGTCGAAAAGTAAAAGCATGGGTCTTTAAATGCAGTGCTAGCTCTCTCTGCTGATTCCCTCTTCCCTCATCACATATATTTTCCTTTAAGGAAAAAACAAGGAGCTCACAGACCACTTGTGTGGTACATTATTTGTGGCCTGCAAATAGAAACAGGCATGTGGCAGGCCTTCGAAAAATGCAGTTTGTAACTGTGAGACCAACTGACCCTCAACTGCGGCAGCACTTTGTGGCCTCCACATGCAAACAATCATCTGTTGATTCCCAAGGCATCCAGCTTCAAACCCGCTCTTGTTTTCAAGAGACCTCCAGTTGCAGGAAAGACACTGTCCTTGCTAATTCTCCCTGCCCGGAGGCTGCTCAGTATTTCTGCTGCTCGCTTGAAGTGTTATCAAAATAATGATGACTTGCAAAGCACAATTATTGAATGTTAGTTTTTCACTTTTTTGGAGCAGAGGAGATGAACCCTTGGCCATACAAATGGGCTTTTATCACCCTCCTTTTGGCACATCTGCTAGAAAGAATATTGAGGAATGTGATATGGGAAAGATATAGCACCAGCAGGAGTGATGGACAAGATCAACCACCACTGCAAGGTTTCCCAGGGAAAATGTCAGTGACTCAAACACCATTGATGAAGGTTGCTTAAGCCTCTGTGTTTTCTATAAGCACATTACTATATGTTTGCCACAAACAAATCTGCTTTATAGGCTATAGGGAAGACAAGGGGAGGTCTTACAAAATAAGACTGGAAAAATAAATGCGTTATTCAGATCGCCAGTAACTCATGGGTGTGAGGTATGCAACAGTTGGACAGCACACACCACACCTCTACACTGTCAGTTTAGGATGGTCTATGATCATAGTAAAGAGTCATTAAGATTGGAAAAGCCCTCTAAGATCAGCTACTCTACCCATTAAACCAGCACTGCCAAGCCCAACACTGAGCTAGTGTGTTGGCTTGGAGAAGGTGGTGTAGGCTGTGATGGGCAGGGATAGAGCTGGTGACTGCACTCCCCTCCAGCCAAGGCAGTGGCTTGTCTAGTCTAAGCAGAAACAACTTGTGGTTTTGCTGGTACATTTGGGTAGACTAATATAAACTAACTGAAAGTGCCTGACGGGTATGGTCAGAGCTTGTGACTCAGTTTGGAGATGTGTATCTCAGGATGGAGATTTCATTGACTCTTCTCCACAGACTGTAATTACTGACCTATACACTTGTCTTTACCCTCTTTCACACCAAATGAAAAAGTCCTTAATCTCTGCTACTGAATGAGACCTTAACTGAAAATGGTGCATAACTCCTACTGTGAGTCATTCCAACAACCCAGAGCACTGACTTGGCATGGCCTCTGGAGAAGACACAGGTTCTACTAAATCTCTAAGAACTCAAGACACAAGCCCCACTTCCCCACAGCACTTTTTCTGGGTAATTATGGGGCTTCATTTATCTAAGCTTGTGCTAAATTAGACACACAATAAGAAACAAAAAGGACCTGGTTTTGTGTAGAAGAGTTAATAGGTGAGCCCTAAAGGATGTCACCTCATGGCCTAGAGAGATATTAATTGCTGCTTAGGGATCTGAACTTCCTAACTGTAATCATCTCCCAATAGATCCAATGAAGTTTTTTTGTAGAAAATGGCTGCCCTTACTTTTCCCTGAAATAAGCATCCAATAAACTCACAAGAACAACAAACAACACAGTCTAAAGAAAAGAGGCTGTGGCTACATAAAAAGTAAGAGCCATGAAGGTATTTCCTTTTTTGTTTGTCTTAATCTTACTATGTTAAAAATAATTGGATAAAGATTGCAAGGGAAGTCTGGGTGGTAATCTGAGTATCCTATTCTGACCAGTATGCAGAAAGACTGTGGAAAGAGAGAAGCCACACGAACACTGCCAGCTACTGCAGCCATAACAGCTTGTAATTTTATTGAAATACATTTTTCTTAAAAGTGGAAACTTCACAAAATGAGTGATGAGTGCATGTCAGATGTCTTTAAAAAAAAAACCCAAAGCAAACAACCAAAAAACCAGAAAGAATTTCTTGTGATGGGGATATGAAAAAACACTTACTGCTCCCTTCAAATACATGAAATAGCAAGTTGTACACAATGGAAACCGCCTATTTCATACTTGTAAATATTGAGAAAAACTGACTCATTCACCAAATTGCTTGCGCCTGAGTGAGTTAGAAGCTTTTGAGGTGTTACAGCGCTGTTAGAAAATTGGGTTCGTGTCTTCAGATGATAATTCAAGAGGCTGAGGAGGCCTTGGTGAAGTGCTTCACTGGGAAGTTGTGGGAGGAATCACATCTCCCTGTTATAACACTGAAAGTTCTGTTTATGGGTTTTTGACAGCTCACATATATGGGGCTACACTGAAGGTGCGCATATGTGCTGATCTTTGAGCTCAGCAACTCAAATAATGAATTTTCACAGATTTTGAGTGATGCATTGGATGGTCTTCTCCACTGACTGGTATAACTCACCTTGAACCAAAACACAGCTAAAAAACTTTTAGGATAACAACTTGTTACTTTCCTCTAATGACTTTCCAGGGACTACTCCTGCCCTTTAGCCTCAACTTTGTTTCTTACAGTAAAATAATACTCCAGGACTGACCTGGTCTTCATTCATTACCAAGGGGAGCAATTATTGAGACTTTCAGTTCATCCACCACATTTCACATCCTCTTGGTCCTTTGCTCTACAGAAAACGAGGTAGACTAGGGAGGATGTGACCAGTGTTACACATTGTTATGGATAAACTAGATGCCAGTGTACAGAAAAATTGTTTTATGAATATCCTTCTCACTTCCTTATAATTCCTGCAATCATTGACTCACTTGTGTTGAAGGGTTATTATGCAAACCTCTGACACTGGATCTCTGCTCAAGATGCAGCTTTTGATGGGGTAATTGCTTGTGTAATTGGTTGTTGTAGTAATCCTACAGCACTTTTTTTTCCTGGCAGAATCTCATTCCCAACACAATTTGTGTAGTTTGCTTGGTCCCAAAGCCCAACTTTCAAAGGAGAAGGATGATGAAACTATTGCAATCAAGATTCCTTAAAGAATTTGGGTTGCAGAAACTGAAATGCAAAATCATATGTGTACATATGTACACACGCTTAGACTGAGAACAATTAATATCCTCAACAGACACTATGTAAATGAAGTAACACTTGATTTATTTAGACTCCACAGATCATGGTCAGAGGGAGGAAAAAACAAGTAAACATCTGAACATTAATATCTGTGTTTGCAACTCAAAGTTTATTTTTCCCATTTGGAGTGGTATTTGTCATTTACTTAAAACCTGAACGAGGCATTCACTCATGGTCCAGTACACTTTTCCTCCAGTCTTCCTTCTGTAGTCTCTTCTTTGCTTTAACTGTTTCCCAAGTTCCCAAACTATATGACATCAGTTCAGAAACAGGAATCCTGAGTCTTTTTTACTTTTGGAGAGCAAAGTGACTTAGCACAGAAATTGGAGAGGGAAGAAGACAAAAAGCCACAACTGAATGTCCAGGGATCCTGTGGTTATGACTTGTCTGCCTGCTAAACATGCTGTTCCTCATTTTCTGGTGCGTTCCTCGAAAGCACGTCTGCCTGTGTTGGTGGGTCTTGACAGTCCAAGTTTAGGTCAGATATATTAGAAATGGAAAAGCCATATTAGCTCAGCTAGCCCATCCTTCCAGCTGTTCCAGAACAGGTCAAGTCATTCATCCTTAAATGACTGGTCTTTCCCAGCTTCCCTGAGGGACACTATTTCAAAGTCTGACAGGTTTTCTTTCTACAAGCCTCTCCTCATGTTAGATTAATTTACTTTTGGATGCTGAAGGGGAGGGCTTAAGAACTATCTTCTGGTGTGAGAAGACAGCGTTGCTGATGCTTAATTTGGAAAAAGAGATTTTTCTCAAGCTGCCAAGCATCTGCAGAAATGACCTTTTAAAGGACCCTCAACTGGGTGAGTGAGGCACTAGGCACTTTTGAAATCTTGTTTTTCTATATGTATATCTACAGATGGACATACATATGTAAATACTATATACACATGTATATAAAATATAAAACCCAAGAGTTATTGAAAGCTGGTGTCATGTCAGAGCTTATGCTGAAATGTTTTTCTGAAGTGTTCCTGAGGGGTCATCTCACTGGTCCTTCTGCCACGGGCTTGTCACTGCCTGCAGGGACAGATGAACAAGTCCCCTAAGTAGAGCTGAACATGACACTTCGCTGTAAGTAAATATGTTACATAACCCCTTTTATGCTCTTTAACATCACACAGTAATGCTTAGCTGTGCAAAGAGCTCTCCACAGCTATGCTGAGCACCCTTCCAGGCTGTACACACATGATGACCTAGATTATCTAACTCTCGATCATGTACCAGAGTAATAGCTTTAATTATAATGGTACAAAGTCCTCGTCAAGCTGTGCGGCACTTCCTGCAATGACAGCAGACGCTGTCCTGTGCTGGAGGAAGCAAAGGAATGGCCTGGCTCTGGCACAGCTCTTTTCAGAGTGACAAGCCTTTTAGGAAGGTTTGTGCTGAAACCAGTTTTGCAATATCGCCGCATAGCCCACTTTACCACTGTTGTTTGTCTTCCTCTGCAGGGACTTGGTGCTGTTACTCCCTTGTCCTGGCTCCAGCATGCATTACTCACTGACCTCTTGTCAGTCTCCGTGGTTCTCTTCAACAACGCTGCTAGCTTTAGGAATTAAGGCTCTAATTTCACTTACCGGTCTTTGACAAAGGAACTGGCTGTAGCTCAGCTCCATGTTTTATCTGACTTTGATCTTCCAACTCATAACATTCTGTGATTCTGTGTGATTCTGTGATCTTATGTGTTACCTTCTCTCCAGAAATGTCCGGCTTGCTACTTGCCTACTAACTGGCTAATTTATGCTGGGGACACAGTAATAACTGAAAATTAAAACCAGCTTCTGCCCCCAAACAAATACTATCTTCCTCTGATGGAGACAGGTGAAAGTGTTTGGGCATAAATACAATGCCAGTAAGTTTTTAAATTAAGACACCAAGGCTGCACGTAGGCAGAAGGAAGGGGGATTAGAGAGATAACACGTGCACAGCATCCTGACATATTTCATGGAACTGAGGGTCAGAGTCCATGACTCATCCAGCACAGCATGGCTAAAGGATCTGCCAGCTGACCTGGTCAAGAAACATTTGCCAAAGGCAATAAGTGCAGGCTGGAGGTGGCTACACTGGCACTGTGCCGATGGCACCTGTTCAAGAGAAGTCCTACATTTTCTAGGCTAAGGTTGGCTACTGCACCTTCCCTCTGACAAAATGAGAGGCCCTTTTCTGGGAAATTAATCAGAGAAGAAAAAGCATGAAAACATCCCTGAAGGCCTTGTTGCGGTTTTCTTTTTAGTCTTTCTGTCATCCTCTTGTCTTCAAAAGTTTGTTTGGTTTTGAGAAAGACCAAGTAAATATGCATGAACTAGATGAGAAAGGCAGGAGAGAAACATTGTTCTTGACTCTTGTGCAAAAGGCAAAAAAATAGATTTAAAGGAGCAAATAAGGTGCTTATTGCTAATCTTTTTAGCTATTATGGATTCACTGAAGGTGGAGTGAGAAAAAGCATTTACAACCTTGCAAACAGTCAAAGAGAGAGGGCAAATGGTGACTCCTTCCAAAGGAGCAGGTTTTGAGCTCCTGGAACTGTGGAGCACAGCAGTTTCTTCCTGCCTGCTAGTAAACAGAGATATTACTCCCTCGAGCTGACAATAACATGACACAGTCTGTGGCTGTGATATTGTTGTGATTTAAATACATCAAAAAGGGGCCACCATGACTGCAGTGAGCAGACAATGGGATAGATGTGGATGTGAGAATAGACAGGTAGATAAATGGACAGGGAGACATGAGCAACAAATAGTACCGTCTAATCCCAAACTAGAAATGAAAAGCCACAAGGGTGGCTTTGCCGTCTCTCTTTGAGCTCTTCTCTAAAAAGTTCATCCTGGGGAAATCCTCAGGTTTCCCCTTTCCCACCACCAAGGCAGGGGTGAACTGCAGTGACGAGTACTCAGGCCATTAGCAATGTTATTCTCTGGAAACCATAAAATGCTGAAACTTTTGTTTTTCCTTTTTCACAACCATATGATTTCTGCTGACAGGAGACCTACAAAGAAGCAGGCCAGCACCAGAAGAATGCCTGAGGTTGCTACAGATGGCCAGGTCCCTCAGGATCTGAAAACCAGTCCAACAAACAGGCTGTGGCACTCCAAAAAGTTTACAGCATCTCCATATCCTGAGCCACACTGGTCTTAATACCAACCCCTCCTTATCAGAAATGCCCTCAGCACCCCAGGAGCAGCTTAAACCTAACCATATGCAGCTCTCTGTGTGATCTCTCTGCAAACAAGTGTTAATATGCTAAGACCCCATGTGTTCAGCAGACGCCCCGTTCCTATGGATGAACAAAACTCGAAGCTGTTAATTTTACAGATGCTGCTAAACCAGAACCTGAGTTATGAGAATCCCTAAACGTTAGCGCAGCTGTATGCTTTTGCCCAGTCTATGCAAATATCCCTTCTTTTTTTAATACACTAGTAGGGGGTTCAGAGCCCAAACCCAAGCTAGTGATCTTGGCAGGATGCTAAACTATTTTGTGTATAAAAGACTTAAATGATACAATATGGATTTGTTTTGGTTTTTCATTGACATTTCTTTCTAGCCTATATCCTCTGGTCTCAGTGGCACACAAATTTTCCCAGACACTTTTGCTCTCACTTGAACGTTTACTTACATGTGTTTAGAATACACTGATAACATTTGAGACAGAAAATGTAATCAAAACCAACCATAATCCATGGTAGCAAAAATCAAGTGTCTTTAGCTTAAATATCTGCTTCTCAAAAAAAGTTGGGAGAAACAGTTCATACATTTTCAAGTCACTGGTGTAGAATTGCCACCTACTAAAGCACAGGGAAAGAGTCATAACATATCTAATATAGTATTCCCAGTCCAGCATGATATGGCTAATTAGTTGGAACATATACAACTGAAGTTAAAATGCCAGAGACAGACTATGATTGCATAGCAGTGAGTTCAAACCACATTGCCATGTTTCAAAGAGCTTTGAAGCAATAAGGATTGAAGGAACACAAACACTTTGTTGTCCTACAGAGGAAGCGAGGGTGAAGAAAAGGACCTGAGATTAAAACCTTGCAGTTGACTTGTTTTCAGAATTTTTAACATATCAGGAAACCTTATGATTTTGATAAAGTTTTGCTGATTAAAGTATCAACAGATACATCAAAAGTGCAAGCCACCAGTTCATTAAACAGAGGTTGGGTTCATCCAAAGCCTGGTTTCAAAGCTAAGCTGCTCTTTCTCTGCTTAGCAGCAACAGAGATTCCTTTTTATTGAGAGACTAACACAACTTTATGATAGCACTGAACAGACACAACTGTCTTCTTATCTTACAGAAGAAAAGATGCCTGCTGAAATAACTACATTATTGGGTAGCTACTGTGTTCCCACAGTGCAATAAACTCAAAGTTCAGATCAGTGCCATGCTGATAATGAGTCAATAGTAGCCATATATGAGCACAGATAATCAGGAGTGCAGGTAGACAGATAACGCCAAAGTTTTATGGCCCTCTTCATTCAGATACAGGGGGAAACTGAAATGATTACAAAGAATGACATTAACGGCTAAAGGAACGAATAGGAAGGCTGTGGCTGCTCCAGGGAGTTTAGTGGAGCTCTGGAGTAACCACGCTACTGGAACAAATAGCTCTGTCTTCATGCCTCAGTTTCTCTCCAGCAGTGAGGTGCGTCAGTTTTAGTGATGCTTTATGGCTCCTTCTGTAAGATCTTTCTTTAGGAGAAACCCTGAGGAAGGGTCAGGAAAGAAAATTGTGTTGATATAATGATGCTGATCCTACCTCTCAGATGCTGAGTGGGTGTGCTCCCAGACTGGCTGGTCCCTCCCTCTTTGTTACCCAATTAGGTGCACAGAAAAGCATCTCTGAGATGTGACCCCCACCTATACTTGTTAGCCAGGAGAAAATGGGGAGCAAAAGTATTCATCTGGTCTTCAAACCTTCCTCGAACTCCTTTGCCCTTTTCAAAGCCTCTTTGGCACTTACATTGTCAGCTCACATTTCTCTGTGAATGTGGGGGAAGTCCACTGCTGAAAACACAGCATTTACCCAGAAAAATGGAAAACCTGAGTTTAACCTATCCTCATTCTCTGGGAGTCCAAACCTGCCACTTTCTAGGACAGTCTCAGAGCACTGCCAGCACTTAGAGGCAGTTAGAGGGAAACCAGCTCAGCTGTAAAATCCGTAGTGCTGTGATGAGCATCCTGCCAATACAACTCATTTATCACCCAGGCAGGACAGACCTGCCATGAAAGCACTCCTTGTTGCCTGTTTCCCATGGAGCATGGTGGGATTTATCAGACTGAATACGGCTGTCAACAAGTGGAAAAACTGACTTCTGAACAAGTCTTTTATCATTAGAAGAAACTAGGCATCTAATCAAAGAATGGTTTAGGCTGGAAAGGACCTGGATGATCATGTAGTTCCAATTTCCTTACGATAGCCAACAGAGTTTAAGGGACAAATCAGCACAACCTAAAGTAAATGCTTTTGGAGTAATGACATCCCTGCCTGCATTGTCCAAGCTGCACTGACTGCTTCCTCATCCACCTTTCTCCATGCTAGGCTGGTTGTGCCACTGGTTCTGGGTCTGAGTCCACCTGCAACGTGTTGTGTATTAAGGGCTGAACGTAGTCCATCGTTCACGTGCAGCATCAGCAGAAATATGTAATGCAAAAGAATTATCCAGAATGCTACATCTTTCCACCTCTAATGCAGCCCTGTGAAATGGTGCACACCGGGTATCCATGCCAGCTACAAATTTACAGCACTCAGGGGAGGGTGACACCACCTCTGTAATCTCCTTCCCCTTCCCAGCGCCTGTGAAATGTGCAGAACTTGCCTCATGCTCCCTGTGTGCAGCAGAAAGGACAGCAGGTCTTGGGATGTGCTACAGCAGCCTGCAAGAATGTTTTTTCTGCTTTAAATACACTCAGCATAGAACAAGGGTCTGATTCTCAGCTCCACGGCAGCACATGGAGTAACATCCTTGCAACTGGGAGGATGGGAGGAGAACGAGCCTGGGAGACAAGGGCAAGCTGCTTGATTGATTCATTGCATCAAAATTTAAGCTTTCAAAGCTTTTCTCTTAATTCTTTTTTTACCTGCTAAAAGGTAGTAATTCCAGTTTAAAAAAAATCACAATCATCATAAAAGGAGTGAAACTGCTTCTCCCCTAAATGAGTTGGGTTTTTTTGGATGCCTCTCTTATAGCAGGAGGATTGAAGCAAGGCAGATAAAAGCTGGAGGCTGCGAATAGAAAGGGTAAACCCACCCACATATTGTAATAACAACCAGTATTTTAAATCTGGCACTACCTTTGGAAACATTTACGATTTTAAAACATAATTATAAAGATACGGGGGCTGAGGAGGGCGGTAGGAAGAAAGAGACACACTGAAAAGAAGAAAAATGAGTGAAACAACTGTTTAATTCTTGCTGTCATTAACACCAGAGTATTAAATAAAATCTCACAGATGAATAAAATGACTCTGCTGAGACAAAAACAAAATTCCATTGGACTGGGCCTGGTTTTTGCAAATAGCAATATGTGTATGCAAACGAATTCCTTGTCCCTGAAAATGTTTACAACTCAAGAAATAATTGAAATCAGAAGCCAATCCTTTCCACGAAAAAAACCCCACCAAAAACCTCACAACTTTTTTTCTGCTTTTTTTATTTCCTTATCTTTCTGCTTGTCTGTCCATTTCTGGAGGTAAGGCTCACTGTAATTTTAACCCTTTCCAGCTCAGTTTAAGGCAAAAAGCAGAATTTTCTTAGTGATATGGCAGGTTTTCCCTCAGTGATTTCAACAATAACAAACTCTTCTTCCTAGGTCAATTACAGAAGACAGGTGTGGCAATTCACATCGTTTTTATTATGATTTTCAAACAAAGATTGAAAAATAGATAAGGATTTTAATGAATCAAACCTAAAGCGCTCCAAAAAAGGTGAAAATGTCAGCATTCCCCAGTTGTTTTGAACCACTTCTTTACATATCATAATTTGAAATGATTGAAAAGTATATAGAAAAACAATCTTACTGGAAGCAAAAAAACATCCTGATTGCTCCTGTTTTACTTGTTTTCCACAACACAAGTATTATACAGTCCAGCTTCCCCTCATTTCCCCTTCCCTTGTCTTTATGTGCATCCTGAACCCTATTTTGGAGGATTAAAATATACTTTGGCTCCCTGACTTGGTTGGTCTTCAGGCTCCCATTAGGACATGGATAGAACACCAAAACTGGCAGTCATCTTCTGCTGGGTTCGCAAAGGATTTGACAGCAGGTCTCCCTAGTTAATTCTTATTAAGGTCCATGCTCTTGGTTTAAACACATCAAAATTGGACAAGTCTCACTTGTGCATTTACAAGTGGTTCAGAAACTAGCTACTTATATGCTATGAATGAAATAGGTATTTAGTTTTTTGTTAAACTACTTCTTTTACTCCTTGTTAGACATACGTGCTTTCTGTTAGAAACATCAAGTTAAGGTCCAATTTTACGTTTTTGGTTTTTTACATTTTTAACTGGAAAGCATTACATTTTCAGATAAAGAAATGTAATGCACAGAAGGGTACTTTTGAGAGGTGCAAGTTCTAGGAGGTTTCCTGAAGGACTAGCCACTCCAGTTACTAAAATGTTTTGGTACTTTCTTAAGAAAACCATTGCCTGTTTTCTTTTTTTAAAGGCATGTCACAGAAAATAGAGTACTACTATATGTTAATTTAAGTGTAAGATAAAGCTTTCAGTTTGAACAACAGCAAGAGAGGGAGCCTGTTGTAGCCATTTTCCTTTATATAAATTCCCTGGGTCCTTGAAAGTGAAAAGCAAACATGAGGAGCGGAAGATGTTTTATTTTCTTTCTCCCTCAAAAACACCAAAAAAATGTAATATCAAGTGTGTTCCTTTCGCTTCTTGGAGGATGGCATTAGGAGAACGCGCAAGTAGATCTTGGAGACTCCTCCCATTATGTTGCTAGTCTGACATCCAGGAAATCACCACAGGTTTTTACTAAAGATAGAATCATATAATAATTTAGGTTGGAAAAGACCCCCTAAGATCATGGAGTCCCGCCATTAACCCAGCATTGCCAAGCCCACCACTAAGCCATGTCCCCAGGGGCCACATCCAAGTGTCTTTTGAACAATTCCAGAGGATGGTGACTTCACCTCTTCCCCAGGCAGCCTGTACAAATCTAAACCTCCCCAGTGCAACTTGAGGCTTTGACTTCTTAGAAGAGGAAGCCATACTTACTGATCAGGTAAGAGAAATACATCAATGCTCACCATTAACTTTGCTGTCACACCTTACGGGGTAAAGGGATTTTGACATCTCTGGACTCAACTTCATCAAGAATCACTTGAACTGTTCGGTTCTCTGAGCTGTTTTGGACTAAGTAGACAACAACTTTGATAATAGAGTGGATCTTTAGATGGTCTGATGAACTCACACTAAAGGCTTGCAATCTGCGCGTATCATGTGTTGGACATCTCACCCACTGAAAGGGGATAATAGATAAAATACCCCACCCTGATTTGTGGATTGCTTCCATGAATACATTTACTCTGCCCTCGCAAATACCTCCATTTGGTGACCATCACATTTCAAGAAGAAAGGTTTTTTAATATATTTTCATTAATTCTGGATCACACACTTCTTCAGGGTTTTACAATTTTTGTGTGGCCTTTTTTTTTCATCTGAGAAGACTGCAATGATCCTTTGTGGCCTTTTTCTCAATACTCATTTAAACACTACTCCAAATTATAGTAGTCATTCAATGAAAACAATTTGTTTGGAAATGTAGAGGGAGAAAAATGGGCACTGATACTTTCTGCCTTCTGATTTACACGAGGGCATATTTTGCTTTGTTTGTAAGGGGATACATTTCTCATTTTCAGTTACCACTGTACCCTGAACCTCAGCTGTCCTGTCTGAAAACTGCTCAGGTATGAACTTCACAGGCAGGAAGAAAGCATGGGTAATAATGATGATGATAGTCCTGTGTCCGTAGGGTTTGGGCCAGACTCACAGACCCATGAAATGCACTTGGGAGACGGAGCAGGGATCAGAGGCCTCTGAAAATCTGCACACACACAGCAGAGATGCCAGAGGATCCAACAACTACAAAACATCCAAGATGTCAGAGATACTGCAACTCTTTTAGGGTGTTTTAATTAATTGGTAAATTAATTAGTGATCTCAAACAGTGTCAGCTGGAAAGGGATACTGTGTAAGCACAAACTAGACTGTGATTTGTTCCAATTCATTTTGGTTTCAGGGCATATGAGATTTTCCAATAAGATCAGGCCATGTGTGTTGCTGTCTATAAACATGGAGAGTGGCAGCACAGCAGAAAGGCAGCAATCCCTTGTAAGATCTGTGTGTGAGTCTGTCTCACAGGACTGTAATAAAATCTGCGGAAGATGAGGGGAATTTGTAGTGAGAAGACACAAATTTAAAGAGGTCTTTGGATTTCTTTCACCTTGAATTGCATTCAACAGTCACTGACTGCCTACTTTAAATTACTATGTGCAACTGAATGAAGATGGTACATCATATATATTTTTAGTGTCATTAAACATCTTGTAGCAATTTCAATCTGTTGATTAGGCCTGGCCTCTGGGAAGATGCTGGCATTTAGATTGCTGCCCACTTCTGAAAAGGAAATGGTGCTAATGTTACCCAAAACAGCAGTGGAAAATATATGTTGCTGTATGACACAGTCACCAACAGACAGGAATGACCTGTAATGATTATGCATTTAAATGCCTACACTTCCCCAGATGCTTGCTCCAAATAAGAACGGACATTAAGAGAAGGTCAAAATGGGCTGAACTGCAAAAGTACCATATTTAGCATACTGTCTTGAGGCTTCATATGTGACATTTCAGCCATACCTTGTTTCAGGCCTCTCTGTAGCCTTTTAGATTTGCAAAAAACACTATCTAATGTCCCTTTAGGTAGCGTTTGCTGCTGAACAGACTCTTACTGCCTCCAAAATGTGGTGCTAATTAACGTGAACCAAGTTACAATATGTGCTAAAGATTCCAGCTTTGCAACTTATTTAATGAGCTCGTTGGGATTTGAACATGAGGCTCAAAGTAGCAGGGGAAACCTCATAATTACTTTCAATTAGAAGAAGTTCCTACACATTACAACTATTTGATAAACTGCAGAGGGAAAAAGAACTACTGAACAGATACAAATCACTAGTGTTGTTTCATTTGTTATTATACTTATTTTCTTCTTAATTACTGCTGATTGGCTTATGATCCTAATTAATGCAAAGGAATTTGGACTGGTATACAATGGTATGGCTCAGAAGATGCCAGAGTGTACAACTGCTAGATTATTGCTAATTGTTATTTACATGAGGACAGGATGACTAAGCAATGTTCTGCGTAATTAGCATTACAGATATAGTTTCCGTTTCCAAATTAAATGAAGGCAAATGGGATAAAATCATTACGGTTACCAAAAAAACATCCTCATCCTTCTCTCTAAAAGTCAATAGTTGCACTGCCAACATTATTTCAAAAAATCCCCAAACCTAAACTAGCCAAGAAATAAAAGACCTTCAAGAAAATGTACACCTTTAATCCAAAGTGGACACTGTTCACAGGTTCATAGGCTATTCCGAGTTGGAAGGGACTCGAAGGATCATCTAGTCCAATTCCCAAGCAAATGCCCTCCCAGGGATCGAACCCACAACTGTGGAATCGTGGGCACCATGCTCCATCCATCTGAGCCTCCCATCGTCTAGGCTGTGTCACTGAGTTCCTCATCCAGTCTTTTCTTAAACACCTCCAGGGATGGTGACTCCACCACCTTCCTGAGCAGACCATTCCAATGAGAGATCACTCTCTCTGTGAAAAAGTTCTTCCTAACTTCAAGACTAAACCTCCCCTGGCGTAGCTTAAGGCCATGTCTTCTTGTTCTGTTGTTGTCAGCCTGAAAGAAGAGATTTACACCCACCTGACTGCAACCTCCCTTCAGGTAATTGTAAACAGCAATGAGGTCACCTCTAAGATGTTAAAACCTTTTCAGCTGCTGCTTCAAAAACACATCTACTACAAGGATATACAGTGATCCCCCACATATTCGTGGCTCGCATATCCGCAGATTCAATTAATAGCAGTTGGATTTTCAGTGAGTTTTGAGACTGCGCACGTGCGCAGAATATCCCGGACCCCGGATTTTGCAGCCAGAAAGAACCAAAGGGCACTTCCTCCACTTTAATGAGGTGCTACAGTGTGAACCACACTCCCTGGACTACCCCTTTAGACATCATTAGTGGAGGGTGCGTGGCTACAGGCAGGGAGTAGTTGAATAGTCATGGGTTCGATATCTTCATGGAATTCATAGCTCGTGGGTCCTGCCCAGACCCAATCCCCATCGAACTCCGGGGGCTCACTGTATTACGAGCAGCAAGCACTTTGCCAGTCTTAATTAGGGAAGGCTGCAATGATTTTAGCAGTCAGTTCAGGTGTGCCCAGCCTACAGAATTGCTCTACTTCAGGGGTTACAAAGAGTTGGTGTCTTCAGTTACTCCCTCAAGAGCTATGTGGGAAAGTGTCCAGCCTGGAAACACCACAAAATGTAGACAAAATTTCTGAATTATATCCTGGTTTGACCACTGTCTCACTAGTTGTCCTTTGAACTCACTTCACCACTGCTTCATCTTCCTCATGGGCAAGGCTTTTTGGTCATCACTGGCACTGGTAATCATCAATACAGATTTACATAGCTATCGCCCAAGGTCTCCACAAGAACAACTGAATTCTTTGAATACGTAAAATGCTGTGTCAGTGTCATGGTAATTATCTCCTTTTTTATTTTTAATCACTCAACATTGGAAACAAGATAAAAAAGTCTTAACATTACGGTTTATGGAAAACTTGTTATGTGAGAAAAGCCCAAGGCATTTTAAAGAAAGCTCCAAATTCCTTTTGCTTTCTGTATATCAGTTTTGACGGGTCTCAAACAACATAATGTGCAGTGGCTGTCGCAGGACTTCTGTTTGCACTATAATTTCTGCAAAAAGGGCTGGATGACGTTGGGCCCCTTCCGGCTCGGAGTGGCCTGCTAGACTGTGAGGGATCTAGGTTGGTGTTATGCTCTGCGATGTGCTCTCGGTCTCTTTACGGGTGTTAGATGGTGAGTTGGACTAGATGATCCTTGTGGGTCCCTTCCAACTCATAATATTCTGTGATTCTGTGATTCTGTGTGATAGCAGACATTTCATAGCTATAATGCTTTTGTTTGTTTGTTTCTTTTTCTGCTCTCTTGTACCTCACTGTCAAGGGAATAGTCAGGATGACCTAATAGGTCTTTTTTATCTCTAATTTCCATTATTTGATGAAAAACTATATTCTGCACACTTCTCAGACCCATTTACAAACTTTTTTCTTGGCCACTACTCTATGTTTAAGGATGTCATTCACTTCTCAGGGTTTTTAAAGGTTATATTTTTATATATAAATAGGCATACATAGATGTGGTCAGTAGTACCTCCATGGCAATTCTGAAATAATTTGAAATTCAAAAAAAAAAAAATCTACCAAAAATACCTTAAAGTCAGGGAGACTGTAGATATTGAATGTTTTCTGACCAAATACTTGTATATACACACACATCTATGTTATAAAAACACAAATGTGTATAACAGGACACTGCCAGTGCTTGTCTGAGTTGTCTTGTTCCAATTTGCTTCAGGGCTCAGAGAGCTTGTGCTTCACTGCCAGCAAGGGGCCTTTCATTTACCAGATCAATGCAGATATCTCAGCACAGCCCTGCAGTGTTGCTGAATGAAGATGCAGGCTTGTGCATGAAAAATATACAGTTTTACTGGAGAAAAATGAGCACAGGAATCTGAGCAACAGACATTTCTGTGACCAGCCTGCACTGCACTGTAGGCTCCAATCCAGCAGCACGGATCAAGTTCACTTGGACACTGTTCCTACTTATGTGAAGTCCCTTTTTAAATTATAAAAGAGGCATTTTTCCCTATTAGGGCTTTAGCCTGACAAACCTAACAAAACAGGGCTTTCTGGAAACAGGAACTCAGCCCACAGCTTTTACTGATGGCACTTACATGCCTGACGCTTTATGCTTAACTTGCTTGTTGAAGCCTGAAGGCGTTTTAAAGGTTTCATTTTTGTCTTGAATGCTGTTCACTTCTTTCATCCTCACTGTAACTAATCCCATGCTGCCTGCCCACACATGGTCCCCTCTCCTCCATGTGATCACCTCCACTCTTCTCCATGAGTTCCCTCATCACCCTTTTACACCTGGCATAGCTGCTGGGTACCACTTCAGTCACAGCCAAGGCAGTGGTGGGTGACACCAGCATCACCCGTGCAGAAAGATTTCAGCCCTGTTGCCTGCTCTGCCTTTCACTGCACCATTATCTCCCATTTCAACAATGTTTCCCCCAGGTTAACCATTCTCACATACTGCAGAATTACACTTTGTTGGGATGTCCCATTCCTGGCAGTGTGCAAAGGCAGAAGTTGTACTGGGGCTCTGAGCAAGGCAGTCCAATGGAAGGTGTCCCTGGGGTGGAACTAGATTATCTTTAAGGTCCCTTCCAACCCAAACTCTTCTATGATTCTATGGTTCCACGTTGAAGTCTCACAGCTTTCAAGTTTTTTATCTTCTACATATCCTCTCTGACTCACTTCTCTGCCTGCAGATTCATATATTTTAACCTCTCTCTTTTCTGTCTCTCTCCAGGCACAAGCAGCACTTTATGCCTTGCAAGCAGTCTCAGGAACCTTCCTTGGTTTTGCCTTGGTGTTGAGGACTCCCAGCCAGCCTCTGCCCGCCTGCAAAAATTTACCTCGGGAGAAAGAGGTGAGATCTCCTGTCTGTCTACAGTTCCTCACAAGTGACAGTGGAGGGGCAGAACTGATCTCTTCCTCTGGTTACCAGGCACTGAACAGGGTCTCAAGAGCAATGGATGCATCACCAAACCCAACAGAGCTCAAGGAGTGTTTGGACAACAGTCTCAGTTGTACTTTGATGATCCTTCTGGGTCCCTTCCAAATCAGGATATTCTATGACTCTGCGTTGAAGACAGACTTGCCAGCCAGGCTCAGCTCCAGCCCACCACAACAGTGCTGGCCAAGGGGGGAATAGCACCGGGCACGTCAGGGCCCAGGTGAAGCAAGGTGTCCCCAGCAATGTGCCTTTCAGAGTGCACTCCTGACATGCAGGACCTCGGAATGCCAGCTGTGCCTCCACGTGGTTCTGGACTCTCTGTCCTTGAGAAGAACATGGCAGAGGCACAATAGGAGGCAGCAACAGGGCTTCGTGCCTTGCCGGCACCACAGGTGAGATGCAGCACACTTTCAATTGCTATTAAATTGTCACCTTACCCTGGCTACTGAACAAATGTTTTTTAATCTCAATGGATTTTGCCAAGTTAGCATCTTTTTACTGTCTGGTTTAAATATAATCTGGCTGCAAGTAAAATTAATAGCTGTCGAATTATTCATTTTACCTGAAGCAAAAACAGGTCTATGTATTTGCCCACGGCCTGGTAGTAGCACCTACCACAGGAGCATCTGAGACACAGCAAAGTCCTATAAATGTTATCTTTGGTTCAGTCAGTTGACTGACATTCAGGAGTAGAACAGAAGAAAACCACTCTGTGTTCTCCATTTATAGGCTGAGAGGAAAAAAGAAAGCCTCAGGAACAATGTGGATTAAAGAAGACATTCAAATTTAGAGGACATTTCCCGAGCATTATAAGAAATTTAGATAAGGTCACATTCAAGAGCTCCTTGAGTATCTATCTTTCAAATCATTTGTACCTCTCCAATGACAGACTGACAACATTAATAAAAATCAGAGGCTGTGAACTAAAATCAGAGTCTGCCTTGAACTTACAAAATTTAAATTCACAGAGCACTGCATGCAGTTGGCTCATTGGACTTGATGCCTGAAGCTAAAAATCAACTTCACATTCCCCCTCCCAGGCTGCTGCAGTTATCATAAAGCTGTTTCCATCCAATGGCTACAAAGCAGCCTCTGTAAAATGAGAATATTGCCTTTCCTGTTGCTAGTGGAGATGATCCTGTTACAAGAATAGGATGAAAGACGCACTAATTCCTTGAACATTTTTCTCAGACCTTGAAGTAAGGGTTGAGACAGCTGTAGAGCACTGTGGATGCTTGCTCTGCTATGGATTTACTGTCCTTGCTGAAGACAGAATAAAAACCACTTTTTTTTTGAGAATATTGCATCCAGTGCTTTTCTTCTCATCATTAAGCTCAATTACCTTTTAACTAAACACACAGGAGAGCTCTGGAGGGAGCCACTTGAATTTATGCTTAGTAATTTATCTTGGATAAATTTGTAAATAGGCTAAAGCTCTACTTACATTTTATCAAACACTGTGATTTTGAAAACAAGCATCATGAATGTAGTCAGTTTCTCCTTGATTTTAATTGGGATTTGTTGGCCTTGTGTTTAGCAAGCCTTGAGGACACACTTCACTGCTGTGATTAAGTCATATTAACACCTTTCCACCTCTCAGAGAACACAGTAAAACTCACAGTGCAAAGTAAGGATGACTTGGTCGCAAACTATCTGATCGCAGAATCATTAAAATTGGAAAGGCAAGATCACTGGGTCCAATCATCAACCCAGGCCTGCCAGATCCACCACTAACCCATACAACTCCTGTGTATCCATTGTGGAGGCAAAATCCCAACATATCTCCCAGAGAAAGTATCTCTGGTAAAAGCATGAACCACTCCATGAGCAAAAGACATGTACTGATTTGGTACATGATTAGAAGCAGTAAGTTATCTAGGAGGAAGGCTGCAGCAATGAAATGATATATACAGCACACACATGTGCAGAGGTGAACTACTTAAGAACCACCTAAAAAATATGTAGAAACATGCAAAATTAATGGTTCTCTTGGCTCATAATGCACAAATGCCTTGAGATGTACAGAGGAAAATTTCTACAGCAGAACAAAGTCTCCTTTTATTACTACAATTATTGATACAATGAGCGCTTTTTTTAGAACAGCACATGGACATTTTTCTCATCTTTTGCTGGTAACTAAATCTCCCTCCTCCTTCTTATCCTCAGTTTTACTGTTATTGGCTTTAAATTAAGTCAGCAAACGATGGAATTTTTTTGCAGCCTAACCAGTTAAATGCTGAAGCATAAAATGACTGGTGTCAAATCATATCCCCAAAGCTGATTAAAAGTAATCCTGCAGATGCTAAATATGGATTACCACAGCAATTACTGAAAATTCATAACCTTGCTAAAAAGGCATTCTAATGGAGTTCTGTAGCATACTGTAGTTAAGGGCTGTTTGTTTTTTTTAAAACAACTTGCAGTATAATGGTGCAAGTGTGGTCTTACACAAACTTCTTCCAGTTCTGAATACAAAATTGTTTATGGCTGTTGAGAGCTCTCCCCTGGTTTTTCCAACCACCACATAGTTTTGGCTATCTCTACCTGCTACTGGACCAACTCTGACCCAAATTATGTTCTTATTAGGTATATATATTTTACAGGTTACAAAGGTTAGAAATCTATTTCATCCCTAATTTAAGACCATTTCACACTATATATTGTTCTATGATAGAGAAATTTATTGGATTAAGGTCTACATGTTCAAGCCTGTCTACTAAACAGACTTTAATTAACACAATTACACCTTATCAGTGGTGATAAACTAATGAACAAGAATCTGGCCATTTTAACCCACAGCCTTTAAATAATACATGTGAACACAGTCATTACAAAACCTTTTCTTTAACATACATTCATCACTGTTTTCAGTGACAGTCAAATCTGTGCTGAGCTTTGGCAAATTCTTGTAGTATTGGCAACTCCAGTACAGCTGTCATTTGCACCAGTGGTAAAAGTTGTCGTTTCTATGGCTCAGCTCAGATTAAAGGAAACACCATCTCCAAGTTTCAGAAATGTAGAAAAACCCCAAATGGGTATGGATTAGTGCTCCTTTGCACTTTGCTGACCTTTCTGGCAACACAACTCTATGACAACTATGAAACTAACTACAGTAGACTGTTGCTGTCTTCCTGAAAT
>WEKX01017372.1:40266-68090 GCA_013390025.1 Pitta sordida | reverse complement strand
TTCCATTCCTCGATAAGGGAAATGTTACTCTACATATGGGGGAATCTGATTACGAAGGTTCAAATATTTTGCTCTTATCTACCATCAGTCCATGGATGTCATATTGAAACGTGATCCTCTACATAAGTATGATAATATCAAAGCAAACAAGAAAGAAATATGTTTCAGCTGATAAAACCATCTTTNTCAAAGCTTTCTGTTTCACAGGATCCTACACAAATACAGATCAATAGCTTCAATTTGAGTCTCACCAGTCCATCTGCAAAAACAGTACCATCCATATGTCTGCTGTCAACACAATTGCTCTCTCAGATCCAAACAATTTGTTGTTTCTATTTGTTTAGGAAAAAAACTCAAACCCTATGAACATTTGGATTAATTTGGAAAAGCTACTCCTTTTCGAAGTACTCTGTGCTACATACTGTTGTAGCACTATCTTTCATGCATTAGAGAACAGCTATCACACAGAAAATTACATTATTCTTTCCTCTCTTGAAAAAAGATATTAAAAAAATAGCATGGAGTGGCTTTGAATGATTCTTTCACCAATAGTGACTTTAAACTAAATAGCACACAGATTTTGGTATAGGATACAGGTACTTCTAGATGGAAAGAGCACTCTTTATCATGTTGGATATAGTGCTAGAATGCTGTATGGTGTTCCAGGAGAAAGTAACATGGGAATAATGATGAAAGTTTTGATTTGTAAGGAAATGTTGTATTAATTACTGAAGCCTAAGTAAATGACGAGATTACACCAATCTGCAGGTGTTTGACAGAGGCAAACATAAAGGAAGAGGTTTTCTTTGGGTCATCCAAAGGGTAAAAGTAGCAGCAATGCTAGATGGACAAGTTAAATTAATAGCTTTTCTCCACCTCTAATGACTGTGATTCTATTACATTAAATCAGAGGAAAAGCTACAGAGAAACAGCAAAGCGATTTCTAATCCAGAGCTTCACTGACAGATTAAATAGTACAGTAGATTGCAATTTCTTCTTCTGTAGTCAAATGTTAATTAGATTCCTTGCAGCTGTCTGTATATCCTTCTGAGCTGGCTGATGAGCACATTAACAATGCAGACTGATTCAAGAGTAGAACGAAACTTCCTTAAGAAGGATAATGACACATGTGAAGCTCAGACTGGTTCCACTGCAACACAAAACCTACCAGTATGCAGTGGCCGTGTTGCTATTTTATACCATGTGCTTTGCTACATTGGCAGGGTCCAAATAAGCTACAAATCTCTTCCTCTAATGCAGATATTAAGCTTTTAAAAAAACTCCAGAGAAATTGGAAGCTAATTTTCCCATCCTTTCCAAACAGAGAAAACAGTCAAGTAACCTGACACTTCAAAGTGTTCCTCACATATCTGTAAAACAAGGAAACATTATTTCTCTTGTCAGTTTATTTCTGGTAAAGCGTAATATTGTCCTTAATGGCTGAACACTACTGACATGAAACCTACAGTATCAGTGCCATTAAGTCTCAGGCATTTTGTCAGTTTCCTGGACCTTTAGCCAAGTGTTACACTGGAGATGGAGAACTCTGTCCTATTACCTAAAATTGTCTTGAAAATAGTTCCTTCATAGTCAGTTTTGTTTCAATTATATTAAAGGTAATAATTCAAGTTGAAATTTAAAACAAAGCAATCAAATGAATTCTTCTCAGAGACAAATGTACAGAACACTAGGAATGGGTGTCTTATTAAACTTCCAGTTCCTTCTTTAAGATCACTTGAACATGAAATCCACTCACCTAGGTGGACTCCCCTAGGACCAGGATTTTGACATACACCTTTCTACTAAAATGAAAATGAAACTTCATAAGTAAGTGCTCTGATTGGCTTAGAACATTCTACCTTTTATTTTAAAACCTGGCAAAGTATTTACAGAACAGACTGAAACAGCTCTAGTTGTAACTTTAAATACAGAATAAATGTTGTATATATTACAAATCTGGGGCACAATTTTTAAAGTATCGCCTACTACATCCTGATAAATTAGGGCAGATAGGCAATCTGATATAACCTCCACCTCAATCAAACAGATATACGGTTGACATAACTTCTACTTGCAGTTTATTTCACAGAAGTTTTGCGGGTACTGTCTAAAAATTTCCTTTGAAGGGAAATACTGCAGAAGTTACATTACTTTCTGTAAGTCTGGCATTTTCTTCTTTTGAAATAATGAAATTAGACCTCAGGTCTGAAAAACAATCCTGTAATGGAAGGAGAATAGAATATATGATCTAATAAGTCTTATGATTGTTACTTATAATCTAACTGCCAGTCAAATAGAAATTCCTCCTTAAAATCAAATCTGATCTTTTTTCACTACATCAAAAAATTGCTTGAAATGTGACTCTTTGAGAGTAGAAAAAAATTTGCACTTAACCAATGCAGCTTCTACTTGGGCACTGTTCTTGCAATAATCACATAAAGCATTCCTGTTCAAAGGTTCTGTTATTGTCAAGGAGATGAATTATAAAACAACTTTATGTTGTGCAGTCTGCAGATTTTATTGACAAAGGTGTCAGGAGCAGAAGAACTGGGAGTCTCTCTGCTTGTCATGGGATAAATAAGAGGATCTACAGAGCTCTTAGCTTTATTCAATTTGTTTAGATACGAGTTGACTGTGAGCATTGATTCGATGCGAGACCAGTTATGGATTTTTAGGTAGGTATATACACAGTGGGGAGTAATAGATGGCTCTAAAGTGAGTACAAGGCTGCAATTCACTTGGGAGGCTGCAGAGATCATGCAAGTGCAGCTGTATAAGCATTTTGGATCAAGGGCAGATGTGTCTGATCCTCCAAGAGTTGTTTTCTCCACTCAATCCAGCAACGAAATATTGCTTGCTCTCTTCTCCCTTGGGAGAACACCATGATGGATTATATTTGTGTGCTAGAGGGTTTGGATTCATAGCCCCTCATCATTTAAACCTTAGTTTCCCACTCATATTGCCACAAACAGAGTAAGTCTAAGCTGCTGAGTAATGGAATCACCAAATTACAGGCTAATTGGCTGGTTATGACACGCTAGGGCATGAGATTAACACAACACTTTGCTCTTTAACTACTTGGTTTCTGCAACAACATGATGCTTTTCCTCATTTATATGCCACCTAGTCAGTCTGACATTTCCCTGGAGACATGGTCTTTGCCTTCCTTCTGTCTAAAAAGTACCTGCCTCTGAAGGTATGCTATAAAGCCAGTACAGTTAATGTGAATGCTCATGTAAAACTCATGATCTTATGCTCTTCTCCCATGTCATTAAGACTAAACCTAGTCCTGAAAACTCTTCTTTCCTTCAGACAGCAAGACCTTCATTGGAAGGCCAAACACAGTGTGGGTTTCCTTAGACAACTTAAAGTAAAGAAAAAAAAATAAATCAGTGGGAATAAATGGCTAGGATGGTGGCTGAAGGAGAAGATCAAACTCTAATAAACCATTCGGTGTCTGCTAATATTTCAGTAACAGTGGAAGTTCCTCTGCACTTCTCTGCCAGCTGAGCTTATAAAGTATTTCTGCTCCAATGGTGCTGTTGTAAAGATGGATGGTGCTCAGTGCAGAAGATGAAGAAAGAGGCAAGGGAGGGTGGGATTTATCTCACATCCCAGCTACCTAAAAGTTATATATCTAATCTTAGGCAGTCATCTAGTCTTCCTCCATAAGGACAGGCAACTGTCATGTTGATTCAAATCTTTGGTTGTATCTCCAAGAGGATCTTAACTGCAAACCAACTCATTTCAGGCTGAAAATCCATTACATTGCAATTTTCACCAAGTTTCAAACTGGATAGGATTTAATCTGAAATCTCTGGAATAAGGGATTGCTTCCTTGGGCTTTTCAGCCATATAGGCACCATCTACTATATCAGTTATCAAGTTCTGACATTCCAAAACCCATGCAAGATAGTTTAAATATATCCTTTGTTGCTCTGCTTATTGCTAAGTAATTAAAAATGCAAAATGCTCTAAAGTCTTTTGCTGATAATGGTACTTTAATCGTAAAAGCTCTCCTTTATCCTTGTTGAAACTCTTAGGACTTGCACTGGTGAAACTTACTTGTGCAGAATCACCGTAATTTTTGTCTTAGCATAACACTGGAAAGAGAACAATGCATTTAGGAGGATTTTATTTTTCCTTTAGAATTTGTTTTCTTTCAGCCAGATCTCTAGCTAATTCTGTTTGCTTTTCAATTCCCCGTGTTCTGAGAAACCTGCAGTGGTTTAATCTTTCAAATATTCTTCACAAAATGCTCCAAGGGTCTTTATCTGACAGATGTCTGTTCTTCTGTTTTATTATTTGTTCAGGCAGAGTCAATCTAAACTAAGAATTTAAACTTTGTGTTTCTCACCAGAAGCTTAAACTGAAAGGTGGTGTTTCTCCTTAATCAGGTGAACTGTGTCAATAAAAATCAAAATAGAAAATAGACTAACATTACATGATCAATTAAATTTAACATTACTAGCTGTTTTCAAGTATTCTGACACTTTTCCAACATCATTCATTTTTAAATAACAGATCATTAAAACAAAGACATGAGAATGTTATCAGCTGACTTCTGAAGAACAGCAAATTAGGAAATCTGGCTCCCATAGCTAGATATCCAAGTTTGGGAAAGACACTTAGCATCTCTGAATCTTGCCAGAGTTTCATAGAAAGATGTTGAAGAACTCCAGGCTGGATCAGTGCCTGCTTCCCAGCATCAGCATCTCTCAGTCACTGACATTGGAAATTAGGAAGGACTACCCACGACAGATGGAAATACAGAACACCAATAAATCATAATACAGGGATGCTCAGCTTTTAAAGATAGGGGATCACATTTCACTGAATATCTTTTTATCAAGCCAAGAAATTTGTGTGAGAGTATACACTGGCAGGCATACAGTCTTAATCTGCACTCTTTCAGGAGTGAGGCATCTACTCTGTGGCAATCACAATCATCTCTTCATTATTGCCTTGACTGTCCTTTGTGTTCTCCCCAGACTGCCTGTATTCAGGTGTCAGAGTTTGTACCTGAAGCCTAGTCCTTCTCTTCACATTGAAGGCCCTTCTGCACCCCATTTTAGAATCAGAGAATGGGGTGGAAGGGACTTTGAAGACTATCTTGCTCCAACTCTTCTGTTATTTTTGGGCAGGGACCCCTTCCACTATCCCAGGTTGCTCCAAGCCCCGTCCAGCCTGACCTTGGACACTTCCAGGGATGGGGCAGCCACAATTTCTTTGGACAACCTGTACCAGTGCCTCACCATCCTCAGAGTAAAAGAATTTCTTCCCAATATCCACTCTAACCCTGCTCTCTGTCAGTTTGAAGCTACTGCCTCTCATCCTATCACTTCAGGCCCTTGCATCTTTCCTGTAGGCTCCCTTCAGATACAAGAAGGGTGCAACTAGGTCATTCCAAAACTTCCCTTCTACATGCTGAACAAACCCAATTCTCTCAGCCTTCAGCAGGATAACATACCTCAGTCTCTACATAAATGGTGGCTGCTGTCTGTGATTTATCTGTCACACAGTTTTCCATCAACCTTCCATATAATTCTCAAATTAAACACTTCTGCTCTATCTCCCATGGCACTTTTTACACTCCAGTGCATTTTCCTCTAATCATACACAGCTATTTCACTGCTTGCTTTCTACCTCTCCATTTCTGTAGCAGCACCAACAAAACCTTTCAGTCACACCAGAGTTCTTCCTGTCAAACTGACCAACCCAGTCCCACTGCTCCTACCTCCACTTTTACCCCCTATTTTTTGTTTTATAGTTGTATTACAGAAGCATTTGATCCCCAATCACTCCTTGTTGCTGTGGGCTCAGGATGATAATACAGTGTACACATGCAAGTGTTTAGCTTCACAAGTCTTCCCAGCTTGCAAAACTGCCATGAGATCTGGAGGCCAGCTAAGCCCAGCCTTCCCACTGCAGGAATTGTTGGAGTGGGATGCAAAGGGTCTGGGTCACTCAGTGTTTCCAGTAGTACAGCTCTTGCAAGACAAAACACATCACTGGAGAGTTTCAATCTTTCTTCCTCTCCCATCTTCTTTTTGCAATAAGGAACTGAAAGTGCATTTGTAGGAGGAAAGGGCTAATTTGGTTAAGGGCATAAGATTAATAAACTCCTCCCCTTATGAAAATATCCTGTGACTTTTAACAGCCATAAGATTAATAAACTCCTCCCCTTATGAAAATATCCTGTGACTTTTAACAGCCATTAAAGTCCCAAAAGATCTAATTTCTTAGGACTTAATTCAAAGGACTTGTTCTGCCTGTAGTAAATGGCCGAGCACTCAATAGATCTGCATTAGCTTGGTAATGATCCTGCTGGCATCTGAAATTATGGCTAGACTGATCTGAGGCATATGGCTTAGGCTGCTAAGCCATTGCCTGTTGTCTCTGTTTTTCATTTGACTTGGTAGCTTCCTGAGGTCCTGAATTCATCTTTGAGGATAATGCAAGCTTTTCCTGGCAGTGGGTGAGCTGTCATGACTTACCTAAATGACATTTAAGCGGGGTAAAGGAGGATTACTGTAAATGCCTGACTTAACCCAACTAAAGTTTGACCCATCACATTATATTTCAATGTCATTTTCATATGTGTGCCTTAGTTATTTACGTTGCCTACTTGGAATGTTTCAGGTACTGAACAAGAGCCAATCTTTAGCCCAAAGTTAACATAAACAGAAAACAAGGATGTTCCTAGCATCTGTCTAGAAGCAGTTTACTGGCATGCTCTGGTTTGGATATTAATTTCTATACATATATATATATATATATATATGTTGGACTAGATGATCCTTGTGGGTCCCTTCCAACTCGTAGTATTCTGTGATTCTGTGATATAGATATAGATATAAACACGATAAGAATTTTATATTCTTTTAAAAGAAGGAACATAAGAAAATGTTGTAATGAGAAATGCAAAAATTCATCTTTTTGTAAAAAATCAACTGTCACTTTAAAACAGTAATTTTAAATCAACTGCATTAAACTGGGGTAAAGGACAGGAAAAGTCTAACCTCTTCTAAAACAGTTGATAGCACATACCTGTCCTAAGAGGGAAGGAGGTAAAATCTAAATCTCTTCATAGTTCTAATATTCAAGTTTTTACTCCTAGGCAGAGACGTGATGTTCCAGTGAAGTAATGGCACCTGAGTCACAGGGCTCCAGCCTGCTACTACTTTCACTGTCTTCCTCAACAGCATCATTTTTAGTTTCGTGGGCTGGAGGAGAAGCACCTTGGACATTTCTTTCATTGGCAGAAACGTTATTGAGTTTGTCAGAGGCTGTACAGACCAGCAGCAAGATGTGCTGCTGGTCAGGAATCAGAGTCTTATATGCATCCTCCAAAATTCCCCATCTCCAACATATTGCCCATCTCCAGGCAGCTACTGGAGCGGGTCAGCACTTCCAAATCACTCATTTTCTGCTCATCACAGCAGTGGTCATTTCAATAGCAATGCATCATTAATCACACCTGTGACCAAAAAAATGCTGGGGTGACAGGGAAGTGAAATCTTCCCAGAGTGGTTCCTGTAAACGATGCACTCCTGTCTCCAACACTTCTTTCCTTTCCTTGGAAAGACATGGCATGACTGTGTATCCCACATACTGCAAAGCCTCCCTCTGGCAGAGCAGCTCTAATCAGCAGTGTTCAGCAGATCACGGCAGTCACTTGTGTTAACTTTATGAGTTACACAACAAGCACGCTCATGCAGATGTTGTTTGCAGAACATTGGAGACAATGCCAGCCAGACACTTGGCACCAAGACCCAATCTGGGAGATGAGGAGCTTTCTAGGCTCGTTCCTAACATTCATTATTTTCATATTTAATAAGAAAATTGATACAACAAATCAGGGAGATTGGTCGGTCAGCTAGTATGGAAACTATTAGCACAGAAAAATTAATAGCCTGGCAGTTAAATGTCTGCAACACCCACACACTCCCTGAAAGGAACTTAGAAACAGGGTAATTTATCTGAATTTATCCCATAGTCCTTGGGTTTCATAGCAATGCTTGAAAGTAGCTGAAACATTTTGAACTGCTTGTTGCTGGATCTGGGTTCTTTGTGCTGAACATTGGTGTTTTTAAGGCAGAGATGCCCCAGGTTTTAAAATCCAGAAGGCAGAGCACAGAAAATTTTCTGATACAGTTGTGTGACACAGGTGTATTTTCCTCAGTGGAAATGCTCTGGACATCAGTTTCTAAATGATGGCTTTGAGGACAATCTGTGAGGTGACTGGTTTTAGAAAGTCATTTAGGTGTAGTGGGTCTTGAAAATCTTTTTATTTACAAATACTGCTTTCCACAGTCACTGTCAGTCACTTTCTAGTACCAACATATGGAGGAAATGTCTTTAAAATTTTAAAATAAGTCTCATTAACAGTAGCTCTTGTCTCTTGGATTGCTACTTGGACACAAGTCCCAGTTTCAGACAATGCGAAACAAAACCCCTCAGGTTCATCTTTCATCTTCCTACACAGCTTTTTTCACTGCCTACACGTCATTGGCTATATCTACATCAGTAAATAAAATGGGCCAGCACACACACTGACCCTGAAAGCAAGCGAAAGGCATGGCATGTCCCACTGGGATGAAAGTTCCTACCTGAAACGGGGTCACTTTATCGGTGTCTTGCTGACTGAAAACCATCCCTGGCTCAGAATGCCCACTGAGTCATGGTCAGGTGTTATTTGGAGAGAGTTACCAGCCAGAAGTCAAAACATACCTGACAGCAAGCTAAGAGCAGCTCTGTCTCCATTCCAACCACCAGCACAGATGACTCTGCAGCTCAATTCATCAGTTCAACACCGTTAAGACCAGTAGGTATTGAAGAGCTTTGTACTAACATTCATGACAATAACACTTTCCCCCAACTCTTAGGATGTGATGAATCGCCCTCTCAGAGTTACTTTCTCGCTCCAGTGATTATAGGAGAAGCTCAGATGACTAGTTCCTACAGGTTGTCTTGTTTTGGATGGCTAAAGTTAGGTGAAAATCCCACGGTAATGGATAAAGGACTTCCTCCACTTTTTAATCTGAATGGTATTAAAACCAACTTCGATTTTGCAGGGAATGAAGAAGTTCTACTTAGAACATATGCAGTTCAGTTCTTTCCTGTGAAGTTGCCATATGGCAGGCGAGTGATGGGAAGAAGAAAAATATTGACAGTGATGATATATCTTATTACAGAGCATACGGCCCAAATTTTCCTCTCAGTTACACTAGTGAAAATCTGGAGTGAACAGCCTTGTCTTGATAGGAAAATCAGATCAGTCAGTGGATATACAAAGCCAATTATGAGAATGAAACAAAAGCAAACTTGGGAAACATTATGGTATAGTAAAGAAGACATGTGGTAGGATGCCAGAAGACAGGAAGTCGTTGAGCCCAGCATGCTTACTCTTCCTTTGAAAAAAATCATCCCATCTACAGTAACCACAAGTGGTCAGGATCTTGTTTTATGCCTGAACTTGGCAAACCAAATGAAAGCTGCCCCAAAACATCTGTTCTGGGTTCCAAACATTTATACAGCCCTTTGTTAGAGTACCAAAGATGGCACTGCATCAATAGAAAGGAAGCATCGGAGAAGAAAGCAGTTCAGGGACGCTAGAGGGAAAAGTCCAAGATTAACACAAGACCTGCAGTGTTTTACACACCAGTAACTGTTATTTATTCCTTGCTGAACATCTAGCTGATCAAAAACTTTAAACTATATTTGACAGACAAAACCAGAAGCTACTTTAAGGAGAGAAATCATGTTGCATTTCTATTCCATATTATTTAGAATTTATTATTCCCTTCAATACTTTTTAGAAATCCGTTGTGGACAACTTACTAGCAAAAGCTGCAGGAATAGTACTACTACTTCTCTACTACATAGACATAAGACAAAGACGTAAAGGCAAATATGTAGCTGAGAAGTGTTCTGAAAATAAAACAAGAAGTATATTTAATAAATAATAGTTATTCCAAAGTTAGGGTTTGGACCTATATGTCAGGATTACAGTATTCATGTAAACTTGGAGAGGCAAACAGCACATGAAACTCAGCCAGGCAAACAAATAAACAAAAAAATTAAAAACCAAAATAGAATTACTACCCACAATATAGCACATAAAAGAGTTAAACTGCAACTTAATAAATAAACTATATCTACTTTTTTCTTGGAGGCCTCTGAAGACTGAGTTCTTGCAAACGAGTTCAAAGACAAACTAAAGCCAACTCAGTGTCCACAGTTTCTTTGGAACCAGCATGGAATATTTTGCCAGGAAAAAATGGTGCCAACTATCCTTTGCAAAGCCTATACTTTAATTTGCAAAAGCAAAAAACTGTGATTTATACCTCTGAAAGGAAGACTTTAAAAAAAAAAAAAAGAATCTAACAGTACGTTCTGTGTAGGTTTACTATTTTGCCAACAGTTTGTGGGTTGGATGATGAGGTACGTTCCTGAAGATTAGACATCATTTTTTTAAAACAAACAAAACAGCAGGAGAAATCAAAATTCCCCTAAAGCAGAGGCAATCCTTGCTAAAGTTCAGAGCTGTTGTGGCTCTCCCTTGGCTTCTTTTTTTAAAAAAAGAAAATTCATCAACAAATAGATTAATAAACTTTGGCACACAGGCCGCATTTTTGCTTCCAGTTGGGGACAATTAGAGGCACAGTGTCAACTGGTCATTAATTAGGTTGTGTAAAGCTCTGTGGATCCACATTGTTTTGTGACATCAAAAAAAATTCTCATGAAAATAGGGACTGCAATGTGTAGGTGTCTCCTGATTTCTTCTCCTTTTAAACTCAACCATTTGCTAGTTTAGAGGAACTGACGTTCCAATGGACATTGGAAATAAGTAGCAAAGTTCCACGGACAAAATCAACGAATGAAAATCCAGTAGAGTAGACGGTGGGCTGTTAATCCATTGGTTCACACCTGGTAGCATCATTTGTAGCAAGGCAAAGGGAATGGGATCTTGATCTACATGAATATTAAGTGACAAAACATAAGTTCAAGACTTGTGACAATATTGCCATCACATGATCATCCAACATGATTTTTTCAGGACTCCTAAATTATCAAAACCACCTTAAAGGCGATCCACAAACACTTTCGTGATAGGGCCTAAAGATATCATTCAAAATTTGGATAGAGCTTATGGTTAAAAATGAAGTATTGTTTCTCAGAGTCAAATCGTTTTCACTGTTATGACTTCCCCTAGCCATCAAAGGACTATTCTAAGACTGCAAATTAAAAGTCCCAATAAATATATTATCATTGTGTAATGAAATTGGGGGAAAAAAAAAAAGAAGCACATGAGGGATTAAAAGGTGTCGTACTGCAGCCTGAAAAATATTGCTTCTTGCTGAAAAAAACCCCTCATAAGNTAAAGTTCTAGTTAGGACAACATAAACTTAGGAAGCCAAAAAAGACATTTAGAGCCATTCCAGATACGTGTTACAATGCCAGCCACAGTCTTCCAATGCCCAAAGGGTGTGTGGGATTTAAGAACACCACAACTGTCATTCTTCCTTGGAGTGTAGCTGACCATTAATGAATGAATTAATTTTGCCAGTGTTGAGGCATTCAGGCAATAAAAAAGTACTTTTCTCCAGGTTTAACTTAGTATAAATCAAGATGCATCCTTATTGAAGTCTTAGCTTTGCCCATTATTTTTCTCTGCCGGGCCTCATATTTTATGAATCATTGTTAATTACTCTGGAACTGGTTTCCATGAGGGCTCTCATCTTTAATGTTTTTGCTCCTAATAGAATGGTCACATTTCCACTTTTGCTTCCTGTGGGAGGTTTCATTGAAAGTACTACAAAGAAAAAAACTCTCATGAGTTCCAAAGTGTAGCTGGTAAGAGTATATTTAGTATTATGCTGAGAGAGAAGCAGAAGTGACATAAAAAGTGATTCACAAAAACAAAACCTGATCTATTAATCAGGATAAGCTGGAAAAGATGCCTTCCATAGGCACATTTTGCCATATTTTTTTGTCTACATGCCTTGTCTTCCATATTCTTTGGATGAGATACAATACACAGTGAAGTAGATGCACTAAAGCAATTATTAGGTTCTTCTGAAAGATAGTAATTAAATAAAACAGAAAAGTGTAGTACATCAAGTTGACATATAATAATATGCTTATAGGAATACATGTGGCTAATCCGTCTTCATGGCAACTGGATTTTTTTTATTTGTGTGAACTTAACAAACTGCATCTTCCACCTCCATTTATTTTCTTCTTCCCCCATCCTTTACAATATTGTATTGTTTTCTAGGACCTTTTAAAGCAATATTATGCCCCACTGACAAATTTTCCTATAGGATTGTAATAGTCATCAAGAGAACAATGTCATTTGGATGAAATAAGACTCCCAAAGGAACCCCTTAATAGCTGGAAAATCTATAAAGTTCCTACTGAAAGGTAACCTAACATGTGATTTTTTCTTTTAAAGTAAAATATTAGGGATGCTTTATAGATTCGAAGTATTTCTCATTACAGGAAAGAGAAGATCACTGGTTTTTTAGGCTATCAATATATATTTGTGAGGCAGCAATAAATCTTCCAGCAAATTTCATCTTCTCTTTGAAATGTCTTCACATTTTTTTAACAAAGCAAGAATTACAGAATGATACTATGCTGACAAGATCTTAAAATAAAGTCTCTAGGCAATAGTGTTCAAATAAGTACTGCGACTAGTTTGATGTAAATAGGAGGGAAATCTATCCTAAAAATTACTTCTATTGCCTCTGGGCATAGTCACACACGTGGAGAAATGGCACCTGCTCTTCTTTAAGTCATTTATCTTTTCTGAGGGGAAAAAATCTCTGGAGAGCACATCCCTATCTGTAGAGAAGAGGTCTGTAACGCTCTATTTCTGTCTTTGGGATCTCCATTACTCTGTGGTTGATGGTGCAATAGGAATTATTATGAATAAGAATTATGACACTCATGCGCAATAATGCATTTAAGTCTGTTGTAATTAGCTGGTTTTTGTTCTGACACTGACCTTCTGGCATTAGACCTCCCTGTACCTTGGTTTATCTGCCCATGAAATGAGGGTAAAGATACCGACCTCTCTCATAAACCAGTCTGAGATTTACTGCTGAAAAGCACCAGGTACAAATTAGGAAGAATATTTAATATCTAAAAGCATATGTAAGAAGAGCACAAACTCCACTGGCTTGTGAGGTGTCTTGTGACATTCACTCCTGTCTGAACTTGACTCAAGATGTCCAGTTTACCTGAGACTCCACTGACTCCTGGACAGTTTAAAATTGTACTTGATGTTCAAGGCATCTCTTATCCTCTGAATCACAAATTGTCCTTGGGGACAAAAGTAAATTCTACGTTGATAAGGGCATAAGACATAAGGATGACAGAATCATAGAATAGCTTTGGAAGGAAGACATCTAAAAGCTCATCTTGTTCCAACTCCCCTGTCACAGCCTGTGACAATTCCCGTTAGACGACGTTGCTTAGAACCCCATCCAACCTAGCCCTGAACGTTTTGAGGGATAGGGTATCCACAGATCACCTGGGAAAATAAGAAATTTCTAGTTAAAACAGTGGATTGGAAAAATGTGTATCCTGCTGTGGGAAGGGTCAATACAAAGCAGTCATTTATTGGGTCCGACTTAGTGAACAGAGCACTACCAGGACCAATATATGAGTACCAGGCAATAATGTCGGCATTCCTCTTGCACACTGTCAGGAGCAACAAAATCTGCCAGGACCATGTCAAGAACATGAAAAGAGGAGTCCTTGGTGGAGTAGTCCTGCTGATAGGACCACTCCAGCCATCTGGATGGCCATTCAGCCACCTCCTCCTGAGGCCATCTCTTCCTGATGAGCAGCAGAAGGGCATCATCCTTTAGGTGTTTAGTGACACCATCTGAAGTTATAGAGTTTAGTGGTAGATGTTCACTCTCTTGTCTTTACCTTGTTGCCTTTACCTGTGTTTCACATAGCAATGGAGGAAAATTGCAGAGGAAATTAAACCTGACTAGGAACCTAATGAGCTATTTTGCACTTTGATGAAATGGTGTGATCTACCAAGGGACTTAGCCCAAGGAATTTTCTCTGCTAACCTGCTGCTAAGCACAAGGAGAACTTCAGGGACGCTGACTTCTCCTGGGTGTCCTGCCCACCACTGAAACTGCATGGCTATAATTAACATCACACATACCAGAGATATGGAAGACTAAAAGCTACCTGGGGTATTACGGTGCTGAGGATGGGAATCTGTGCTAGCCAGTACTGTCACTGGGGTGTAATTGCAAATCCTAGCAGGATTCTCACGTCTCCAGCTACCTTCTGGCACATCTTGCTTAAAGACTTAGTGCAAGCCGACCGAAGACTCCAGTATAGATGGCGTAATACTGAGAGTTAAAGTAAAAGGGGAGGGCTGCCAGCACTTTGGCCAGCATTCTTGGAGTGAGAAGTAATGCCTCCTCCCTGTAACATTATAACTAGTGTAAGTATATCAATACCATCCAAATTTTAAGTAGGCTCCTTCGTTATTCATGATGAATCAGAGGAGGCAGTTGCCCTGTTGCCCTATGTGCACACATACCTGTGCCCTGCTCAGGTATGGTGTGAAAGCGAAGTAGAAAGTGCCACCAACTCATAATAATACGCTTAGTTTATAGAATTAATTTCATTCCCTACATTTCAAAGCCTTACCAGATTAGTTTAAATTTTGCAACAACTCTGTGAGTTGGGCAAGGACCATTATATCATTATATCAGCCAATGAATATGGAGACCCTGAAGGCCAGATTGAGACTGTCTGCTTTAGGCACTCCATTTATTTATTGCAACATCTAAAATAAAATAGGTGCTTGGCTCCAGCAGAATGATTCAGATCACCTAGGGCAGGTGCCTATGCAAACCATATGGAGATGGATGTCTCTGAAGTAGCACCCAAGTAATGCTCACACATTTCTCCATCAGCTGAATGGTGGGTCCTTCACGGGATGATTTAGTGTAGTTACATGCAGTCACTCAGGCATAAGCACTAGGAAATAGTCTTCTCCCAAGTGAGGCTGGGTAATTGCTTAATTCAATGCTCAGCAGCATACAAACCGTCTTAGGTGGGAATCAAAATATAAATTCCCCTCTGAAGGGCAAGCACCTGGGCTGTGGGATAAGTGGGAAGAGGAAGCACTAGAGTTACCAGCCCAGTAGATGGGGAGGTCTTTTGTTTGTAAAGCTTCTATTTTAAAGCTCTATCAGATAAATGGCATGAATTAAGTTAGGCCAGAGAACAGGCGCTCCCTCCTGCCCCAGGCTTAGCTGGCATTCAGGAATGCCTGGATGTTTCCACACTGCCAGACAGTCATGTTGCTGTCATGTATCCTGTTATCCTGGTGTTCTGTACTCTGCAGTTCTTAGCTGGCCATTAGGGAACCATTTATTCCATCTGAAAGTAAAGCTGGGCATAGTCAAGCTGACCTGTGTGCTTCAGGTTCTACTCCAGGCAACTTTGGTTCTTTACCTGGCATAATATTGCAATGTTACCCTGAAGTCCTAAATGCCAATATTCCTCCAGGCACTACCCAGTGGACATGAGAAGAAGATAGCAGCAGAAAACCCCCCATTTTGGCATCTGTGTTAGGCAAAAAAAGCCACAATCAAAACAGAAATACTTGGGATTTTACACCATGTCCACAGGGAGATGTTGTCTAGTGGAGATCAGGATCAAGTGCTGTGTAGTTTGGATTGCTCTGCCCACTGCAGATGCTCCCAGCTCTTGGTTGTGTGAACATGAATCAGCCTACAACAAGCAGTCCAGAGGGTCTCTTTTTGCTTTGCCCCCAAAAAAGAGTATGAACATGCCCCAGATTTCTCTTGCTGAGGTGTTCCATACCAGCTCAATGTCACCTGAAACTGATAGATTTGGTCAAGCTGTGACTTAATGAAGTGGGCCCTTTTCAACACCCTGAGAGATATTAGCAGCTTTTCACCCACTTGTGAGCCATGATGGACTGTCACAGGCTGCCAATCACTGTACACAAGTGAAACCATATGCTTATGTGTTTGAGTTACTCTTAGGTACAAAACACACTGTCCAGATTTTTATACAACACTCATTTTCTCTGGGATGTGGGTTCCTCTTCAGATGAATAGACTGAGCCATTCCCTGGGACTTAGACACATCCCGCTCACTCTCACAGGGACTTCAGTTGACTCATGGACAGTCTAAATCACAACCACTGACTTCTTCAAACTATGAGGCACCTCAGAAACAGTGCTGAGAAAAAGACTTGGGAGTTCTGAACCTGGGCTTTTGCCTGATTTATTACCATTTTTACCTGCTAGGGGTTTCTTTGATCTCAGCAAGACTCTCACCCGATTAGCAGTAGAGAAGGAGAATTTGAGTTAATGCATGCTCGACCCACTCTTTAACATAAGAACAGCTCCTATTAGTGCTTTAGCAGTTTGTCTTTCTGTGCAAGAACTTGCACAGCTGACTTAGCTAAACTTTTAATGGGTATGCTTCTCATGTGGGAGGAAATGTTAAGCACTGCTTATTGTTACTTAGAATTACACACCCAAATGCCATAACTCCATCCAGAGTTCCCAGGCATCTAGCTACATTACTATATCACAAATGAGATCTTCCTCACCGCCTAAAGTAATGTCATGATGCAGTGCAGGAGCCAAGGAATGCTGGGTTTGCAAAACACATGCATTGCTTCAGATTGCAATGAATTCATTTAAGAAGAGATCAGGCAACAACCATTAATTTCAGTGCAATATATTTCACTGCTCCTCTTATTTACTGAGATGTTGTCTCACTAGATCAAATCAACGAAATTACAACAGTGTACTGACAACAGCCAATATCTGCCAAGCATCTTGGAGAGGCAGCCCTTTATCAGCTGCCTCCGGTTTTTGCCTGACACATCTCTACTCTTCAGTCTGTTCTGTTGGAAATAGAAAAGTTAAAAGTTTTCCAGTGTGCTTGGCTGAGTTAGAAGCTCATTCGGGCGGCCGTGCACAGGCGTATTGACTGCCCTGCGAGCAGTAAATTTGGCCCCACTGTGCCAAGGGAGGTGTCCTATTCTCCCTGGGTGCACTTCTGGAGGACACGTGTGCACAGCTCCACCCTCAGCTGAGGTGGGAAACTTGTTCAAAGTGGTTTTGAGGTTTTTGTTAAGAAGCAAAACAGGAAATCTGCATGAATCTGGAGTTGAACTATTTTTTTACGTTTTGCTGTCCTGGATTTTTTTAAAATAAAATTAAATAAATCTATGAATGACAAACGTTCTGTAAGTAACCTAATCCTAGTTCTGAGGTAAGCTCAAGCTTTTACTGGTGCAGAACAGACTTCAGCCAATAAAGAGACCCTGGACTAATCCAGGGATTTTCTTATTTCTGTTTTTAAGCAAACCAAGCAACTCAAAGCCTGTGTCAACTTCGTTAAGTGCTCTTTATGCCAACTAATCATAGCTGGCACAAAACCCAATGCTGACTATTGCTCCCTTCCCTGCCTACACTGGAGGTGAGGAAGGCCAAAGACAGAGCTGGAAGGGCAAATCTGTGCTGTCTGTTCACACAGGTTCGCAGGTTATTCCAAGTTGGAAGGGACCCCAAGGATCATCAAGTCCAACTCCAAACCAAACGCGCACCTAGGGATTGAATCCACAACCATGAAACCACAGGCACCATGCTCCATTCATCCAAGCCTCCCATCATCTAGACCATGTCACTGAGTTCCTCATCCAGTCTTTTCTTAAACACCTTCAGGGATGGTGACTCCACCACCTCCCTGGGCCGACCATTCCAATGAGAGATCACTCTCTCTGTGAAAAAGCTCTTCCTAACATCCAGTCTAAACCTCCCCTGGCCTAGCTTGAGGCCACGTCCTCTTGTTCTGGTATTGCCTCAGGAGCCTGGGAATGGGAAAGGTATCACTACTGGTCTCAATGTGAGACCCAATAACAAAAAACCTCCATCAGCAGAACCACAAGATACTGAGCTTTGTGGTACATTGCGGATTCATGTGCCAAAACACTGCTGAGCAAACTCTGCTTAGATGTCTCTACCATTCGGTTTTCAATTCTGTCTAAGGCTGAGTTTGTGTTGTCATTCACAAGCAAGGCCACCAAGACAAGTGAGTTACTGATAGGTATACCACAAATTGGCTTAGCTGCATATTTTACAATGGGGATCAACCAGACAAGCTCCTCACAGTTTGCTCCCAGTTTATTTAAGCTGCCCGTGTGTGCTGCATAAGGCAATGTTCAACAATCCTTTTGCTACTGTTCCAGCATCACTCTGACGTCAGCACTTTGATTTGATATTCTGTCACTGTTCTTGCAGGTTAAATTTCAACCAGTGACCCACAGCTTGATAGCTCATTAGCAAATCCCTCTGAGCCATCTAGTCCTGTCCTTGCTTGACAGTTAACTCTGCATTGCACATACACCCAAAGCCTTCTGAAATCAGCACTGCAGCATGTGAAAGCTTGGTCAGACTCAGCGCAACTGTAAAAACCTAGGGGAACAATGTCCAGGTGCATGTTTTCAAGGACAAATCACTGATGATTCCTGTTATGAGACCTAGGGTCTTTTCAAGTCATTGAGGTTGTGTAAAAACTCCTCCGTTGACAGTCAAAGCTTTTGTTTCCCACCCCTCCCCTCAGCCCTTGATCTATAGGGGAATTATTCTGACTTCCTTCTTGGTAAGACCTTAAAACAGGACATTCTCACTCTTCTTGTTGTTCAACATCATTATTGCATTCATTCAGACTGAGCTCTTTAAGTGTTTTCTTGGTGTGACACATGAATATAAAAGTCCTAGAAGGCAGTGGGAACAGAAGAGCAGCCTCAGATCAGGCTCTGGGGGTCATGGACCCCAGCTCCCACTTCTGCAGTTGAGTGAGACAGGACACAGGTTGCTCTGAGTGTGTTATGATCTCTCTCACTGACAGATATTTTGAGCTCAGCTTTTCCTACGCCCAGCTTTGTGTCCCATTGATCAGCAAGTTTACAGAAAGAAGCAACCACTGCTTTGTTTTACTTCCTCCATGCATCTGAACAGACCTCTTGCCCTATACCTAGATTATCAGTGCCTTTGAGCAGGAAATTGTATCGTGTATAGTCCAGAGCTATAGCACACACTTCTCATTCTAACTCTTCTTATACTGTCACTTACACACGTTTTCAGCATCTGTCAGGTTGAACACTGCCACAAGGGCTCCGATGTGCCCTCACTGAAGCCATGGACAGAACTTCCTGGCTCTACACTCTTTTCTGGCCTCAATAGATACTTCACTCCAGAAGTCAATCTCACCAGTTTCAATGGGGAGACGCTTGATTTATGTCAGGCTGAGATGAGAATCCGGCCGTGATTCTTTATTGCCTTTTAAAGCCAAGAGCCCAGCAGAGGCCAATTGTGTCTGATGTGAAGCTGCTGCACACCCAATGTGGAATCTGCACAACTTCATAAACCAGCAGTGGTCTGAATAAAAACTTCAAACAAGACATTCTGGCATTGGGCAGAGAGAGTGAAGATAAATAGCTGGGAGACACCAAATTGCAAAGGAAGAACTGCTTGACTGTTGGACAGAGAGCAAAGTAAGAGGCAGAAATTAGGCAGGGTGTAGGGAGCCTTGTAACACTCCCAAAAAGCAAAAGGGTCACAGCATTTAATTTGATTAATTCATCGCCAGTTCAAAAGACTTTGTACTGAGCCTCAGGCAGCACAATAAACATATAATCACTAAGAGAGGAAATAAAAGTTTCGTTGGGTGACAAATAGTTCAGCTTCCTCTCCCACTCCAGCTTCCCTCATTTCTTCTCTCCTTGGTCAGTGCAAACACTGGAAGCAACACAGTAAATCAAGAGGTAGCATTAAAACAACAATAATAAAACTCACTGTGCTTCAAATGTCTCAGTGAAAGCACTTTCAAGGAAGGCTTTGACTCACTTTCCCCATCCTTTTGGTTATCCCTATCCCTTTAGGCTATACTGTAGACGGAAAGGAGCAACAGTCATGACAGCTTGGTCTCCTCTCCCCAGGACTGGTAGAAGACTTGGTGGAAAACAAGAAAGATGTTTATCCTAAGGGGGCCAGAGAATGTTTTTGGAAGTAATTTCATTAGTTTTGTCTGTACTCTTAAACATTCAAGGGCCAAAACAGCTGGGTTAATGACTATAATTGTATTTACAAATAATTTACAAAATTTACAAATAATGGTGTTATGTAAAACTGATTGCAACTTCTATAGGCCAGATGGCACAAACATTCAAACTGTAACTGCACAGCACCTGTCCCTCACCACACAACAAAATGAGAGGGAACAACCCCCTACAAACACTGGGACTGGAAAACCTTTTCAGCTGCTGGAAGCTACCCATGAGCCTGGGGTGTCTCAGGAAACCACAGCAGAGACAGAGCTGGAGAAAGGGAGGGTGACTAATACTCCACACACCCTAAGCCAATGAAGTTTACATTTGTCTTCTTACCCATCTGCTTCAAGCACTGCCATGGCTCCCACATTGCATTCACTGGGCACTGGGGAGTATCAGAACTTACTATGGATCTATATGGCAGCAAATTATTTTCCACATTACATACACTGAGGTTCACTGCAATTTAGACATTTTTCTGCAGTTACATGAGAAGACTACAATATGGAAGATGAGTCTGAAGTCTGTCTCCGAATCTGTGCACACTGCCATACAAAACACAGGTCCTGTTGGAGCTCAGTGACATGGTCTAGATGGTGGGTGGCTTGGATGGATGGAGCGTGGTGCCCGTGGTTCCACGCTTGTGGGTCTGGGAGTTGGACTACATGATCCTGTGGGTCCCTTCCAACTCGGAGTAACCTGTGAAACCTGTGAAATGTCACTACTAAAGAAGGTCAGGTGACTTATATGTGTATTTCACTTGATATTTATTCAACTTCATTCATCACTTGATATTCACTTTTCCTCCCTTTTTTCATATGCAAAGCTGTATCCATGCAAGGCGCAGCCAGCACTGGCATTCATTTTATGCCTCTAATCTGGCCAGAAAATGTTCATCACACATAGTGTTCAGAGAATCGCAGAACTATTAAGGCTTGAGAAGACCTCTAAGATCATCAAGTCAAATCATTTCCCCAGCACTGACAAGACACACTACTAAATCATGTCCCTAAGCACCACATCTATGTGTTTTTTAAATACTTCTAGGGACAATGACTTCACCACTGCTCTGGACAGCCTTTTCCAAGGTTTCACAACCCTTGACAAGTCTTGACAACCCTTTCCATGAAGAAATTTTCCCTAATACCCCATGATACAACTTGAGGCCATTTTCCCTTATCCTGTCCCTTGTTCCCTGGGAAAAAAGCCTGACCCCCACCTGGCTCCACACTCCTGTTGGGGAATTGTAGAGAGTGAGATGGTCCCCCCTGATCCTCCTTTTCTCCAGGCTGAGCCTCCTCAGCTCTCTCAGCTGCTCCTCCTCATCAGACTTGTGCTCCAGCCTCTTCCCCAGCTCCACTGACCTTCTCTGGACATGCTCCAGTTCCAAAATGTCCTTGTAATGAAGGACCCACAACAGTGGGTTCAAACAGACCACTGTTTCCTGTATTATTGAAATAATGTGTTCACTGCAGAATAATGAACTAACTTTGTGATTTCAGAACTATACAAAAAATAATTGTGGAAAGTATTATTATATGCAAAACACGAGAAATCAGCAAAGTTTAATTAACAAGGCAATTGGGTAACTCTATTTGCTTACATCTTTCATATACATTGAGAAGAACAAATATACCTACCCACTACTGAAATACTGATCTTTTCTCAATGTAAGACTATGACTGATCAAGGCTTCATGGTAATACGTAGTTCAGAACTGCACATGAGATTTCTTAAAAGAAACACCGAAACCCCCTTCCTATTCAATCCAGAGCAAAACTCATGATGGGTTTGCCAGTATTTCACGGTATTTGTTTTTGCTCATAGCAAGTCCTGTCTTAAATCACACTACAGCTTCCACTTCTGAGAGAAAATGAACCAGAGATACATTCAGTGTTGTGTAGAAACAGCCCATAACAGCAGGAAACTGAGCCATGGAGGATGTTTTATCAGGGAAGAAATCTCATCTGGATAAATGACGCTCCTCAGCAGACCCAGGCTGTTTATATGTGTGTTTGTATTGATATCAAATGAATGCTGTTCATTCATTTGTCACTTTTCCTTTCCTCCAATATTCCTCCAACTCTCTCTTCAGAAGGTTTAATCAGATTATGCAGGGCTTTTTAACATGAAAAAGGGCACTTTTAAGATAAAGATTTTGGAAAATGCCTTTCAAAGAATACAATATACATGTACATATATGTACCTTTAATATGTATGAGTTGCATATATATATATATACGCATGCATGGCACAGCCTCTCTTTTCGCTTTAAAGTCACAGGGCAAACACTACTCCTTGTGTGATTGCCCATCCTTCACCTAAAGCTGATACTGATTCCTTCAAGAGTAAAGCCAGCACCATACAAACCAACTGAGGAGGAAAGGTCAAAGCAGAAAAAATTCAGCTTGTAGCACTGATGGACATTGAGGGGGGGAAGGTGAGGGGAGACCTGTAGGTAAGTTAAGCATTAATTTATAAAGCATGTGTGTCGTGCTAACTATGCAGCATTCAGAGACTGATGATTACTGCCTTTCTAATAGCTGCATATGATTAACTTCATATTCCTGTAAATTTACTGTGCATGGTGTGTGTGCTGTATCTGATGAAATCAATGTACTTATTAGCTGATCTCTGAGGCATGATGCCCAGTATGTGAGCAGGGAAATCTTTGCTTTTAAAATCAGTGTTTAAAAAAAAAGGGCAGAAATACTGTGTGAGTAAGGTAGCACAGACCTCGATTAGACTCACTACAAAGAGAAGCAGAAATGCCGCCCTGCATATAGCAACTCTCGACCCCTGCTTCACCTCCAGCTACATCCTGGTTCGCAGTGATTGTAACTAGGGCATAATCTTACAGGCTGTACATGCAAACTGCCATCTTATCTGTGCGCGTTAAAATGTTAAATGTGCTTTCCCTCATTATTTTACCTAAAGAAATAGGGAAAAGGTAACCAATCCTGCTCTTTCCCAAGGAACATTGAGACTGCTCATCGGCAATGCAAGTTTCTTCTCCAGCATTACACATGAAGGCAAAAAAGGCAGACACATGACAAGGAGATGTGGAGTTTGCCATGTGAACCTCTTTAATAACCGCACAGCTCTAATTTCAGACTTCCCAACCCAGCTGTGACACCGATCTGTGACCTCTCCCTGGGTCCCTCACCTGAGGCTTTAGGAACTCCTGGAAAGCAGATGAAAGGCTCAGACATCTTGTTGTGCACAGTGCCTTGGGTCACAGAGTACCAGAGAGACACCAAAACCATTTTGCAGATGCACAGGGTGTAGCTCTGGTTGTGGGGAGTGGAAAGAGGGGGGCAACTGGACTAATGCTTGCTGCACAGAACTTGAAAGTTCAGTCTAGGATCCACCCAAATGACACCATGGCTGTGGCAAGGCAGGATCTGAAACACTTTCTGCCATATGCTTGTCTGTAGGCCATACTAATGTCACTGAAATTGTCTTCAGCTAAACAGAAAAGTAGTGTGTTTAATTAGTTTTGATTAATTAGTCTTTCTAAATGCAGAAGAATTAGATGAGCACAAGAAATTTGGGGAAAATAGCAATTTCAGAACACGTCAGCAGGAAGCAACAGGTCATGGGGAGTGGGTGGAAAAGAAGGTGGGAAGAATTATTAACTAGTGCTTATGCAAAGGACTCCTGTTTCTCCAGGACAATGGTGGGGAAACAGGCAGCGCACTGGGAAATTATCTATATGCCTTAACACCGTGTGCTTAACCCCAAGAGGTCCCAAGAGATATAAACTGAGTCAAAGCTCAAGAGGTCTCCACTAATGAATGACCAGTGACAGTCCAAGCTGGTGCAGCACTTTTGTTCTCACCAATCAAGGTGGGAATCTTCGCCCTTGGCACAGATTTCTACATCAAATTACAGAATCATGGAATAGTTTTGTGGAAGAGATCTTTAAGGGTCATCTTGTTCCAAGCCTCCTGGATTGAGCAGGGACACCTTCCACTAGGCCAGGTTACTCAAACCCCAATGTAGCCTGGCCTTGTGAACTTCCAGGGATGGGACATCCATAATTTCTCTGGGCAACCTGTGCCTGGCACATTTCTTGTGCAAAAACTGCAACTAGCTTCTCCAAAAAGTGAGACAACTCTTCCTCTTACATCCTGTACCTTCCTAAATAGTAAAATCATAGATAGGGTTTAAAGTTGGAGGACAGGACTGTTTTCTACCATATGCACAACCACTACAAATCAGCAGGGAACACTGAACTTCTTGTCCTGTTACAACACAGATAAAAATACAAAAATAACAACAATACAATAATACCTGCATCTGCACATTACATTGAGACAAATCACAATGCCTGAAAACCGAAGAATACTAAATGGTTCTCTCATCCCTCTTATCACAGGAATATCTATTGAGTGTGGGTAGATTTTGCTCCATATTTTAGCTCCTGCAACATGCAATGAATTTGAAAATGGCAAAACGCCCATGCAGTAAAGATAACACAGAAATTGTGATACAAATCTATTTTCAGCTTTCATCTGAATATTCAGGATGTCTCCTTTTATATTTGTTATACATATATACCTTTTTTTTTATTTTGCGAAAGATGACAAACACTGAGAGGAAAGAGCAATCGGGAAATCACCTCCTGAGACAGACATACATGTTCTTATAGGGCTTTTTTTCTTTTACCTTTTATTTTTCTGATTAGTCAGTCAATGTTCAACCACCTCGGGGAAATGCAAGGTGAATGAGAAGAAAGAAGGTCAAGGTTATCATGGAAAAGTGTAATCCCCTCTCTGTGGGAACTGGTTAATAGTTATGGCTAGACTCAAATGCAGACCTCTGTTGGGAATCCCAGTGAAGGTCAAAGGCAGAGAGGAAAAAAAGCTGCTCTGAGATCTTAGGCATAAGCAGTCATAAGCAGACGGATGTTCCTAGGCTTTAATGAGCAGCCTTGGCTCCAAGCCTTTCTTGGCAGCGCTGTTTAGTTTCAGTATTGTTTCTTGTAGTCCAAGGTATGGCTCTGGTTATCTGGCTCTGCTTAGCTAACTCCTGCTGATTTTTCCATCTAAATAATAGCATGACAATGAAGAAATAAATTAATAATCTGAGACTTGATGGATTAGGTCATGGGGAATGATGTGCAGCTGTATTCATGAAAAGCAAAAATAAACAAAAATACTCATTTTCTTGCTAAACATTTTGAAAACTTTTAATTCTGTCTGCTAGGATACAACTTCCTTACTGAAATAGTCAATGCAGCACCTGGTAGAGAATAATTCTGTTCTTTGTCAGGCATGCAGCAACTGATATTCAGACACTAATTTAAGTCTATTTTCCAATATTTTTAGAAGTATGATTCTTGAGTGTCACAATTGATCTAATATAATATGAGACCATGTTTTCATGCTGTAATCTTTCACTGTAGACTGCTTTTCACTATTACTGTCCAGGTCCTGGTGTCAGTGAAGGAAATAGAAATATCTAGGTGGCTTAAGCATGAGCAGTCTTTGGAATTCAATCAGTTACAAGTCAATAAAAAACTTTAAACCCTTTCATTGGCAGGTTATACACATTCTCTTTTCTCTATGTGTTTTCAGTTGAGTGGCTTTTCATTTTGAAGGCTATGAATGACTTTTTTTTAAGTTCTTTTTTAGTTTGTGTTTTTTTTAATTCTCTCCCTGAATTTAGACAACAAGTACATCAGAATCTCACCCACCGCTGATTAGTTCAGGAAAGTTCATTGTTTTCCAGAACCAAGTGTGAAATCTGCTTTGTGATAAATATCTGATGGTGCAGGAGCACTGGGCCTGCTCCCAAGATAAATGCATTTGTATTGTAGCAAGACACCTGCCTCTGTCATCACAAAAGCAGCTCCCTATTGTAAAGTACAATTCAGTCTCTCAGACAAGATTCAGAATTCCTTTTTCCCCCTCTGCAGGAGATGAACAGATGTCCTTAGCAGCCGACAGGAGCTTCCTCCCTCTTCATCCACCAAGCTTATATTTCCAAGTCATGAGACCTAAAACTCTTCAGAGTCAATTGGTGAGGGTTTATTGTTTCCATGAAATCAGTTCCTTCCCATAGCACTCAATGCACAAGATAGTTACTTTACATGACACCTGCTGACTGTATGTGACAGATTAACATTAGGATTTGTATCCAGGATGTCCATATATTCAGCTCAGCCACCACCACCATGATGTGTGCCTATGGACCAGCAGTATACCACAAAAGTCATAGCACAGCTTCACCACTTCCCATGTGTCTGGTCTGTCTTATCAACAAATTGGTTTTAATCATTTCATGGGCCAGAGCAAAGACTCTCTGGTCTTCTCCCAGAGACTGGACAGCAACTACCACATTAGACACCCATCAGAGGGAAGCCTACCTTTCCAAGATGTGCCTACCTTGCCAATTGTTGTTGTAGAATGCAAGCTATGAGAGATAGGTGAAGGCAGGACAAATATTTACAAAAGCACTGTTTGACAACTCAAAGTGTTGGGCTTAAAATATGGCCAACTTTCTTGTTGACGTCCCCAAAGTTTGGATGAAGAATAGCAATTACAAAGAGTTAGAGAAATTATTGACTCATAAATATAACTGCTACACGTGGCGAGTCCCTCTTTGCTCAGCATTGAAATTTAAGGGCAGTAATATAAAGCAGAATAAAGCAAAGCTTACCTGAAGAGGCTGAAGAATCGTAAGTATTTCTGTCCTTCTTATTTGTCCTGAAGGGTTGGATGTCTTTTTCCCTGTACGTTCCAAACCCTTCAAAGCTTCTTCTTTTATTCCCACTTGCATCATTGTCCCGCTTCTCACTTGAGGAATTCATTTCACCAAACATGTCCAGGGACTCTGACCTTCCATTACTCTCAGTATTACCAGAGTATCTCTTTGTGCAAGAGTCAATGGGATCACTGCTTGAGTCGGTTTTATCTTTACTCTGTGACCACTGCTGGGTATCAGAAAGGGATAATGTAGACAGCGTATCCACTTCAAAATTACTCTTTGAGCTTTTGTGCCCGCTTTCACAATGCTGGTGCTTCTGCTTCTCCTTATGTTTGCTTTTCTCATTGAGCAAGGAGAGGTCTTTGTCTGAGCCACTTAGTCTTTCACTGATCGCATGGCTAGAGAAGCCAGTGGACTTGCTAGCAAAGAGACCACTCAGATCTTCATGTGTCCCCAATATCCTCTCATCNTTGCAAGTTTTACCCTTCCATCTTACACTTTTACCATCATGGGGAATAAACCAAAGGAAAATAATGTGAAATGGACTTTTCCTTTACTAATTCTATTTCCAAGTCATCCTGCTGGGGGTCATGCCCCTACTTGGGAAAGTCATTTGAGTTCAGCAGTGTTGAGAATTTTGTCAGTTTTTTATGCCTAAGTGAAATATATTAAATTGGAAAGCGGAGGTTTAGCAAATATCTTCTGCTCAAAAAAGAAAATAGGATACAAATCCAACTGTTATCAAACTACGGTGAAAACTGTGAACTTCTATTAAAAAAAAAAAAAGAGATAGACTTGCTAAACATTTTGAAAACTTTTAATTCTGTCTGCTAGGATACAACTTCCTTACTGAAATAGTCAATGCAGCACCTGGTAGAGAATAATTCTGTTCTTTGTCAGGCATGCAGCAACTGATATTCAGACACTAATTTAAGTCTATTTTCCAATATTTTTAGAAGTATGA
>WEKX01017372.1:19605-39173 GCA_013390025.1 Pitta sordida | reverse complement strand
TTACTCTGTGACCACTGCTGGGTATCAGAAAGGGATAATGTAGACAGCGTATCCACTTCAAAATTACTCTTTGAGCTTTTGTGCCCGCTTTCACAATGCTGGTGCTTCTGCTTCTCCTTATGTTTGCTTTTCTCATTGAGCAAGGAGAGGTCTTTGTCTGAGCCACTTAGTCTTTCACTGATCGCATGGCTAGAGAAGCCAGTGGACTTGCTAGCAAAGAGACCACTCAGATCTTCATGTGTCCCCAATATCCTCTCATCCTTATGCTTGTGCTTATGTTTGTGTTTCCTTTTGTGAAGTCGGCCACTTGAAAGGCTCGTTGCTCCAACCTTTGGAGGAGCTAAAGAGGACTGCATGTCTCCAAGGCCCATTCCCACAGGGGTTTGTAGGTGCACTCCATGTTTTGCTTTGTGTTTGGCAGTGGTGGACATCTTCATATGAGAGCTTGCATGGAACTGGGGTGGGGGCACGGTAGGTCTCATAAATGGTGAAGCCGCTCCAAGCGTGTGAGACAGGTACAAAGGAGCTGGATACTGACCATAGTAACCAAGATTCATCATAGGCATTGATGTGTAAGGCATTCCATAGGGTGCATAGTAACTCCCACTGGGAATAGGGTAACCGAACCCTTGTAAAAAAGGCACCTTTGTCATGGTGTCATTGGTTTTGGCAGGTCTACCACGCTTCTTCTTAGACTTCATGTCAGAGGTCCTGCGAAGATAGAGCAATGGGTCATATTGGATATATGGCACAGGGTAGTAGTGATCAAAATTAATCCTGAAGATGCTGGGATATGGATTTTCATGATAAAATGTATAGCTTCTATGGGAAATCCTGAACACTTGGAACTTATTGACGAGTTCCTCAAGGTCTGCCAGAAACTGGAGGTCATCTCTGTTCTGCAGGCTTTTCCTTTTCCTCTTGTGCTTTGGCTTTTTAATACTCTCATGAGAGAGAAAGTTATCCACAATGAGATGTTTCTGCCGGTGACCATGCCTGTTCTTTGTGCTGGTGTCAGATGGGATAGCCTCTGGATTGTCCAGAGTGCAGAAATCAAAGGAGTATCTCTGGCAGGATTCTGAGCTTTTCTCAGCTTGGTCAGAAGTGCTGTTGTTGTCTGTACCTATCCCACTGTCGCTTGGTATGGTTTCCTCACTGTGAGACTCACTCACTGGTGACAGCGTGACTTCTTTCAGAGAACCTCTTTCACAAAGGTGGGAAGATGAATTAGCCATTAGCCTGGGTGGAGACAGCTTCCAAGTTCCACTGTGCATTCCTTTCTGGGTTTTTGTAGGAAGAGCACTGATAGGTTGAAGATTTGGCATAGTTTTTAACTCTGAAAAATTTGTTTCAGTGCTGGCAGGGCTAAGGTTGCCGTTAGTCCCCACTAACTGTGCCGAAAGAGGATGAATAGCTGCTGGTGATGATGCCACAAGTGACTGCAGGTTGGAAGGCACTGTTGGGTTTTCTGGCTGGTTGGAAACAGGCCTTGAGTGCTTGATGGCTGTCTTAGGTTCTTCTGGCTGAGCCTGCAGCTCTGCCCTTGGCTTTCTGCCCCGTTTTTTACCAATGTAGATAGTCCCCCTCTTGCTGACATTGATCTGCTTCCCTAGTCTGGCATCAATGGTGGTTGATCCAGCATTAGATGGTGGCTGGACTTTTGCTTTCAGAGCTATGCTACTGGAGCAGGAGGACAAGATCTGATTGAGAATATTCTTCCTTTTCAGGGTTTTCATTTTATTAATGGTCTTGATGGTCTTCTTATCCAAGACCCCAAGCTTCCCAACCTTTTTGTGAAACTTGAGTTCACTGATGGAGTTGTCCTCTCCAGGAACCATCTGGTCCAACTTGGCCAGATTCCTTCTCCTCTTCCTTTTCTTTGTTCCTGGAAACTCACGATTGATTGGACTTACTGGGCTGGTGGAGGTCCCTTCATGAATGGTTTCAACAGTGAGCAAAGGTTGTTTCTTTGGTCGTCCTCTTTTTTTCTTGACAGGTGTGATCACAGTAAGACTGTCTGTATTGGTATAAAGAGGGCTGGATGGTGTGATGGGATAGGCTGAAGGAGGCTCCACCATCAGCTTCTCAGATGTTGTCATGGAGGTCTCACAAAGGATAGATTTAGGTTTGCTGCAGGTCCATCGCCGCTTAGCTGCATGTTTGGGGTGCTGGACTTCAGATAATTTGCCAGCTGAGGAAAGATCGGTGGGTAGGAGACTGGACGTCACAGCCAGAGGTTTTCTGAGTCTGGCGGCACTGTTGGGGGAAGGTTTGTCAGTGAACACACTGCTGTCAATGCCTACTAAGGTGGACTCATTTTCAATCACTTTTCCTGGCTTTGTGGCTCGAAGATCTTTTTTACTTGCCTCTGATGGAGAGCTAGTCCTGTTTGCTATTTCACTGCTCACAGCAAGTACAGAAGGCAGGCTTTTTTCCTGGATAGTTTTCTCTATGGAAGATTTTATGGATTGCCTTTTTCTCCTTTTGTGGCCAGATGCATCTGTTGTGGGAGACTTTATTGGGATAGTAATTCGTACGTGACTGGTGTCACTTTCACAACTGCTAGCAGAAATAGGATGCTGCTTTGAGGGTGATGTATCCAACATGCTGTCCATCGAGTAAGACTCCTTTTTCCCTTCCATGCTGTCATGGGATTTGCTGTCAAATGCTTTCTGAGCACTCTTCACCCACTCGATGTCTGTGGTTTGGATGGTTTGGCTTATCAAGTCCTTTTTGTTGGACTTCTTCTTCATACTTCCAACGGGTTGATCGGGGGTCTCCAGCTGCATGCCTCCCTCTTGATCTCCAAGAGGCAAAAGCCCACTGCACTCAGAGGCACTGCATGGCTGGGTGGCCGTGCTGATGCTGTTGGGTGATGGGACTGCACTGCAAATACCAAGCTCTTTACTATTGACTGACAGCTGCCCCCACGTGCTGCTGGCACAGGACCTCTTTGCTTGAGATTTGCTGAAAGAAACTCCTGGATCCAGAGTGGAGACCTTGGTGGCACTGACTGCTTCTCTGCTGGGCTCTGTGTTGATGAAGCAGCTTTGAGAAGTGGATCCAGTATCAGGGCCTGCTGACCAGTCAATGTGGTGCTGATTGCTACTTTTCTGCTGGTGCTTTGATTTTAAGGTGTCATTGGTGATGTCTTGTTGGAGGCCTGGATCATAGTGCAGAACAGAATGTTTTTGTTGCCTGTCATAAACCTGGAAGATAATAGAAAATAAATAGAAAAAAAATTATTTTATCTGCATTTTCATAACCCTCGATTGCATCTCTTTATTTGTGCAGTGAATGAGAATTCTTCTTAACCACTGTCCTAGTAAGGGCTCGAAACCTTTACAAAGTCTTCTTATACTTCAGCCAAATTTGCATTTGATTCATGCACAGTAAATAAGTTTTCTGTTTGGCTTCTCCACTGTAAATGCAGTGGAAATATTTCTATAAATGTAACATTGCTAAGGAAATGTTTCTATTGATTTTTAATTTAAAACACAAGTATAATATTCCTTTTCAATGGATGAATGGTGCAACTCAACCTCCTGGTGAGAATTCCTTTTTCCTTAAAAATAATCTCTCACAGAACTCGAGGCTCAACAGCAGCAAATAAACTCATTAATGTAAACAAGAAAACAAAAAAAAAATTATCTTGGAAGTTGTAACAAACAAGAGGAAAACCCATGGGTCCACTTCCTCATGAAGCCAGATTCTGCAATGATTTAGTTGAATTTCTACATAAAAACATTCCCACAAACTTAGTGCTTAAAATCATATGCATGGTGTCAAGTGCGTGAGGCACATTTGGCAGGTTCAAGATTTGCATTACTCTCTTTCCATTTTAATAATCTGCTATTTTCAATGTTGATGAGAGATATTTTAAATGATTTCTAGTCTGACAGGAACTCTTCAAGCTGCAAAGGTTACAGCAAGGGCAGAATCATGGTGAAAATTCTAACAGGGTGAAAGAAAGTCTATTGTTTTTTTTTTCTTGGTGAGCCAATTCCAGCTAAAGAAATTCTGTTTACTACAGCTGTGACTTTTTGAAAAGTCTTTTAAAGCAAAAAAAAAAAAATCCTCCTGTTAAATTTAGGAGCATTTATTTTGTAAAGCTTGGGGTCAAACTGTACAACTGATTTTGTACATCTAGTACTGTACAGTACTGGGTGTACCAGGTACTGACAATGTTCTGAATGTCAAATAAATTATGAGAGACTTAAATGTGTTGCCAAGGTAAGAATGATAGAAAACAACTGGTACATGTCTCATGCTCCTGTTACAATTAAGTTTCTATCAGTAGCTTTATGTTAGATCCCTCTTTGGGGTGTTTGCAACAGAAATTTTGGGGCAAGGAGGCATAAGAGCATACGAGGGCTTTGAGCTGGGAAATTAGATGGCCCTAGTTCTGAGCAACTTCAGGGAGATTTGTAAAGGACTAGATGACCCTAAGCCCATGGTGCATTATTTAATGACCACTGAACATACATGTTATTGACAAATTGATGTTGAGTTATCTTTCATGTGTGCATAAAAATGGACATGTGGCTTTCCTGGAATAGGCAATAACTATGAAGTTGTTCTGGTCCATTGTTTGAGAAGTAATCAGGGACTCTTAAATTGTGTGGATAGCTCAGCTGTCATGCACATGGACCAACCATGCTCAGGGAAAATAGAGATTTCCAGGAATTGTGGAGTGAGAAAATGAAAGCATGCAGCTGCGGTGGAGCTGCAGATGTCACGGGCAAGCGACACCCGGTTTCTTCAGCCTGAGAGAAGAGCTGAAAGCATAAACAGCCCTTGGGGAATGAATCAGTTCCTCCTCTGTCTCTTCCTCCTCTCAGTGGCCTCCCACACATGAGTCGTGCAGTGGCCATGACCCATGTTGATGCCCTCCTTTGGCAAATGGAGCCCACCCACACCCATCTCTTGGGATGAGGTTTAGGCAGGGGTGCAAAGGAAACTAGCAGCATCAGCACTGAAGTTTCATGGCTTGTTTTTATTTTTATTATTTTAAACTGATCCCAAAGCTCCTGGAATTCACCATTTCGGTCTTCTCCTGCCCTCTGGCCACCAGGCTGGCTGTCCTGTCAGCTGGGCACGAGGAGGTATGTGGCATGTGGCCATCCCTGGTGGTTTCCCTCCCCCAGTCCCCTCCTCAACCTCACACAGAACCTTGACTTCCTGAGGTATCAAGATTTGTGATATGGAAGAGCCCTGGAAATGTTTGGCTGAGGCTTTTGTGAGCCCTGGGACACACAATAAGGCAGGGCAGTCAAAGCAGCTCCTTACATCCAGGTTATTTCCCAAAATGTTGAGCTGTGAAACTATTGACCTGAAAAATTTCAGTTGGTAGAGAAAAAATAAAAAAAAAAGAAAAAAAGAAAGAGGGTTACAGCAGTGAGCAAAACCATCACACACTGGATCCTACAGAACTACCACACACAGAGAATTATCTGTAGTTTAAGAGCAGCAATAATCCCTGGTCTGTATTTTAAGGCAGTTATTAAGGGCTCAGAACAGAGAGGCCAGCTATACATCAGCATTGAATGCTGATATATAGCTTGGCTTCTCCAGCTTCATTTCCTTGTCCTGCACATTATATAGTGATGATGCAACTCGCAGCACATCCCTAATGAGAGCCCTGTCATTACTCCAGCTCCATGGGACACCAACACATTGATCTTAAAATTCATGAGAAAGACATGCCTGTGTCATCAGAAGTGCCAACTCTGGAGGCATTTAATCACAGGGATAAGCACTCTGATTTCAACAGGCCTTCAAAAAATGACCAGTCTGCGGGATCAGGGGACTCCATTTCCTAAGCAGGATGTCACATCTATATATCTGCACAGCACATAACAGTCTGCTGTGTCTCCTCGTGAAGCTTCCTCCAGCATAAAATTTACTGTTAGCTCTTCCTTGCCAGACACATCCATAGCACCCAAATATAACTCTTCTGCAGCTCGGCAACCAGAGACAGGTTGGGTTTCATGGGCTGCAATGGATATATGGGGATGTTTACTTAAAAACACTACTTAATTAGTTGACAGTAATGCAGCCCATTGTACTTTATTCCTCATGTATCCACCTGAGTTGCTGTCTGATTCCATTGGTCCTAACATTTAGGTTTCAATGTTCCCTGCTCGGTGACCACCATCCCAAGAAAACAAGTCTCAGCTCAGCTAAGTCAAGACTGCTGAGCTGGTGGAGGATGCCAGAGCTGTCAGGCGGTTGAGGGCAAACAGAGAACTTCAGAAATGTGATGCCTGTCACACAAATTCATTACTTTATTTGTCAGTAAGTGTGCAGTATACTTCAGCTCCACAGGTCTTGGCAAGGGGCGGTTGACTTGAGTTCCAATGGCAGTCAGCCGAGACCAGCATCAATAGTGGGCTTTTTCATGAGAATAGAAAGATTTACCTTTATTTACATTTTGGTTTATGAGGCCCTAAAAATACTTCAAACTTCAGCGCCTGCCCCTGCCTGTAGCTTGCCCTCTTATTAAAACAGATTTTCCTCTGCAGCCAGCTATTTTGCACTGGGAGTCTGCTTCTTTTGTGAAAGTAGAAGTGTAAATTAACCCATGTAATTTTACTACATCTCACCATACTTGGTCAATATTTCTCTTGATACACAGTTTACTGGAAGTCTTTAGTATGTTAATAATCCCATCTTTCTTTTAAAGAATATAAAATACACATAAAGAAGCTGATAGCTTTTCTAACTGCAAAGAAGGTTGAGCAACATGATCCAGCACATGCCCAATCTTAGACTAAACCAATAAAAACTGAATCCTCTTATTAGTAGCAATTTGGACCACAAACTCATGAGTTTCAGTCTTCAGCTTTGGCAGTGGTGGGTAGACCTACAAGCAGGATACATCCCATATACTGGTGACTGGTGAGCACTGATCAGAGAGAGGAGGTTTTACACTATGTGTTTATACCTGTCTCACCAGATTTCTGCCACTCTGCACCCGCAGGGCCGATTACTCTTCATAACAGTTTTATTCTTGCACACAGCCCTTGCAACTGAGGAGATGAGACAGTATCAGTCCTAGGAGGAGCAGCACCCTACTCTGCAAATAGTACTCAGGAGCAGAATTCATCCCACAGGGACTCTTTTCATTTAACTACCGGATGTCTCAGTCTGCCTTCCCATTCCCTTGACTGAGCTTCCATCTAAATCCACATGCAGCTTCCAGTCTCAGAGCAAAAAGTGGGAGGAGGTGACAGCAACCAGATCAAGAGCTTACTAAAATAATGATAATAATAAATAAAATCCAAATAAAAACTATTAAAAATAATGATGACGATGATGATGATAAAATACACAGAGAAACCCATCACCTGAAAAAAAATCTGAGTGCTTAAAAGAATGGTCCCCCCCCCTGCTCCAAACACACCTTTTTGAGGAGGTAACACACATAAAGCTTGTCAAGAATCTGGCTTGCAAATCAAATACAACAACGCCCCCTCTTTAAATCATTGCAGATCCATCTGTCTAATGGCTCCTCAAGTGTAATTCCCTATTAAGAGGCTTTATCTGGAGAGATAAGCAGCTGGTTCCCATGTCACTAATTGCTGTCTGCTGTGATTTTAAAACATCTGCACCATTGTGCTCTTCATTTTCATATTCTAATCACCCTGAAACTTGAAAAAGGTACATCATTGATTGTTTCTGTGGGTTAATTAGTACACAGTCTCCTTGTAGAGACAATTTCAAGGCAGTCAGAACCTCAATCAGCAAGTTTGTTTTAAAAATTAATAACATCGGGAGCGTCTGTGGGGATTGGCATCCACAGTGACACATCACAGTGTTCTCTGGGGACATACCATTCTTTGTTATCTTCTTCATAGGCTGGAAATAAAATTAAAAAGAAAAAAAAAAAGAGGAAAGGCTTTCCTTAACGCATAGAATCAGGGTCTTGAGAAGTGCTTTCTCTTATCTCAAGGCCATCCCTGCCTCTCCAGGGAGAACAAATCTCATCAAAACAGTGTGGTCTAGAAACCTCTACCTCTGTGTGGTCTAGAAACTTGTAAGGCAATTTTTGGTAGTGATTTTGCTGGCATTCTATTGGAAATCCATAGAGTGAAGCTGTGATGTATGTGGGTATTTGCTCTGCGGGTCACCTGAGCTGGCAAGATGCTGGATCTCTAGTTGCTGTCTCTAAGTCATGCAGGGAAATATTAGCTCAGGCACAACACTCTGTTATGGCAGTAATATTCCATGAAATGTGAACCATCCTTATATCCTTCCAGCTCAGAGGAAAGGCAGGTCTGAATTCACACCGGCTTAAATTTAGGCTTATACTCAAAAGTGCTCCAGACAACACTGATAAGAGAACTTTGTTGCTTAGCAAAAGGTCAGCCTGAGATTTCCCAGACTAAATAAATCTGCTGGCACTGGGTGAAAATGCAAAGGACATCTGCTTTCTGAAAAATCAGACTCTGTTCTGGTCCTGAGCTACTAAAAAATAGAGAATCTCCAAGTGATTTGCTCCTCCTGAAAAAGCATTCCCTTCAGTTTCTGCTTCCTAGACATGCATGAACACATGTTACCAGAGAAGAAAACCCTTTGAGAGGGAGAAAAAAAAGAGATTTCTAGCTTCAACACATGAATAAATAATCTTGGCTTAGCTCATACTTTTGCTCAAAATTGAGCATTTCCTTTTGTGTCCCAATGGGACAGCTGTAAACTGCTCACTTGAAGGCTCTAATCAGAACTACAGGTTGGAGATGTTTCATATCTTTTGGTGAGTGCACTGAGTCTTCCCAGGGCAGAATTACTCTTTAAATAAAAGATGCCAAGTGGAGGAGACACCAGGTTCAGGTGAAAGTAGCTTGGACCTGATGACTTACAGGTTGAGCAGTTATTGGCACGAGGTGTGAGTTGTCTGTGATCAAGCCAGTTCATAACTGCAGGTGTCTGAAATGCAGTTATGAGTTTCTTCAGATTCTCAGTGACTGGGTGTGGGATAAAACCCAGTATATGACATTTGCTGGAAGTACAAAAAACAGTGGTGTTTTCTGAGAAACTCCACTGAATCTACTTTAAAACTGATGTAGGACCTTTAATTAAAACACTAATGGAAAACATGTCAGCAGGCAGTAACATAAAATTCGATGCTAACATTCCAAAATAGGGGATTTTCCAGAGCACCTCATAAAATTTATCACTCCCAGAGTTTACTCCTTCCACAGCTCCCTGTGTATTAAATAGTACAAAGCCTAAACGCCACCACACTCACAGGAACGTATACCACAGAATGGTTTCGGCTGGAAGGGACCCTAAAGATAATCTAGTCCCAACTTCCCATCTTTAATTTGACACAGAAAAAGAGGCAGGAAAAGCTGTTTTGAGAGCAAGACACGGCATGGGGTGGGAGTGGGTTAATTAAAAGCCAAGAAACACTTCGTGTCCATTCACGAAACAAAAAGATCCCAGATGGTGGTGGATGTTTGTGTGATCATATCAATACAGAGAAACTGAAGTTCAAGCTTTTGCATTATAATTGTTTTGAGAACCCCTTCTCTAAAGCACTTATCCTGAAGGAAAAGTCAAAGCAATTCACAGAGATTACTGAAGGGTTCAAAGATGCTCACATGGTTGCGAATTGTAATTTTTCATGCATTCCTGGCTAAGCGTCATGATTTTCTAAATAATTCAGAAATTCCAAAGTTCTTCCAAATTCATTTTGCTACCAGCTTTAAACTGGATAATTTGCACACTGTTTCAATCTTCTGCTACATTTCAGACCCTGCTATTTTCCATATACAGGGATTGAGGATTTTACTCAGTCAAATTGCAACAACATGTTGAATTTATAAAGGTAGGATTTGGCACTGCAGGCTGGTCTCCTCCTTAAAAGTGAAAAGAGACCCATCACTGCACATATTTTCTTTATAAAATGTTTAAACAACTCTGCTCTTTTCAAGGCTTTGTATTAAGCACCAAGTCTGGGAAAACTCTAAACAATGGGATTTTTCTGTCATCTCCAACAAAGAAGCCATCATCACCAACATAACAATGCAGTTTAAATATCGTGTTTAACCATAACACAGTTTGCTGCCTCAGTTTTAGGCAGCTGGGACAGAACAATTGGGCACCAGCTAAGGTGGACTACAATGGGACTCACACAATTTTGCCCATTCAGCTGCTGAGATAACCCTGGTTTCGTCCTTGTTTGGCCTCAAGCCAGCGCAAGGATTTTTAAGCAAATGTTTCAGACATTATATCCAAAAAGCCAGGGGTTGTAGAGCAAGATGCCTTCGCTAAGCTCTGCTTGCATTTGTTCAAAACCACAGCAGTGATATTAAGGCTTTATTATTCACACATAAAACATACTTCCATCCCTTCAAAGGTGGCATAATTCTGTGGAGACTAACCTACTCTCCCCAGTGTGTATCACGATGCTGCACATCCAGGGTTCTATCTCATCCTGATTTTTCACTTTGCTCTGTAATTTCAAGTTGTAGAGAGCAATGTTTATCTGTACAGTGACATGGCCAAAGTCAAACAGCAGAAGGATCCCAAGACAGACTAGGACTTTAAGAAATGTAAGCAGTAATGGGTATTAATCGAGTATTAATCTTTGAAAGGTTTGTGGTATTGTCCAGGATGTTAATGCTTCAGCACATCTCAGATTGCTAAATTGGAAATAAGGATGTGAGCAGCTGTGCACTTTAAGTTTCTGCTATAATTTTTAAAAGCCTGCAGTGCTTAATTTGCATTAAAAGGTTTCTTTTATCCTTCATTTAATATAGGAATTGCAGCATTACCCTGAACACTTTTTTTTTTTTTTTTCCAAGGGATGGGTGAAATATAAATGGCTTTTCCATCGAGGGCAGTGATTCTTTCCACTGGAGTTAAATAATTTGATTATAAATTGAGTCCTTAAATGTCAAGGAGATGCTGAATTCACCTGAAAACAGGCATTTAGAGAAGCTCATAAAAGCTGTGAGCTGCAGTCAGTTAGCTCATCATTCTTTTGGCATGCACTTCATTTGGCAGTTACTGACCGCCAGATTAATTCTTTCAAAGCATCCTGATTGTAGCTAAGGTCTAGAATGAAGTATTGTATGTGCAATGGCATCAGTAAAAAATCCAGGAACTTGCCAGGATGTCTATCTTTCACAGCTGGGTTACAAACCTCATGAAAATTTGTGGGTTGGGGGGACAAATCCACTTTAGCACAGTGGTGAGTGTCCCCCGTCTCTCATGCCGGAGACCGGGGGTTCAGTTCCCACCAGGGAGGCAGTGGTGCTCTTTAAGAGTTGGACTCGATGATCCTTATGGGTCCCTTCCAACTAAGAATATTCTGTGAATTCTGTGAATTCAAAATACACATTGTCTTTCCATTGTCCTGCATTAAGATCCGAGTTCTACACCATGAATTCAAGAAGAGCATCACTTGTGCCCTCAGCAAATTCACCATGAAAAGATGAACTTCAACGATCTGCAGCATTCTGTGCAAAGCCAGCAGGTGCTGTGGCGTGTAACCACCTAGAGATGGGATGTGGTCTGGACTCTCTTAAAAGGCTGGGCTCAGACCAGACTGCAAAGTAGGATTTTTCTTTGTTTTCACCAGTTAAATAATTCCTTTCTAATGTAAGGGATTACGAGCACACTCATCATCCTGTGCACTGTGTGTAGTCCTTGTAACAGTCCAAGCAGGCGTACAGGGGAATCTGTCCCATTTGCAAAGTCTCCAGGACAAGTGGTCTTTCAGAAGCTTTATGCTCCACTTTCCCAATAATGTGCCTAATCTTCACCACTGTGAGCAGGTAAAAAGTGATCCCTCTCCCCTTTTCCCTAGAACTGGTAGCAGGGAAAAGGGGAAATTATCACCTCCTGTCACTGATAATGGAGGAGGTGTTAATGCGAAATTTGCTTGCACACACTGAAGATGCTAAAGCATGGCAGACATTTCTGTTTCTGGAATAGAGCTGATGCCCCTGTGACATAGTGGTTAAGGATTTTAGTCTTAAATCAGGTGATTTTAAATTCACAGACGTATTAAGGAATGATGACAGGCAGGTTTCAAGGACTCACAGCACTGCACTGGGATGCCTGAGTGTCCATGTCCAGTGAACAGTCCAGCACATGTCCAGTGGACACGTGCTGTGAGAATGCTAATGCCCAGCTGCAAGTCTTCTTTCAAGACCCCAGAAGTGGTGATTTTGAGCAGCAGTAAAATCCCACGTTACCCTGACTAAATCTGGCAGCTCTCCTATAAGAATTAATTTTACCATCCCCTGGATTTAGGTCCCTGCAGAAGACTCTTCCTCACAGATGTTTTTTCATGTTCCCACACACACCTGTAGCCAAATTTAGGAGGTTACCAAATTTAGGAGGTTAGCAATAATGCATTGGAGCAACAACATCAACATTGTGACATAAAATGTCTCTCTGGTGATTGTAGGTGAGGTGATGATGAGTGACATTGCATTTTTCAGATGTAGTTGCACTTTTTCTGAATGACACGTATCTCTTCTTCGATTTTTCATCCCTCATCTCTTCTCCCTCCTCTCCCTCCCCCGCTATGATAAAATCACCTTTACTAATAAACCTCCAGCTCGAATAGCAGGCTTTATTTAGTATGCTATAAAACCAGTAATTTCTCAGATCATAAAAGGGGCTCAACTGGACTGCATCATTTTGCTGAAGTGAGTTTTCTGGAGGAGCAATTCTCTCTTCTAAATGCCGCAGTCCCCCAGTACCAGTATTTATGTACCAAAATAAAATGCAATTCTCTGTATTTTATTAAGTATGAATCTCCAACAGAAATCCATTTGGGAGCTGATCCCAAGATTTTGTTGTCCCTTGATTTTATACTTTCAAGACATTTTCATCTGTTTTCACAACATCACTGGGCTAACTATGGTTTTATTAAGGCACAATAGCACCACTTTGAGGCCCTGACCAAGTTTAGGTTTGTTTCCTATACACATAATTCAATAGCAGCATAGACCAGGAAAGGAACGCAGGGAGTAGTGGTCTAGCAAAGGTGATTGCAAAACACTCCAAGCACAGTTTAGTGCTTAAATAACCTCTCAAACTCCTCTAGTTTCTCACCTAACAAGTTAGACGTAAAATTCAGATTACGGAGTCCCCAGTCTTTCATTCATGAGGTTGAATATGTAAGTAAAAAACTTTTACTATAACTTCAGTCCTGGCATTAGCATTCAGAACAGAACTGGCACGCAGAAATGCATCCAGGTCAGAATAGGCTTATCCTATACTGAGAATCTGGTCCTGAGAAACCCTTAAACTCCTGAACCTGTGCAGAAATCCAGTGATTTCTATGCACATAGTCCCTTTAGGAGCAGAGGCATTGGGACCAGACAGAGTGAAGGTGTGGTACTACCAGCACTTCCAAGAATTGCCCTTTTAATTGCCCTTGTTCTAGTAATTCACCTAAGTACATTTCTTTGACCTACACATGTTGACAAAGCAAAACCATTCCCAGCCCTGTTATTGCTTCCTCTTAAGTGCTGACTGCTTGCTGGAGTCGGGTAAGTCTATAAAAATATTGACACCAGAGTCAATATAAAAATATTGACACCAATACACATTTTAGACCTCAAAGTTCACTTGTCCATTGCTAAAGGAGTAAAGTTATGCCTCTCTATTTTGAAAATGTACTTATTTTGAACGATTAGCACTGGAAGAGTTGGCAGAAACAAGAGCATCCAAGAGCTACTGAAGGAGAGGGAGATATTGGCTAAAGCACAGGTGAACCTGGTGTAATAAGCATCTGAGATAAATGTCAAAGGGCCTAAAATATGTGGAGACAAGGGTGCCTCAGGAGGTCCTTCAGTTTAGCAGATACAGAGGATGTGAAGCCGAAGCTAGGAAAACTGAGATGAGAAATATGCCTCACATTTTTAATAGGGTGTATAAATAATCATGAGAAAATTTATCATAGCAATGGGCTTTCTAGAACTGGAAGTTTCTTTTAATCAAGGCTGGGTGTTTTTCTAACCGATACGCATTAATGCAGGACAGCAATTGGACTTGTAACAGGAATACATTTAGGCAAATCCCCTGGTATGAGCCATGCAGGAGGTTTGACTAAGTAGATCTTTCTAGCCTTAAAAATTTGCAACTATATAACCTTTCTGTATCCTCCAGTATTTCATCCAACCTGGTGTTAAGCAATTCCAGAAATGTGTCTTCAGACCTGTCTTCTGGGAGTCTATATCCTGGTGTAATAAATCTCACTCTTCAGAGTCTCTTCTCTCTTCCCCTAGAATCGTTTCCATCCCAAGATATAATTCAGCTCTGGATTCTTCCCAACAATTCCTCCTCATCCTTGGACGAAAATGAGCATTTTTAAACAATCCGTTTTGCTTGCTGTGTTCCCTGCTGCAGTAAAGTTGTGTGTCCCACTGGTGAGACAGACCTCATCTACTAGGAAAGGCCTTTCTACCTCAACAAATCGAGATGTAGTTCCCTCGAGAGCAAGGACGGGCAGAGCTGTGCCACACATGGTTCTGCAACTGCGAGTGATGTCAAAATCCACTGGCTAAACACATTCAGGCAACCAACATGGCACAGGGAAGGTTCCTGTGATTTCTGTTGCCATTGCTCTGTCCTGTGCGACCAAGGACTTTCAAGAGTGTATGTGAAATATATCTACAGACTGACTCCGTCCTCAGAAAATAGACAAAATTTGGCCTTGAACTTTAAAGGAGGCACAAAACAACACCTAATCTGGATCTAAGTCTCACAGGCATCTGTAAAACACCACAAAATCAAAACATCCTGGATCTGACTACAGGAAGAACCCTAAAGTCAGTTTTAGGCATTGGCGGCTTTTTTATTTTCTTCTTTTTTTTCCTCCTCCCAGTTTTAAATATAGAAGAACATATTGATTTGGTCTTTTCTGGTTTAAATTTCTCTGTTCTGTATGCTGCATCGTAGCCCCAAAATATGAGTCCAGATGCAAAGCTCTGAACAGTTGGAGACCTCCAAGTAACACAGTTGGTGTTCCAAAGGGTGCTTTGAAGGGGAGGGGGGGTTGGGTGTGGGGGTAGAAAAAAGAGCAAAAACTATATCTCAAACCACTGTATAAAAAGGTTGCACGTATTCAAGTCACTGATGAAAAAACTATTCAGTGCCTGCCTCAAACATCCTTAAAAAATTAAATCTACTGCATTCTAAACAAAGTATTTACATATTACTCAATAGTTACTATGGCTTTTTGTGTGTTTTCCCCCTTTGTTTTGTTTTCCACTAAACAATACAAACAGTTCTGCATAGACCCCCTTCAAGGATTTCTCTCAAGGATACACAGATATCTATTTTTCTGCTACCAGACAGAACAACCTTCTGAAATCATAGCAGATTCATCACCCACCCTGCACACGACCTTATCAGCAGTTACGATGGGTGGCCCCAGAAGAATACTGTGGAAAAGGGCAAAGCTGGAAAATGTGCACTTTAAAGTGCTACAGAATTTAGTTCAGTGTGCAGCACTTGTAATTTCTGCTGCTGCAGACTATTCAGCTTGTTATGCATATCTGAGAATTTGCTTTTTACCTGACTAGAGGTCATGAGATTTATTATAGTAAATTATTTTTGTCTTTTCCCCCTCCCTTCTGAAATAAGTAATTGAGGGTGCCAGATAGCTGCCATGTATAATATCTCCAGAGACAAAGAAAGAAGAGAAATAAAGATTCCTGACACTCTTTTCCCACATGTAACATATTTTGCATTTACTTTTCCTCACAAATGGAATATTTAAAGAGAGGGTCATGCTGTGCCAGGCTTTGGTACAAGAGGTATGGCAAAAAAATTGACAGACAAGGACTCAGGTGGATGGATTGCAGCACCAGGTATTCAAAATTAAGCTTTTAGTTTCCTCATGATATATGTGCCCATCTGGTGGCATCTACTAGTAAATATATTCAGAACAGGCAGTTGTTTCTATAGGCTTGTATGCCATTCTCCCATCAGGAACCATGGATGTACATTTTGTAAAAATACTATTTCAGTGGGTAAAAACAGTGTGCTTCCAAGTTTATATGTAGCAGGGGGGTATAAACCAAAGAGTAAACAAATAAACAAGTTTATTACATCTCTGCATCATTAACATAAAGCAAAAATACAGTGTTGATACCTAAAGTCTATCTTCAATAAATCTCAAAAAGCACTTCATGAAAAAGATAGGAGTCAACATTCTGCACACTGTAATTGGAAATATTAAGGCCAAGTGATTTGCCCCAGGTCCTTTCACATTCTGTGACCAGTGCCAACAGAAGAATTTAGTTTTTCTCACCCTCACTTTTGCCAATGCCCACAAAGGTTCGCATGACCAAGGTCCCAAGCTCACATTTCCAGGCATTTAAAAATCTACATGAATAAGACTTCAAATAAATGAATGTCTGGCTGAAGTGCAAACAAATTGATCGTTTGCTGTTCGAGTCTGAAACGTGCCATCTAATCTGTGCATGGGTAACACAGACACAACTGGAATCCCTGTTTGCCAAATGAGGACCAGCACAGATTTGCGTTTCAGCACAGCAGCACCTTTTCACAACCCATCAGCCAAGGATTTGACGGAGTCTCATACATACAGAACTACGATTTCTGTACTGTAAATCCACAAGAGTGAGATTTTTTTAAAGACGTTTAGCTTTCTGGAGGTATTAAAATGGGTTATCCATGCATCTGCTGTTGTGGCACACCTGCCCTGTGTGTGCATGTGTCTGAGTGTGTTGGCGGGCATTTAATTTTAAAGAAAGGCTTTTAGTTTCACAGAATGGAACCTGGAGAAGATCCACCCTTGAGGTAATTACACCAGGAAAAGCTATCAGGTCTATCCAGTTCTCATCAAGCAAAGGATACGGTGGCAGGCAAGAAGTGACCTTGTGTTTCTGCTGCTCAAACTCCCATCAACCCACAGCAACTTAAATTAGACCATGTGCAATATAATTAGATTTCCTCCCCTCACAGACTTGTCGTGCTTCTCCTGTCTGAAAAGGAGGGGACACTTCAGACAGAGGCTGAAGCTCAGCAGGTCTGCCTGCTGCTCACCAGGGCTTTGCTTTGAGTGAGAGAGGAAAGGCTGCGATTAAAGCAAAGACTTTTTGCTTTCAGCTCCTGCCCTCCAGAAACAGTTTTTAGTCAGAAACCACAGAAAATGAATCCTAGAGTTGGAGGTAAAGTAAGAAATGCAGGTCAGAATTCAAATCCAAGTTTGCTCTACATGGCTGAATTTGTTACCAAAGCTGGATCTTGGAGCGCCCTGGTCAGGTGTGAGATCAAATTTGGAATGACACTTATTAAATATTGCAGGAATTGGCCCTTCAGACTCATCTGTACAAAAGCTTGTTGCAGCGCATCAATCACAGCAGAGTGTGGCTCTCAGAGTGTGGTTCTGTCCACCAAATTGTGACCAAGATCTGGTTTAGGAGCCTAGTTTCACTCTACAGCCCATGAGGACTCCAGAGCGGACATCAGAGCAGGCTAATTCACTCAACTGACTAGATAGGATATCTGAGGAGCTACTTCAGGGACCTAAACTAGATATCTAAAGAGAAACAGGATAAATATAGTCCAACCTACCTCACTGTCTCATAGTACACTTTTTACCTTCCCACTGCTCCATATTGGACTCAAAAACACTGAACTATGCCTTTAAAAAAGACTTTGGGAAACATATCCTTACCAATAAAATATACAGAGGCACAACCTGTTTCTGACAAAGCTTTTCATCTTTCTTTTTTTCTTTTTTTTTTTTTGACATAAAGGTCCTTGAAGTTCATTGAAAATACATTTTGATTACCATAAATTGATTTGTTAGGGAATTGCCTAATATCATCCATCCTGCCTGAAAAAGAGGATATTTCATTCCTTACCATCAAGTCATAACACCACAACCATCAAGTCATAACACCACAAAATCTTAATCTGAATTATTTTTGATTGAAAAACTATTCTTTCCTTTTTGAGGCAAACAATGGAAAAGCAGAGAGAATCTTGGACACACCACAGTCTCTGTACCTTTTCCTTCACTGTTCCTGGGCAAGAAAGGATTTTGCAAAAAAAGAACAAACTTATTAATGCAATTGAATTTAAATCCAGTCTCTTTTTGTAAGTTAAGAGAGGTTAACATTTCCTTGCACTGCCTCTGAAAATGCCACATTATACAAATAGGCACTTGAAAATGAAGCAAATCTGTTACCAGTATTCAGCATAATCATGCTGGTCAGATGGTCACACTTCCACCTTCTTGTTCAAACCTTTATTCAATGTTTAGGGGTTTACTAATCAGTAAAATCTTGAGTTATAGATATTCTGTCAACCACTGGGTAGGGTAGCTGACCACAGGAAGAATGAAACTAAATTAGCTGCCCACAGAGCAGTACCATCACCTGCCTCTGGGCATCCTTTGCTTCTGCTTCTTCAGTAGGTTATTTCCCACAGAAGCACCTGCAATATATTTGTGGTGTTTCCAGAGAGGCTTCATCCCATCACCACACCTTTAATGAGCAGTGCACTACTCAGCCCTCTAAGCCAAGTGCAGATAGTGGCTGTGAGACTAGACAGGCTTTCTTCTGCTGAGTTTAAATGTGCTTTGAGGTAGATATTCTCTGCTGTAGATGTGTTTTCAATACTTGGACACTGTTCTCAGGGTGTAGGAGTCTCCCCACAAAAGCGGCCAGTGGATTTTGACCACGCTGATGCTGGACCAAGTCTTGGCCCTTACTTGGGTATCCTTTGGAGGACAGACACACTCCCTTCTTTCTATTAATCACCAATTTATCATTCTTGTCACTTCTAGCTATTTTACCTGGGGAAACAAACAAAAAACCAAACAACCCCCCCAAAAAAACTTAGGGCTATAGTAGCAAGCACAATCTAAATAATCTAGGATTTTGGAGATCATTGTTGTGTTCTTGTATCTGACATGGACTCCAGCATTCCCTGGTCTTTGAGGTGTCCAGGGACAGTCTTCTGCAGTGTGACTATTGGGCAATAATGAACCACAAATTTGGCAGAGGCTTCTACTAGTACGACATAAACCATGATTTTAGTAAAGTAGTACAGTTATACCTCCTCCATCGTGAGGAAAAGAACAGGCCAAAGGCCTCACGAAACATTAATCTCGCAAAGAACTGCAGGTTGTTAATATGCATGCAGGCCACGCCCATTGCCCCGGCCCCCCGGAACTCCAGAGCTCTGTGGACAATTCTTTACTCCTTCTCGTAGTCTGTCTCGGCACAGGTGAGCAAAGGGAACCGTTTCTGCGTGGCTGCTGTGACCACAGCCCAAACCCCGCACCACTCCCACCCCAGCCCCCCGGTCCGACCCCAGTGCATACGCCGACCCCGGGGGACCCGCGCCAGCCCGTGCGTACTCGCCTTGCCTCCGTGGTGGGTAAGGGGCTCTATTCAGCATTCTTGGAGCCTCGAAAAACCTTAACTTTGCAACACTGCAACACCCCGTGCACTTATGGTGGGGGAGCCTGCCGCCGGAGCCGCCCGTCGCCGGCGCACGCCGGAGCCGCCTGCCGCCACGGGACTGCTGCCCTCCCAGCACACAGCTTGCCTCACTTT
>WEKX01017372.1:0-11437 GCA_013390025.1 Pitta sordida | reverse complement strand
CCAGTTTAACTTCTCTCCCTTATAGCCACTTGTAATAATTGCTCTTATTTAAGATGCAAATCTAATTTTTCACATAACCTTCCTCTTCCATAATGGTCTAAGTCTCAGGAACCTCATAAGTGTCAGGACCTTTGAAAGTATTTAGGTGTGGAAATGTTCTTGGAAATTATGAAAACAATGATGTCATTTGGTCTGTGTCACCCATCCCATGAGGAGATAATGCTGCAATCTCATTCAGACCTCCTAAATTTTAATTTCTTCTTTTGCAAATTACAGTGACTTTAAAATATCTGTGTGTAATGAGATATAAACTGTCATGTCACACGGTAGAAGCCAAACACTAAGTGAAGGCAGTAGATAAAAGGGTTTTTTTTTCCTTATGATCAAATTAAATTTACAATTATTGTCTACTACGTGGCTACTTGCATGCTCCTTTGAAATATCTGATGTTGGCTACAGTTGGTCGCTGGAAACTTGTAATAAGACAATAATGAGACTTTGACTGGTGTAAAAGTTCTTGTTCTCATGTTAAATAAATTGCAAGAATTAAAAAAGAAACTCATTTACTAAGTTTTAGTATCCAGGAAGCTTTCCGGAGTGAATGAAGGACAGCTTTTATTGAATTCAAGTTTTCATCATCAATAACAGAAAAGGGCTTAAAAACTCATGTGCTCATTACAACATTTAACTTTCTGAATATGAACCCATTCATTTAGTGATTAAATAAAATTTTCTGACACTGCTCCCAGCCATGTCCTCCAGTTGCAGCAGAGACTCTGGCCATAAGGCAGCCAGGTTAGAATTTTGAGACAGTGTTAAGCATCTTCTGGACTATGGAAAATATTTTGCATCTCCCAAGATGGGGTTAGCACTTCATAGACATATGCACCACCATGGGATAAAAGCTATTATAACCTCTTAAAAAAGGTTTCCCACAGTAGGGTAGCAATGATACATCTGAGTCAGAAGAGCAATTAGCAATTAGAAAGCATCTCATGTAACAAAAAAGTGGTGGGGCAAAGTCTTCATGAAGATGTTGTTATCTTCAAGATGTGTGCACGAGATTTCTGCACTGCTCACAATTTATCAGACCAAAGTGAACTCTGGCACAGGGGGAAAACAAATGTCACTCCAGAGCCAAAGTTTCACAGGCCATCCTAAAAGCTTTAGCTGTCGGATTCCTGCTGGAGAGACCACTTAGACATTCACTGGACCTCTGCTGCAAGTGAAGTTCCTGTTGACATCAGCAGGAGTGTGTCACACAGGAGAGAAAACTGCACTAAAAGGCCTCTGCCTAATGGGACGGTGAATTTTTACAAGCAGAAACAATCCATGCGCTCCAGAAGTGCAAAGTTTCCTCTGTATCCAAAGCTGAGGTCAGTGTACAGTGAATTTCCCCCAGGCAACCTTTGCACAGAAAACCCTATCACCGCAGGATTTGTTCCTCCCAGGGAAGCAGCAATTTAACACTCACCTCAACCACTGTATTGACATGGGCACCCTGGNGAGAACGGAAACCAGTATGTTCTGAAAGCTGGGAGCGGTTAAACACGATGAAGAACCACAGCAGCTGACAGGGAGGGAGCTGGGAGCAGGAGGAGGGAGTGCTCCGTCACATGAATTCAGCATATTATCATTTTTCAATACTCACATTAAGAACAAGAAAACCACAAGGTTTCATAACTTGTCATTTAGTTCAAGGGGGAGATGAAGGGAGTTAAAAAAAAAAAACCAAAACTCAAAAAATAAAACAACAAACTTAAACCAAAGGTTAAAAAAAGAATAGTAAAAAACATCTCTGATCCATGGAGAACAGCAAGGTGACCTGCGGACAACATCTGGGTTGAGAAACCCATCTCTTGTTTTCAGGTGTCATTCATTTCCTAACTTGCTCTTTGGAAAGGAAGGACGAAAGGCAATTTTTTGAGTTGGCTGTGGGAAGATGAAGAGAACAAGGACTTTCTGTTTGTACTTTTGCCTTCCTCTTTTTAAAATAATAACAGTGAGTAGTGTGATCAGAAGTGACTGCCTGGGGGATTTTTGTCTTTCTGTTTTTAGTGCATGTCTCTCCCTGCTGAGAGAAGAATCCATGCAAATAAGTGGAGGGTTTGCACCGAAGAGACTGCATGGGGTAAACAGCCAAACTGATTGCACACCCATCAGTTCACACACAAGCACTGCCAAGTGCCTGGAGTACGCAGTCCAAAAAAGAGAACAGCACATTTTGTTCCCTTGCACCAGTTTAACTTCTCTCCCTTATAGCCACTTGTAATAATTGCTCTTATTTAAGATGCAAATCTAATTTTTCACATAACCTTCCTCTTCCATAATGGTCTANCTCATGTGCTCATTACAACATTTAACTTTCTGAATATGAACCCATTCATTTAGTGATTAAATAAAATTTTCTGACACTGCTCCCAGCCATGTCCTCCAGTTGCAGCAGAGACTCTGGCCATAAGGCAGCCAGGTTAGAATTTTGAGACAGTGTTAAGCATCTTCTGGACTATGGAAAATATTTTGCATCTCCCAAGATGGGGTTAGCACTTCATAGACATATGCACCACCATGGGATAAAAGCTATTATAACCTCTTAAAAAAGGTTTCCCACAGTAGGGTAGCAATGATACATCTGAGTCAGAAGAGCAATTAGCAATTAGAAAGCATCTCATGTAACAAAAAAGTGGTGGGGCAAAGTCTTCATGAAGATGTTGTTATCTTCAAGATGTGTGCACGAGATTTCTGCACTGCTCACAATTTATCAGACCAAAGTGAACTCTGGCACAGGGGGAAAACAAATGTCACTCCAGAGCCAAAGTTTCACAGGCCATCCTAAAAGCTTTAGCTGTCGGATTCCTGCTGGAGAGACCACTTAGACATTCACTGGACCTCTGCTGCAAGTGAAGTTCCTGTTGACATCAGCAGGAGTGTGTCACACAGGAGAGAAAACTGCACTAAAAGGCCTCTGCCTAATGGGACGGTGAATTTTTACAAGCAGAAACAATCCATGCGCTCCAGAAGTGCAAAGTTTCCTCTGTATCCAAAGCTGAGGTCAGTGTACAGTGAATTTCCCCCAGGCAACCTTTGCACAGAAAACCCTATCACCGCAGGATTTGTTCCTCCCAGGGAAGCAGCAATTTAACACTCACCTCAACCACTGTATTGACATGGGCACCCTGGGAGCAGCTGCTACAGAAAGAAAATTCACCACTGGCTGAGGCAATGCACATACCACCAGGTCAGAAACAGCTGGATGTGGCAAGAGTATCATGTCCCCCATAATTGGAAAGGATCAGATTTCTCTGCAGCATGAGTGGTAACCAAAGAAGGGCTAAACAGTCTGTGGTACAGTATCATGGGAGCCTACAAATCGCATGGACACAGAATCAAAAAGAACCGCGTAGTAATGACAATCCCGGTCCTTCCCATGCCATCAGGTTGCACCATTACTGCTCTGCACATCAGGCTGAGCATGCACAGTGATACAGGCAACATATTGCTATGTTTGGGATCAGTGGTGCAGAGATCCAGTGTGGGTATGGTGTCTGCAGAGACGCATGTCCACACAGGCCCTCTATTTCACAGAATTCCTGAAACACAGATTTATCCAAACCAGTGAGATATGCCAGGATTGCTCTGTCACTGCTTAAGTGGAGGGCAGCAGCTGTTGGACACTCAAGAGTAACTATAAAGGAAGAAATCAGACCAGGAGAAGGTAGACTGATAACAGACTGGCTGTGTAGTCATACTTGATTTCTCTGCAATTATAAGAGTGATAAACTCACTCTGCATTGGGAATCCTCTGTCTACTCAGTGAGACACCACAAAGCTTCCTAGCTGGTGCATGCTCCAAGATCAGCCAACACTCCCGACTGAAGCCTCCTTGTGCTGTAGACACGATTAGAGCATCTAGGACACATCTCCTTCCTCTGATCCACTCAAAGAGAACAGCCTTCTCTGTGTTGTGGAACCCAAGAGAGGCACTCCACCCCTCCCTTGATGATACAGAGTGTTCAAAATGGTTAAGCCCCAACATTCAACATCATCTCAGATGTGGGCTGAGCATTCCTCCAAGCAGCTCGGAGCACACCTCTGACGTGATGACAGCTTCATCACCTTGAATGACAGGGCTAGACTTGAGGAATTTGGATACACTACACAGGGATCCACTATTAACAGGATACGCAAGAGGCACAGTTCTAAACCAAGTAACACCAAGTGATGAAGTGAATTTGGAGTGGTGCCAGAAAGACTAGAGGACAGGAAGAAATGAAAGATGAGAGTGTTTTTAACACTGTCTCCACATGCACAAGAAGAACTTTTTCTAGCATCTTTGCTTTATATATGCTTTTCATATATAGCATTTTTTCCAGAGCTGCCCTTTATCATCTGATCAACAGAAAGAATCAAATTGTTATGGCAGTTGGATTAATCCTTTCTAAATGGCTCATTTCTGCTTTCATTGTTAAGATGCAAGGCATAGCAATTCCACTAAAATCTGTGAGAGTGCTGGGACTTTAAACCAGAGTAACACAGGATTTGACCCACCTTTGCCTATATCTATGCCCCTAAAGAAAAGGGACGGATGCTCTCAGGTCCTCCTTTCAAAATACAGAATGCTTCCGCATTGTGGGAACTCGACTCAATCAGCAACTAACTCATAAATGATGCAAAGCAAGTACTACCACAAAACAGGTCTCTGCCCTACAAATTAAAGGCTGGTGTTCCACAATTCCTAGGTGGCCCACAGAGATATGTGTCTTTCCTGGGGCATTTGAAAATGAGATGGCAGAATGCGAACAAATCACCATAGGCTTCCTTGGTAGTACACGGAGACGAACAGGAACCCCTGAGGACTATTTGCATCACACTGAAACAGGCATCCTGAAGCAGGTCGAATGGATTCCTCCCTGCAGATGCCTCTTTCTTACTATTTACTGAAAATGGAGTCCAGGGTGACCAGTTCAACCTTAGGCATCTAACTTCAGGCATTTGAAGCTGTGTGAAATTAGTTGCACACATAAAGGGACTAGTAGATAATCTGTCTTTTATAAGTCAAAGGGCTTTAATTTTTACCCAGCTACTCTCATGTTGAGCTCAATAACTTTGCCCGAAATATTTCCTCCAGAGATGGCTTCAATCTGGAGGACATTGAAAGACAAACAATTCATCATTTCCATCAGCCCCTTGTTCTAGTGATTAACCACTATCACTGGGAAGCACGCTGCTGGCTCTAATTTGCTCTTGGTTCATATCGTGTTTCCCTCTGCTATTTTGAAGGGATGCTGCACTTCCTCTCTGGAAACACTGAAGTTGTTTCAGATTGCCAGGTCTGAAGGCCAAGTGGTCGAGACTGTTTTCTACTTTCAAAAATTAAGATCTTCGTACAAACTTCCAGCCACCTAGCAGAAGTACCATTGCATTTTTATGTTTAACTAGGACATGCTTTAATAAGACCAATGTCTTTGCATGCCACAACTTCCCACGGATCTGAAAGAATGTTGCAAATATTAATAAATTATGTCTCAGCATCTCTTAAAATAAATATTGCCACATATCCTGCAGAACCAGAGAAAGGGCAGGAAGGCAAATAACTGACTCAGGTCTGGAGCAGAGATGGGAGATGGGAGCATATGTCCTCTTTCCTGATTTATACCAATGTCTTTTAAGCACTGGATTTCAATTAGCATTCTGCCACCTTTAGTCACACCTTGTTTCTTTTCTACTGCAACAGGACATACAGAGATTGGAGAGGAGAAATTTTGTTCTCTTTTTGTTCTCTGTGTACTACTTCCAAAAGAAAAGGTTTCAGTCTCTGATGTGGCATTACAATATATATGTATGTGTTGCAATAGCCAACAGGTTTCAATCATCATCCGTGATAAATTCTTCTTATTTTTATGTCTATATCAGTAACTACACCAAATGTCTGGACAGTGAGGAGGGCATTTGCTCAAATCACTACTAAAAATGCAAGGAGCTTTGAAAACACTAAATATCCTAGAAATAGGCATTTGGCACAACCATATAATTGCCATTATTTATTCTATCATAGATGAGGAGTCTGTTGCACCTTGCACTGTACAATCAAATAACAGAAATTATAGTCCAGGCTTTTATTTTCATACAGCTCCATCTAACACAGCCAAAGTGAAAGAATATAATTGACAACATCTCCATATAAAAAGCTTCCACAGTTATATATAGACGCTGGATGGAGTTAATCATNACTTGCAAGACAGAGCTGGAACCAAAACATAGATTTAGAAATGTCCACATGATTTTCCAGTGTTTAGTTTGCTTTAGATGAAGGTCATAATAAAAGTACTAGTTTTATTATTGCACAGTTTCAGCAGATGGTCTGAACTATTAAGAATCAATTTGAGCCTATTAAGAATGTCATCTATTCTATTTCCAGACAATATTGCCACAGTTCAACCTCATTACTTATCTGTCACTAGAAAGAGTAGATAAACCTTCATCCATCACATCCAATGACTTTTTGCCCAGAATTCTTGATATATTTTTCCTAGATTTTGTTTCCTAAATTATTCCTCTCCTTTCAGCTCTACAGTAATGTGGGCGTCCATTTGCTAATCTCACACCCAAAAATATATATACGGTAAGAATATTTAGTCTTCAGGTACCACATTTTCCAAAGAATTTCGAAGGACATCATAAAGGACAAATGCATCTTTACATCCATTACTCAAATGAGACATCCAAGGTATCTGGTCATTTGTCTACATAATTAAACAAAAAGAATCTCTGAAAATAAATAAATAAATCAGTACCGATGCATCAGAAGCTTCACTTTTGAAATCATACAGGGTCCCAAAATTTCCAGGAGTACTGCCTGCTCTTTTTTCTTTCAGTCACTGCTCTAGCTCCTTAAGCAAATTAATATTTTCCAAATATTTATTTCCCATTTTTGCTTTGGCTCAAAACTGGTTTTCCTCAGAAAATAGGAATATTATTTCTGCAAATTCTGAGTTAAAATCTACACAAGTAAATCTTTAGAACTTTGTTTAATTGAAGGACTAAGTGGTGATTCACACTGTAGCAAAGTCATTAGTTACTTAGTCCTAAAGTTAAAAAAAGCAGTCTGATCTTTGGAGACCCTGTTCTGAAGGACAGAGGTTCAGATCCATAACACATACTCATACTTTTTTTTTAAATCTCTTTTATAAAATTAGCCACAAACTAAGTAATTGCCTTTTGACTATGAGGAGGACTTAAAACTTACAGGGAAATTCAGAGACATTCATTACATCAATCATGTTTATATAGTGCTTAATTATGTTGAACTTGTTGAAACAAAGCTATCATCGACAGCCATGACTACTGTGTTTATTCATGTTTATGGATGGATGAGAAATAATGGCTTAAGGTACAGTCATCCAACATTTTCTCATGTATCTACAGCTGTAATATGCTTTATTGCATGAATTGAGAGGGGGAAAGGAAAATTTTGACTGTGATAACTCAATCACATTAGTAGAAACAAATGTGATATATATCATCTGTCTACTTTCATATGACAACATAGAGACAGTTCAAAAATATGTAATAAAAAAAAGCAATGCTTTGAGTTCACTCAAGAGATATATTTGCTGATATCTAATACGAGTGACATTTGAGGGGAATACGACTTTTTTCCCATCACAGAGAATATCTGAAACATGAGAAGCATCAATCAATATCTGCAGTTCCTTGAGAGGCAGCTTTAAACAAGAGAAAAGATAATTTCCTTTTCTGCTGTGTTCCACTGTGATTGTCTACATGGAAGGTTTGTGTTCCAACCAATGCAATTAATGATTAATGAAAGCAGAGACAACTTGTTTAGGGAAAGGGGGGAACCCACAAAACTGAGCAGTGGATGATGGCTTCATTACAAAGAACAAGGCGGAATCATTTGCGGGGGAAGAGAGGCTGCAAAAAGTCCAAAGTTTTTTTCTTCACTCTTTTGAAATTCCATCAAGCAGATTACTAAACCTTTTCCTATGGTGTTTCATGGATTATACGGGAGAAAACACCTTCACCAGGTGGAAACCTGTAGTGAAACTGTCCATCTATGGTGCTTTGTGGCTCTTCTCATCTCTGAGTCACCCAGGTGGGAAATGACTTTGGACTAGATCACTTAAGCCACTCCCTGAGGCTGTGGTTTCAGCCAGTCTCACCATTAACATCCTTGACATACTGTGGCTAGAGGATGACATGAACTGGAGGAGTTATCTCCCAGCTTGACAGCTGCTTCTACTGCTTGTAAGATGTTAAGAGCTGTAAATGTTTAACTAATATTTACTCTATTTCAGCTTATGGGCTGGATTTTGTGTTTTGTAGCCAGCTGGAGGGGCACTTTTCCAGTGGAAAGCAAAGCAGAAATTTCGGCTGGCTTGGCCATAATTCTGCCTGAGATCCCCCGAGGAGAAGACGTTGCCATGGCAGCTCTGCTGTTCCTTCAACTGGTGCAATAGCTGCTGTTGCCACATTAAGCCAGCTCTGCTGGTCTGTGAAGGTGAGCTGCTTCTATGGTAATTGCAAAAGTACCTGCTTCCCCATGTGCTTCTGTTGCTCATCCCTCCATCTGCCCAAGATACACAAATATTTTGTTATCCTTTCTGCAGGAGGTGACCTGCCGCAGCCGTCATGCTGTTCATCTCTCAAGATTTTAACAGCCAGCTCTATCACATAACAGGCTGCAGATTTTACAGAAGGACTCAAGCTGGCCTATTAAGGACCCTACTAGAAATGGGAGAGTGATATCAATTAATTTCAGCTCTGAGCTCTGTGATGACATTCATCCTTTTCTTCTAGTTTTTTTTGTGCTTTGCCTAGTGCTTATGGCATATGAAGGTGCTACAAAAAATAACTGATGAAATGCTGCACCACTCAGGACAGATGCAGTTCAAATCTACAGCCTGGGAATCTGTACCTGGTAGGATCTCAGTCTTTTATTTGAAGAACTGATCAAGGTTGTCCCCTTTGCAAATACAGCCTTCACCTCTTACACAAGGATGGATGGCACAGATGAGCTAGAGTTGAAGCTCTTTGTCTATCAAATCCACATCTCACACCTCACTGGAGAAAGCCCTAAGGGCACTGATGACTGTGAGCAGCAGACATTCACCCGTCTAGCCTGATGAAACTGTGCCAGATGAAATCAATGGGATCCTAAGCATTTAAACAGGAATTACCACTGCTCAACCAGCTAAAAAACGTCCTTTATCAGGCTGCAGCCTCACTGTCTTCTCTCTGCTTGGGCTGTAAACAAAGCACATCAGACTAGAGGTTGCAAAGATCTATGTGCAGGTAGAAGTCACTGCTCTTCACCTGCTCAAGGTAATAGCCATTACATAAGATGGAAGGAAGACATATGCTCTACTGCACACGGATTTTGCAGTTCTGGAAATGATACAGCTACTGTCCCCATCTCACAGGGCAGGTCTGAGAAATGAACACATGATTAAGAGCTTCGAGAGCTCTGTGATAAAAAGAGACATAGCAGTGTTGCTGTGATTTAATTCATGCATGCATGCACTTCAACCCAGACTAATTCCCCAGGGTTAAAATGAAATAGTTTAAATCTAACAAGGGTAGAAACTCGTAACCAATTCCTGTGCTTCTCAAAGAGAATATCAAATGACGTGAAATCCTAATTGCCCTGAATGAGATGCAGGCATGTGAAATGGAGTTACTTGTCTCCTATCTAAAAAAAAAAAAAAAAAAAAAGAAAAAGAAAAAAAAGTGAAATTAATTCTTTATCTTCTTTCCGTCACCCCTAGAAAATACAACTTGCTCAGGCATAAAAATAGACTAAGCTTTACTAAAACCAAGTACCTACATTAAAAGGACAAGCTGTTTGCACAACTGATATGATATTATGAAACTTTAGACATTTCTTTCACAACTGACAAGGAACTGAATGCATTAAACAGGCCTGTTTCACATCAGAAGCCACAAAGGCTCCCAAGTCTGTATGCCTCTGGATTTTTCTCTGAACTCTATTGTTTGTGGTTAAAAACCCAAAAGGGTCTGACCCATTTTAAAAGAAGGAAATCATATTTCTTAGTCTGCAAATGGTAGTCACTACTAGCAGAAAAACAACTGGAGCTTAATCCTCCTGAGGAAAGGAAATGTCCCAGGTCAAAGTCACAACACATAATCTGCCACAGAAAGTAGGGAAAAAAATAAACTACACCAGGTCCAGGCTGGTCATGACGAACTATATAGCACTGGCAAAGGTTAAAAATGGCTCAGTCAAACACAGATGATCTCCATCTAACAAAGCAGCGATGTTTTTGGTGGAAGGTTAGGATTACCTTTTTGGCAGAGCAGAATTGTACCTTTATCCTGAAGTATCACTTCATGGTGGGAAGTGTTGCACACAGTAATGAAAAACAATAATCTGCCTTCAAAGTCCTTTTGAAAGGTCTAGCTTATTCCAGTTCCTCGGGGCAAAGCAGGACAAAGAGAAGTGGAATTGTTTCCATTTCACAGATGGGAAAGATGAGGCAACAAAACAAAGGATAAAACTGGGGGAGGGCTGGTGTGATGCTCTTTTGAGATGCTCCCATTGCAGTTTCAGGCAACCATCTTTTTGCCTTTGCATTTGACTTCAGCATAAACATTTCTGTGCTTTTTACCACTGAAGCATATGAGATCTGCAACTCATTGCGCAGCCTGAGTGCACCAATTGGCCTGAACATCAGGGAAGTGAGCCCACAAGTTTGGATGAATCTCTGGCCTTTTGCCAAGCATGCAGAGATCTTGTTTCTTAGAATAATTACTGAATTAACCTCTTTGCAGGGAGAAGAGGAAATTGCAGGAGCCAATTCTTTTGCCAAGCCTTAGCACGAGAACTGAGGACATCCTGGGTCTTTTGCCTGCTCTGATCACTGGGTTTCCTCTACGTTCCAGCAATTCCCAATGCAAATGGATTTCGCAATAAGGAAGGCACATACCCAAGCAGGGAGTCTGCTCCCACTGCTGAAGGAAAGAGGGACAAAGAATCTTAACCTGACTCCAGACAATCCAAGACTAAACTTATGGACTGCTCATTTTCTCTTGGAAACTGAAGTTAATCACTTTCTCTTTTCTTGGCACTCTGCAATGAGTCGCTCTCTAAGGCACTGACCCTGTTACTACTGACTACCAAGCCTAACACTCATTATCATGGTAAATCTCATTGTTTAAAGAAGCCTTTTCCTGATTGTCACATACACTTTACGGCATGGCATAATTCACTACTGCTTCATCCCAATGCAAAAGAACAGTGAAAAATCAACACCTTACTTGCTCAGTATGTGCATTTTCTATACCGGCCACATTTCCAAGATATAGGGCAATGTCCTTCAGGACCACAGTTTGTGTTAGCCAAGTTGGAGCTGAGAAATTACCGAAACAAGTCTCACATTATCACAGTATAGATAAGGCT